>JBAMNC010001445.1:0-525000 GCA_037902135.1 Cetoscarus ocellatus
AACAACATATCCACACTAAAAAGAGAATAAGGATCTAAACAAAATATAATATTACTATATAGGCAAGGCAAGTTTATTTGTAGAGCTCAATTCGCCACACAAGGTTATTCAAAGTGCTTTACAGAACAAGAAAAATATATAATGACAATAAATAAGGCAATAGGAGTCCACTATTGACAAACAAAAGTACTCGTATGATCAAGGCAGAGTGACTGAAGTCTAAATAGATATAAACCTTAGTATAAAGTTACTGCTTTCTTAACAAAGAGAGTTATTAATGTACAAATGCAGCTGTTTTAACAGTGTGCAGTATAAAGTCAGTAATAATTACACACAAGGCTAAAGTCGCAGGGGTCAAAGTGCAGGTTTTACCATCATTGGTGAACAGTCAGAGTTTAACTTCTCAGCTTACCAAAGTAATGTAGAGGTCACACTGCAAAGCATGTTGTCATTATTTATGTAATCAACCTCGATTTTTAGAGAATATCAGCAATAGGATGTTTCCCTGATGGTTGTAAAGTATTTTATGGATATGGGAAACAGTCCATCTGGTGTGTTGGGTTGATTTAGAGAGATAACAGAAAAAAGCAACATATGTAGATATGACAGATGCTTTTAAAGTTTTATATTTTTTTATTGTAATCTTCTGCAACTACTTTGCCCTGTGCGGATGTCACACCTGAATTTCCCTTCTCGTGGATCAATAAAAGAGTCTTTTAAATAAGATTGTGGAATATGTAAAGCCCAATATTGATTTTTTTTCTTTTTTTTTTTTTTACCTCAATATGGCAACACAGATACTTTCTGTCAAGAGCACAAAGCCTGTTCAAAAACTGCCTTTTCCTCTCATGGTGACAGTTTTATTAATGTTAGAAAGAGATATAAAGCATGAAAAACAACATTTTATTCATTAATTAATGATAAGTTGATTTATAGAAGTGGACAATCAGTGATAACAAGGTAAACCATTTTTGTACGTTCTGTTAGTATTGCAGCTAACATATGGGTTGTATATGGCCAGAAATATTGGTTGTAAAGATCGACAGAATTTACATTTAACAAGACTGATAATTACCACTTTAGGCCATCATGTCCAAACAGGTAATATTTCGATATTATAACGTATCTGCTTTTGAAGTGTCAGTCTCGCTTGTGACAATTTGAATTAAATACAGGAGATTTTTTGGTTTAATACACCTTGCATCAAAAAGTACCAAAGTATGAAAAGTTTGACAACCTTAAGTTAATACACAGCCCTACCTACTATGAGTATTGTTGAGTACGTGACTGAGAAGTGATTGGTTTCAGACTCTCTAATATGATTTACTTCTTTTTCCACATTTATATAACTGTAAATTTATGACGATGAACTTCAGTCTGTTTGAAGGCGTCGTCCATATTTAGTAGAACTAGAAATAGAAGTTGTCAGTAACTTCTGTGATGAACAAACTCAAACAGCATAAATCAACAGATATACACGCGAGTCCCCGCCCTCGATGTCGAGCTCGGTTATTGTTGGTATCAGAAGAATGGGATGTTGAAACTTTGGGTCGAGGCTCAGCGAATAAGACCAGGCGTTATGAACTGCTCGACAGCAACAGTTGGGTCACAGATCTATTTTTACTGCGAATTTTGGACCTCTGTTCTGCTGCTGGCTGCTTCTGAACTTCAGAGCAGGAAGAGGCTCCACAGGAGGGGAAGGAAGAGCACAATGACCTGTTGAAGAACTTCACTGAGAGCTTGAGACACATTTCTGCGTGATGCGATGAGGAAAATATGACTCAACCCTCGTTAAATTCATCATGCAACCCGCTTTTTGTCCCACATTGTTGGCCCATGGTGTAGTCTGTCTCCTCTCTGTCAGCTTAGATCATGCCTGAACTTGACTTGGCCTTGTGTAAATCTTACTGTTCTTTTCATAAATAGAACAAGTTTTCAAAGCCTGTTTTTCAAGCTATCAACATAAAAACTTAGTAACTTGTGTAAAAGTTTATGACAGTTTATTACAAATAAGAAGTTTTAGATTTCCACGATGACTAACATGTTGACTTATTGAATTTGGATTAAGCATGGACCAATTTGGAGCAGATCTGAGGCCTGGTCTTTCTTTGTTACTTTGCCATCAGCGGTGTGGAGCCCAAAGTTCTTCCTGGCAAAAGAGGTATAACTTGATGATATGTCCCAGGAGTCTTCACCATCTGAGTACTATGGTTTTGAGCAGTAGACAGTCTTGTTGGTCAGTTTTCGAGGATACACTCTAATGAGTGAAACTATTTGTTCTGCTAGTTCATACTGAGAACTATGGCAAAAATCATAACTGCAGTTATTTTATTATGAAACATGATTGATCACTGGTTTGCACCAAATGTATTTTCTAAACGTTTATGCTTTTGAAACTTTCGCTTTTAATATTAGATAACGGGCAATACAGAGAAATATACTTGTAAAAGAAAAAATAATTAAAAAAGTGTGAATAATAACTGTAGAAAAAGAAAATAAATTGTTCGACATGTCATGTGGCATATAAATCTAAGCTAAATGTAATCTTGATGACTGTTTTTATTATTGTGGGAGGAAATAACTAATCAGGATTAAAATGCGATTAATTGCCCAGTTCTACTTTGTACTGCAATGACTTAGGCTTGAGATTTATTATGAATGCTTCATTATCGACTGTATCAAAAGTTTTAGGCGTGAAGAAGTTGCAGTTATTCATAGACATCTCCATAGTCAGTCAGAGGCTTAGAAGTAGTAGCAACAAGATGCTTTTTCGCTGCAAAACAAAACGAGACTTGTCCCTAAAATAAAAACTCAGCTGTGGCTTTAACTTTTTACAAGTTGCTTAACGTGAAAATAGAAAGACGGTGAATCATCAGTTAAGAAACTCGGGTATTTATAGGAAGAGATGGGCTTAACCACATTGCCTTGAGACATTATAATGAACATCATTAGATATGTTTTGTCAGGATTAAACAAACAACTTTAGCCCTCGTAAAGTGTCCTATACAGAATTATAGACCTTTTCTTAAAGACAGAGAGTCGATGTTTGGTAGGAGCAGAGCACTTGAAGGCAACATGTCAAGTAAAGTCAAGTCAAAATTTATTTATGAAGCACATTCAAAAGAACCGCTGATATAGATGAGCTTCATTCTGGTTAAGATAAGGAGTAGATTAATCTCCAGAGAAAAATCAGCTGCATCTTAAAGCCACAAACTAAATGTTGATTGATTATATAATTACCACAAAGTTCAAGGGTTTTGCAGTCCAAACATGACATAAAAACATGTCCTGCTTGTTGTTAATGGGACCTCAAAAGGAAGCTGGGGTGACTCCTAAAGTGTTTTTAAGGGTGTGAGGTCTTTGTCCCACTTCCCGCCCCCCCCTCAGTAATGTTTACTACTCGGTCTCTGCCCTATTTCCCGGCCTGTTGCCACCGCTGCCCTTCAGCTGAACAGCTTTAGTTGTCGTTGGCTTTTGTTCAGGACCGCTCATTGGTGGAGTGTCAGGGTGGCATTAGCGCATCGCTCTGAGACGGCCAGCCTGCGCTAAGCCCCAGTTTTAGTTTGGCACAACCTCTGGCCCCGATTCACGAGCCTGGAGTCTCTGCGGTGAGGGGAATAGAAGGGTGAGGAGATGTGGGTCTGCTCCGTTACAGCCTCCACGTCAACCAACGGGAATGACTCTGCAGACGTAGTGCCCCCTCTGGAGCAAAATTAGACTTTTGATTCCAAATATAGTTGCATTTTTATCTTTGCACGGATATCATTTCCAGTTTGACAGCTTAAGTTAACCTTTAACCCAGTCTTGAAACATGTTACAGCGATGCCATGCTGATGCCATGAGCTATTCAAAGAGCTGAGGATTATTTGGAGAAAGTATGGGGAATGACTTTTGTGTATTTAAATGATCTCTTGTTTCTAAATGTTGAAATGTTAATACATTTTTCCATGTTTGATAATATGACATAATGTTGGGAATCACTGGGTAGCTCATAAAGCAATACATAAAAACATGGTCAATGATACCAATAATATCACAATGCAGCAGTACTTTAATAATCAGTAAATTTCTAGAATATTATACAGTGTTATATCATTATATCTGCTAAGCTAAGGGATATTAAATGGCTTAATAAGGAAAATTATGGTGTTAATGTATTTATTTAATAATTTAGCATCATATTTGACAAAGACTGAGATGAAACAATGTCCATGTTTTCATTTTTTATATTTACATATAAAAAATTTTATATTTTTATATTTACATAAGCCTATCCCAGCTGACGTTGGTGAGAGGTGGGATACATCCTGGACCAGTCCCCAGCCAATCAAAGGGCTAACATAGAGAGACAGACAACATCAAATCTGCACCCACCAGGATCTGCATACACTAGACCTTACCTGCAGCCTGTCATTGGACACACTGGCCACACAATTACAACTCCAATGAGGGTAGCACATTATCTCTCATGCTGCTAGTGCCAGTGCAATGCCTCGTATATAAATCCCCCGACTACAACAGCATCTTTTTCTCTCACTGTATGTCATTTACATGCCCAAGGATGCTTTGCTAACCAGTGTTAATTTTGTTGACTAATTATTTTTGTCATAGTTTTCATCAACAGTCTTTTTTCTCCTGACAAAAACTAGACAGTAACTAATAAAACAAGTGCGCATGGACAAAACTAAAACTAAATTAAGAAGTGCTGTCAAAATTAACACTGTTTTCAGTCTTCTTTTGTATTCATGTTACAACAAATTTAGCTTGGATTTAGCTCCATAAACATGCAAACTCCAAACAGAAACTCTAGACCAATCACACTCAGATAATTCACTTTTTTGTTGAGGTGAACTGGAAATGCACATCCCTTTGAATAATCACACTTGGGGTGTGAAACTGAGTGCAAAAGTAAGATGTCAAACATATGAAAAGTTTTTATCACTTATTGATTAGTGCTAATAAGGGTGTCGATCACGTTACTTCTTAAATGTCAAATATTAAAAATGGATTAAACACCCATCAGTGGCCGTGATGCTCCTCGTGTCCCTGCATGAACACTGCTGCTCCCTCGGCGTGGGTGAGTAGTGTCCCCCTCTCAGAGCTGAGGTCATGATGGGGGAGGTGACTCATTTTGGCATTTGAGGCAGAGTAGGCGTTCAGCTGCTGTGAACATTATAACTGTGCTGAGGCCTGGCGTCCCCCCAGCAGCTGCCTTGTTGATCCAACGCTTGGCTGGACGAGTAACAGGACATCATTCTGTAAAACTCTGTGATTAAAGACAAAAACTCCCAAAGGGCGACGCTGTGGCTGCTGAGTTTCTACTCACCCGCGTGACATGCCGTTGATGTGAGAAATGTGTGCTCCAGTTTCACAAAAGCTTGGAAATAGATCAACTTTTGCATATCACTGAAGCAGAACAAGTGTGACAGCCCCTCTAAAACGTAGTACCAGAGTTTATGGTGTTGACGGATACATAATCCTTGTGACTGATGAACCAGTCATCGGGGTCGGGGTTTGCAGGGGGCTGTTTCCTGTGCTCTCCGGAGGCTTTTTACCACCCCTGGTGCCACCTCGAACACTTCTGAAATGTGAGAGAAGCTGAGGCCACGTTCTGAGTCCTTTGAAAGGCCATCAAGGGGGACATTTTCTGTTCGACTACGAGAAAAAAAACCTTAGTTAAAAAGGCAAATAGTAAGAACACAAATCTAATCATGCAAAGATTTACTAATCAGTCAACCTTTATTTTTATAGCAGCAGTTCATAACAAGTGTTATCTCAAGACACTTTACAATAGAGCAGGCTGAAGACAAACTCTTCATACACATATATGCATATATACAAATACTCAAGATGCACAATATTGGATTTTGCCGATGGCCAATATGCCAGTATTTTTTAATTCATTATTGCAGATACCGATATTTCTGGTCAAGAGCACAAGCTTTGTACTTAACAAAGATGGACTTGTTTCTTTCAGTGTTACAGTATATTTTTGTGAGGAACAGATGTAAAACAGGAAAAACAGGAAAACCCATGCAGTGATGAGAAGGTGCATCAATATTGTACATTTGTGCAATTTGCCGATATTCCAGCCGATATGTGGCCGATATATGGGCTGTAAATATCTGCAAAAATTTCAGTATCAGCTGATACCGATAGCAAATCGATAATATTGTGCATACCTAAAAAATACATATAAAAATATATATTTGTATATACACATACATCCATCCAGAGATGTAGCCATTCAGGCAGAGACAAAGGGACTAAAAATAAGAATTTATGACGTAGACAAACCCATGGATGCCCGGATCATAGATATGTCCTCATCGTATTTGTCTCTGCTAAATATAAATTTATTAAAGATCAGCCCCTGGAGATGTGGCATCCCATTTTCAAGAGGGTCCTCGTGTCTATATGGTTGTAAAGATAGTTACTATGGATGTATAATCAATACAACCATGGATGGAGAGATCAATCTAATATTAACCTGCATATCTATAATGAAAATAATCTGGAGAGGAATGATGTTGATTAATATAGCAGCATGTAGCTGAACTGCTATTAAAATTGGGTTTAACTGGTCTAAAAGTGTGAAATTATGTTAAACTAGAAAGCACTCAGAGAGCGCAAACCTCTGCCAAAGTAGCACACATATTGCTGTTACATCTATAAGCAATAGTTCATGGTAAAATTACCATCATAATATGATTCATGACCCTGAAAACCCACACCTAGCACTCAGAATCATGTTGATATCTTTGTTAGTTAGACAGTAATCGAGCAAAAACGATCATCGCTAGACTCTGGATCACCACCAAAATCTAATCACTTTTAAGTTGGGCCATTACCAACATCTCCTCAAAATTTCAGCTGTATTTTTTGTGTAATCTTGCTAACGAACAAACAAACAGCCACATAATCGTAATTGTAGTTATTGAAGCGTCGTGAGTCCACAGCAGCAGGCGGTCTACACCAAGGATCCCAAGCAGCCTACAAGACAAGAACCAGAGATGAAGGGAAAAGAGATATTGAGCGAGAGTGTTAGGGAGACAGAGAGAGATAGAGATTACTGACAAGTTAAGACTAATTTTAGACCTGATTAGATAATACTTTAGTGACGAGTAAAGTAGAGAGCATCAGTGTGCTGTTACTGCACTCATTCAGGATGCTGGTTGCCTGAACTGTATTTAGTTTGTTAATGACACTGCTTATCCGACCAGAAACTCAGATTTCCTGGGATGTATAAATGTTATGATGACTCAAAAGAGGGAAACATGGTGGTGCAGCAGGTAGTGCGCATGCCTCACAACAAGAAGTTTAGTGGTTCAATCAAGGAAGTAAAAATTCAAGTTTAAGTCTTTTAAACATGCATTCTTTGCACCTAAAGTTGCTTTCAAGATACCGTTTGACTCAGAAATATGAAAATGGAATTTTGGTGATATTCTGTGGTTCAGTCAAATTTGACCTGTAAAAATGATAACAGATTCATGTCAGTGTCTTGAATGGTTAGGCGCAGTTAGAGTTTTTTCCTTCTTGACATGTCACGGTCCTTTCCAATGGCTACATTACCACTCTACTGTCTGCCACCTTTTCATGCATCTGCTTCATCCCAGGGATGAGCCTGTGCCTAGTTTATCGCTTTGGTCTGCCACCGGCTCAAACATTTATGGCCGTACTGCTCTTATATATTGGTTCTCAATATACTCCATAAACATCACTTGGTGTTGGTGAATTGAAGCTAACTGCAGCTAGCAGTTAGCTTCCTCTGACATCCATGGCAGTTGTTATTTCTGCCCAGCTCCTCTCCTTATCAGTCTGTTATTTGTAATTTACAGGTTATGCTGTATAGATGCTCATGTTTGCCACAAATCAACAAGCTTGTCCTCCGTTTCTGACATCCATTGAGCTTTATGCTTCGCCTTTACTCTCATCGCCATGGCTACGTTTGCTTCCTGCTTTGCTCTGGTGCATTTGACGAAACACAGAGGATGTACTTGGCTGTCCGTGTTGCACTCTGCACACATGAGGATTTCAGATCATAAATATAAGAATACATTTAGTATTTATAATTTCAAGTTGAGGCCACCCTGATCCGTTTCCGAGAGAATAAGGTGACCCCCTCTACACTTAAAGTGCTGTTAAATTCAACATTTTCACCCACAATATAATGCTTTTCATCCTGGCTGTCACAGTTACCCTCTTTTTTTGCGAAGTGGTCATCATGCTCAATCCGATAGCTTCCTTCTCTATAACCTTCTTTAAATAGCTATTTGTCTGGCTGTACAGTAGGCCTGTCCGTCCGTATTGACTCTGTGGTGGAGCGATGACCTGCACAGGTTGTCTTTGACCTTTGCTCAGAGCATGCTGGGACAGGCTCCGACCTCCTGTGACCTCTCACAAGATGAAACAAAAAGAACGAACAACTGGGTGAAGCTAGTTTAAAGCTTATGTGGGTCAAATTGAGCACCTGCTTTGGAAAACAAGTGCTGTTTTAATTGATTTTTGACCCTTTTCTTTAATTGAATTTGTCGTTTTTTTACTTGTGTTTTCCAGGTGGGGAAGGAGACCGTACAGACCACAGAGGACCAGATCATGAAAAGGGACATGCCACCAGCTTTTATCAAGTAAGCACCAAGTCTCCACCTTTAAACCCTCAGCATCCATCACTGTCACCCGTTTGAATGTACCGGGATAAACCAGTTCTCTCTCCACAGTCCAAGGACCCCACCAGCCTCTGCCGGGCTCTCTTTCTCTCTTTATCTGTTGCAGTAATGGCCGGTTGTGCCCAAGCAAAGGTCAGACATGGCATGTTAAGTGCCTCAGAGTCTTGCCCTGGTGAAGCATAAATACTTCATTGCACACAGAGGAGCTCCTTTACTCTAAAGGAGAGGGGCTGCAGACCTGCACATGCCCTCGTACATTAGAGACTCTGATGCTGCTGCTACTTTTTGTTAAAGTTGGATCATAAAACACATGAAAAGTTTGCAAAGCGAGGTAGAAAAGGAGAGGAGGATATATGCGTTTGGTGTATTAAATCATTTCTGGTCCATGGGGCTGGGCAATATGGACCAAATACTATATCATGATATATTTTGGCTTAATGGTAATGCACATATATTACATTTTTCTTTTCTTTTTCACTTAATAAAGGGAGGAGGCTTCCACTATACTAGAGATGTGTGTCAAAAACTGGCTCAAACGAGGGATATCATTTGCCTCTATGGCCTTTACCTAGATCACTTGCAGAACAATAGTGTTTTGCATTGGGCATTCCCTGTTTGGCACGGTTTGTTTGAATATATATATATATATATATATATATATATATATATATATATATAAAACAGCCATCAATCCCTGTTTCTGTACAAACAACCGTGCCAAGTCGACCCCTGTTATTAAAAGGGCTAAAACTTCTTAATTTTAAGTTGTGTTTTAACCAAAATAAAGAGAATACTGTCTAATCTTTTAACATGTATGTTTGCACAAGTATGTTTACAGCGTATTAGAGCAATAATGCATCCGTTTGTCTGCAGTTATTGATAGTTTTAGGAATCATTGTCAAATATGTAGTGTTTAGGTGCTCTATTTCAGTCCCTGTGACATCAAACAGGTTTCAATGTTGGTACTGTTTTCTTGTAATTCCCTGTATTTGGGGAACTTAATATTTCAAACAGATTATCTTGTGGTCAGTTAACATACTGCTGTCAATGGGTCTTATTTTAATCAGTATATTAACAGAACATAAGGCCTGACATTCTTATTATTTAATTTTTATCAACATACAGAAGACTATATTAATATAAAAGGTATTGTATATAGTATATAGTCATACATATAAATATCTCAATTTTTCCAACTGTAATATGTCAAACATGTACATAACAGCTGTAAATACCACCTATATATTTTTTATTTATTTTCATTCGTAAGGTTTTTTTTTTTGTATTTTATTGCTGCTGTAAGTTTGGAATTTTCCCCCTGTGGGACTAATGAAGGAATATTGTTAATAAAGCAATTATTTTATTGCTTCATCTTGTAATTCCTTCAAAAATAATATTAATAAATCCCAAAAACTGTCCATATTGCCCAGCCCTAACCTCCCCTCACGATGTCTTATTACCTTATTACCTGATAATCAAGGACGGTGTAGGCGGGGTTAAGGCACTGCCCCCATCCCAAGGTCAGGGATGAATCACACATTGGCGAGCGCAGGTCGTAAGACTCAACACATTCGGCGCCTCGAAGTCAGCATCGTCACCCTGTCGTCATCCATCAGCTCATGTGCTGGAATGCGTCTCCTCCACTAAATATAGTGTCTGCGGGGGTCCAGTTAATGCATGGCTGTTTCTCGCTAGCATGCTGAAGGACGCTGCCGGCTGGCCCTGCACACACATACATGCACACAGTCATGTGAGCCTGGTTGTCATGCATATACATCAGCGTTTATCCTACAGGAAACTCACTGCCCCCGAAGACCGCAGGCCGAGCTCCTCCCGCTTGGCCCCTAAAAACGTGGAAATAGCAGAAATGATGCAGCGCAGCATCCGGCTGGATGTAAAACATGTGTGGGCCTTTGGCTTGTTGCCTGTTTATGTGCTGTATGGCTGCTGGGATACAATGCAGGTGACATGTATTAAGTATGATAAAGTGAGCAGTACTAAAATATTAAAGGGGATATCTCTATTTTAAGTCAGGGCTGGGCAATATATCGATTAAATCGATGAATACAAATTATTTTCTGCAGAAGATTTAAAAATTAAAATCTATTTTTTTCTTGACTTACTCCAATTCTAAGTTGTTACAATGTTTGAAATATAAATACTGAAAATTTACAGTTTTTTTGATACATAATCAACATTTTGTGACATGTACTTGAACATCAAAAGGAAATTCTGTTTGGTCTGGGAATATACTTTGATAACGTCATTTTTGTGTCACTTTGAGGTTTTGTCTTTTGAGAGGGAAAAAATCTATTAAAATTTTAAATTGAGTATTGTTGAAAAAAAACGAGCATTTTATTTTTAAGTCCCCCAGCCCTATTAAAAATATCAAAAAGCACTTATTAAGAGCTTTCCACTAGGGATGCATGATATTGAATTTTTGCAGATATTTTTTTATTCATTATTACAGATTCCAATACCAATATTTCTGGTCAAGAGCACAAGCTCTGTACAAAACAAAAGTGGACTTGTTTCTTTCAGTGTTAGAGTATATTTTTGTGAGGAACAGATGAAAAACAATTTGCCGATATTCCAGCGCATATATATGTGGCCGATATATATTGGCTGTAAATATCTGCCAGATTTGGCAACCACATTAGCCATAAAAGGTGCTGTGACTTGCCGGGGAGCGTGATGATAAATGCAAGCAGCCACCCACTGAGGTGCCACGATGCCTCTGCTATTTCCAACATTTCTTCTTTTACAGTCTGGTTATAGCTCCTCTACAGCACATCATAAAGACAAAGATGTTGTCTGAGCTTGGCAAACTTCTCTGTCTCATATAGGGCTGAACAATATATCGTTATCGTATCGATATTGAGATATGAACATTCAAGATATTGATATCGAAAAGCAACGATATAAACAATATAGATTTCCCCCGCGCTAAAACTGCACTTTCCACATTCTTTTGTATTATGATGTTTTTGTTTTTCTGAAAAATGCTTGGTTTTCACCGAACCCATAGTCGTATCGTATCATATCGATATCGAGATATCTGGCATGAATATCGAGATATGAAATTTTGTCCATATCGTTCAGCCCTAGTCTCGTAGCTCCCAAGGCATCACCCTGTTTACATCCATGATTTTCACACATGCAGAGCTCCCTGTGCTCTCATTGAAGAAGAATCAAACCTGCTGAACGCTCTGTCGCAGAGTCGAGGGCAGAGTCAGACTGATCTGTTGTTGTTGTTCACTAAGACGCACCAAGCAAGATGACACAACCGATTTTCGAGGCCGGTTTTGAAATGCTGTAAGTGTTGGGTCGGGCTATAATTATGCATAAATCAGGAATTCTGACCCCTGCAGTGTAAGGTAGGCAGTCAGTGGGAAAAAGAAGCCTGCAGTTTGGTTCAGTGGAGTCCCTGGAACCAAACGGGTCAAGTTTTTCAAGTCACTGTTGCACACGTTTGTGAGCGAAATGCGATTATATGATAACCATGCAGATGGATCAGCCTGATTCAGTGTCTGTATTCAGGCAGATCCATCCTGCCAAGCACCAATCTACAACGACTGAGCGGCCCAAAGCAGGACGGCCCAATCAGAGTCCTTTAAGGCAGAAAGAGGCGGAGCTACGAGAGATGACAGCAGGAAGTGATTAATGTGCCATTAATTGTAATTCAAAAAAGAGGAAAGAGCCCATAGAAAGTGTTTGGGGAGGACAGAGCCTTTAACAGCTTCATTAGCAGTTTTATCAAATCTGGACCACATTTCTTTATTAAATGAAAAACAAACAACACTGAAACAATTATCGACATAAAGGATATTTTGGCGAGTGGCTTATGTTTTGTACTTTACACCGCAGCAGTAGCACCCGCCTTCTGCATTATCTGATTGGCCTGTAATGAATGTGATTGATGGAAAGATCGTCCAATCACCTCCTGGTTGCTTTTAAAGGCTCTGTCCTCTCCAAACACTTTCTATGGGCAATTTCCCAGATGGATTAGTGAATTACAATTAATGGCACATTAATTGTAAATATATGGTCCCTACAGGGATGGAAATCTTAAAAAAGTGTAAAAGGGTGTGAATAAATTCATAACTCTGCTCTCAAACACTGATCAGAGGTAGAGAGCAAATCGTGAACTGCAGAGTTTCTTCTACACAACATCAAATTTTACACTGAAAATGTGGTTAAAGATGATAAAAAAAAAATGCCAACTTTAGAAAGATTTAAAAATATCAAAATGTGTAAGTATGAAAATTTTATACCTGCTTAACAAAAGCTGGAATTATAATATTGGCCAACAAAAGGACTCTTAACATGGAAAGTTTTGGAAAAAGACAGTAGGCTGATGAATTTTGATTAATTTGGAAATTAATGAAAAACTTGGTGTTAATAAATGATAATTCTTTGAAAATTTACAGGCAAGGGACTTTCATAGTGTGTAAATATAGAAAATTGCCTCCATGGAAGAGGGTGCGGTGTTACAAATAACCCAGGAAGTGTATTATTGTAATAGTAATAATACATTTAATTTATAATGAACTTTATATTTGAAACAAATCACAAACATGTACAGTTGTAAAAACAGAGAATAATTAAAAGGTAATAACCTAACAACAATAGTAACAAGAAAAATGAAGACATAAATTCCAAATCACACTATTAATAATAATAAAAAAATCAGATTTGCCCTGTGTTACTCAACTTATCTAGTGTAAAGTAGTTTCAGGGAGAGGCCCTATTTAAAAAGTAAAGTTTTAAGACTTTGCTTTCTTATGAAGGAAAGAAGATAAGACTCAAATTTTACTGAGTACTTGTAGAGAATAAACATTCAGTTTAACACCAAAAGGAAAAAAATGGGGAAAATGATTAAATGTTAAAATATCAAATAAAGAATAGAAAAGTATGCAGAACAATTAACCAAACAACGACTAGCTTGAAGAAAAGGAGGGAATTTGCCATGGAAAAATATTTCATAATTTGCTTTTCATCACATCTAGAATGAAGACTGTTTGAATCAGCTTTTGCCATGCTGGAGAAACTGTGAATCTGTAAATGATTATTTTAGGACTTTTGGAAATGTCCTTAAATGGTTTCTTACAGGGAAAATTAAAAACATGTGGGATTGAAAAGTATTATTGAGGACCAAAGTGTGGAGCTGAATCCAAAGACTGCAGTCTGCGCTGAAGTTCACTGAGTTCATCACGCACTGTACAAGACGTATTCATCATTCATTTACATTTTCCGTGGAAGAAGGGGTTAAACTGGGCCAGAGCCAGCCAGGGCGGGGCCGTGCCCCATGTGGTCGACTTCACATCCTGTTGGAATGATCACAAACTTTCCTCATGAGGCCTCACAGTGGGTTCAACATATGGCTCTCTCTATCAGCTGTTAGAGTAGTTAAGGAGTCATGCATCCCTCATGTTCGGATATCTTAAAGATTTCCAAAATAAGGACAAGTCCAGCCAGTCCAAGTATTTATAAGGCTTTTCGATGGAGTAGAGCTTATTGCTGTGTGCTCCTGGACCATCACAACAGCTTTTTGAGAAATCTGCTGTTTCGACTGTGAAGATGAAACTTTTAAGCTGAATCCCTGAGGCAGATTTTCACAGTCTGTCCACAAGCCTGAAACAAAACTGATGCAGCTCTGTGTGATAATGATTGATGCTGATTGTAGAAACACAAAGCTTGTCACACAGGAAGGAAACAGCTGTTAGAAGTGTAAGGAGGATTGCAATCTGTCTGAGCTCTTCGTGTTTAGGTGTGAACCTTGTTAAAGTAGTGAAATATGACTGCAGATTTTTCAGCTCACGTCTTATATGCTCAACTTTGTGTGTTGATCAATAGATTTTTCCAAACAATTTAGATTTTCCTCTTGTTTTTTCTAAAAAGTTCAAGCTGTTTGACTATACAGAAATCCCTTTTCTTTCTTTCTCTCTCTCAGTTTTAAAAAAATGCAATGTGCGATAACATGACTGCTAGGCCTTTATCATGTGAAGAAAAGCAGCGTTGAACTCATTCAGTAGACTTCAATCACAGAAAAGACCAAAATTTGTGCTCAAAACCACATAAAGCAAGAAAGACCAAAAAGCTGTGGTTTCTTCTCAAACTTGATTTTTACAGCACAGAACTGTGGAGTATAAGCATGTGATAGTAAGTTATAATATCTTCCACCAAGGAGGTTATGTTTTTGCCTTTTGTTTGTCAGTTTGTTTGATAGTTTGTGAACAGGATAAAGGAAAGTTGTAAGTGGATTTTGATGAAATTTTCAGGGAATGTCAGACAGGACACAAGAAAGACAAGATTTGATTTTGGTGGTGATCCAAACCTGGATGCAGATCCAGGAAATTTAAAGGATTTCTTAACATTCCAGGCAGTTTTCCAAATTTTGATAAATCTTCCAACAATGTTTGGAAATACCTCAATAGAGGTTTGTGCTCTCGTAAGACTTCTAATGAAATATATGAAGGGATCTGTCGGAGTATTTTAGAATTTCTTTTTCAAGGAGATGAAGTACAGCGAAGATCACTTCCATGCCTCTCAAGTTTGATTTGGTTTTAAAACAAACTCTGGTGAGCTTGTTGGATAGTGTGATTGTTTTTTTGCTGTTGTTGGACAAGCAAACTCTTCAGCAGTCCAAAGAACTGGGCATGAGTTAGATTTAAAACAAGGAAGTCTTGATTCAGTTAATTAATTCTGCAAAATCCAAAATGATAAACACATTGGCAAGTAGTATGTAGCAATATGGTGCTGTATTGATTTTTTAGCACTGTATTGATTTTTTGGTATGTTGTGATGTTTTGTACAGCTGAAAAGTAAAAAGCCTGTGCCGCAGCTCTCCATAGTGTTCAGTGACAGTGGATACTAGGCCTGAACGATGAACAATGCGTGATTTGCCCATCACTAATGATGCATGTAAGGTGTTACATTAAAAAAAACACACTCACATAAGTTTTCTCTCCACTGGGGTTTTATCCTATGAGTGACATAAGCTTTTTGTCAGGAAGAGAGATGGGATGACCCCTAGCATCTCCAAATAAGAGCCCTCGTGCACCGTTGTTAAAGTTACAGGTTTAATCCATGTTTCTCTGCACTCTTGAGGTTGTTATTTTAACTCATCTGTGGTGCAGCAGATGGGGGAGGAACTTTTTAAAACTTAGGCGAACCGACTGCAAATCAGGCTGTTATAAAGGAAGATAGATGAAGGTTATGTTCAGAGAATTTAAAGAGCAGTGTTGTTATTCATATATAGAATTAATGTATGAAGCCAGAGTTCAAACATGATGCAGCCCACTTCCCCGTTAAATCCGTATATGGAGAGTATGCATCTGATATTTATACGTCTGCTTTCACTCAAGTATTTGCTTTGAATAGTTTGAATATCTGACATGAAGCAGAGGAAATGAAACAGGGCCATGCTTAGACAGCAGCTCCTCCATGTTATGGCTAACTGTATCCCCAAGCTTCCATCTGTTTCTGCTGCAGGCACTTTGCTGTTTCCATGTCAAATGTCCACCTGGCTTCTGTAGGGCTTCAGATCAGCAGCATGACTTATTTTTGGAGTATTTTTACTGTCTCTGGTGGTTTTTAAATCTGTTTTCCTCTTTTTCCCAGGGTGGAGAATGCGTGCACAAAGCTGGTGCAGGCTGCATCCATGCTGAAAGCTGATCCATACTCTGTTCCTGCTCGGGATTACCTCATCGATGGTTCACGGGGGATCCTGTCCGGGACCTCTGACCTGCTACTGACTTTTGATGAGGCTGAGGTATTCATTTGTTCACTTTCATTCTTTATTGTTTTAAGATATGATCTGAGCTGAGGTCAGTTTAGGCTTATTTATATAGTGTTCCCCACATCCCCCTAGGCTGTTAACATCTGAAACGTCTGATCTACGTGTTTATGGACTCCAGATTAAGCAAGAATTGATTTATTTGCCTCTTGTAACTAATTCATCTGCTACACCTTCTGAGTGCGGAGGAAAATGCTGTAAAAGTTACAGTCATTGACTGTTTCATTCATCTGATGTTTCTATTGATTCTTGATGGGTATTACATGAGTTCTTAGCTTTAAACTGAATCCTTCATTATCAGGAATTGGAGCACCTTCAGTGCTTTCCGTCAACACATTGTGCAGAGTCAGATATTCTTACAGCTACGTCTGTAGTACAAGGTGTAACAGTGAATTTATCTCTGTTTGTTCATCATGCAGTGGCATCAGAGACAGAGAGCCTGAGTGTAAAGTCTGCACAGTCAAGCTACAGATATTTGAGCATGTGATCATTACTTTAAAATAAAACACTGTTCAGTCTCAGTTATTTAAAAAAGGGGAATGAACTAATAACATCAATTTTAAAAATAATATTAAGGGCTCTTCTGATGCTCTGAGCTGCATTTATGTTTTATTATAAGGTAAGTTTAAAGAATGATGAGCGATAGCTTGTTTCAAACCTGTAGCATATGGAAAACCGTTTGAGCATAAAATTGATATCAGTGATTTCAACCGTAGCTCAGCTCTACTAGTAGTCATATTTAGAGTACATGTACTCAATTTTGGTTTACTAGTGCGCAAGTAGACTTTACTAGTGAAGCAAAAGTGTCACTAGTAGTGCTAGTAGACAAAAAAATGACCACTTGTACTACTAGTAAGCCTTTTATACTATTGAGGGGGGCGGGGAAAAGCAAATCCAGCCTTCTCATTGGCTATTGAAAAGTATTACAACCAATCAGGGTGCTGGATTTCATTATAATCCCTCTTACTTCATTTGCATTAGGTCTACTAGAACTACAAGTGAATCTTTTGGCTTTACTAGTACTACTAGTAGACTATAAACAGTCTACTAGTACTACTAGTGAAATATTTTGAGTTTACTTGTCGTACTAGTAAACAGAAATTTTGTTTTACTGGTAAAGATTTTTGGCGTGAGTAGACCATACTAGTAAAGCAAAGCAAGTGTTACTTGTAAAAATTCAAAGCTATACTAGTAGTACTATTATAGGATGTAGTACTAGTGCTTTACTAGTAAGGTCTACTCACTAGTACGCCAAAAACCTTTATTAGTGAAACCTTTTTTTCTAGTTCTACTAGTAAAAAACTGGTAGTAGTACTTCTTAATTTCCCTGAGAAAGTTTTCCCAAAGGGATTAATAAAGTACTATCTAATCTAATCTAGTAGTACTAGTAAAGTCAAAAGATTCACTACTAGTACCAGCAGACCTAATGCAATGAAGTAGGAGGGATTATAACCAGATCCAGCACCCTGATAGACTTAAATATTTTTGAAAGCCAAAGGGAAGCCTGGATTTGCTTTTCCCGCCCCCTTATTAGCATATAAGGCTTACTAGTAATACTAGTGAACATTTTTAAGTCTAATAGTAGTACCTGTGAAGATTTTTGCTTCACTAGTAAAGTATTCTTGCGCACTAGTCGACCAAAATTGAGTACATGCACTCCAAATTTGAGTATTAGTAGAGCTGAACGGCTGATATCACTGATATCAAATTTATGCTGAAACGGCTTTCCGTAGCAGCATAGCAAATGGGGAGAAGATTGGTGTAAAAGCTTGTGATTGTTCTCAGGCTTGTTTTATTGATTAACATTAAGTAGTTTCTGTGCAGAATGGCTTTTAGAGTATTTCAAATGGACCCTCCAGCTCGGCAGAGGCTGCAGTCTCAGGCCTCTCTGATATAAGGACGGCATCCATCGCTGCTCTCCCCGGGGCGCTGTGGTGCTTCTGGAGAAGACAGAGAGGCAGATAAATACGCCACACAAGTCTGTGGGACTGGCCATGTTTCTATCTCAAACACTTCCTAAATCTTGAACCAGGCAGGAGGATCATCTATCAGGCAGGCCCCATCTTTCTTTTCCTCCCTTAAGGGTTGGAGAGGAAAATAAAAAAAAACTGCAGATCAGCTCTCCTGGAGCAGACGTCAGGCGTCCCTGTGCTGTCTGCAGCCGTCAGCAGGACTCAGCAGGAGTCATCAGTCAGCGGTGGCATCATGTTTTCAAAGGCTGCTCAGGGGCAGAGCTGCACGGCGGAGCTGCGAGTCCAGCAGGCTGTTTAAGCTGCAGCGGGACAAAGAGGCTGGAATGTCATTAGGCAGCATTATCAGGGTGTAATTAGAGAGGAGGGGGCTGTGTTTGCATAATCACACATCCAGGAATGCAGTGCTGTGTTTAATTTATTCCTTTTTCTAACATTTGATCACAGGTGCGTAAAATAATCCGAGTGTGTAAAGGCATCCTGGAGTACCTGGCGGTGGCAGAGGTGGTGGAGTCCATGGAGGATCTGATCACGTACACAAAGAACTTGGGACCAGGTCAGTCTAGACCAGAGGCTCCCAGCTGGTGGGTCGGGGGCTTATAAATGTGTCAGAGCTGTTTTCTGTGGGTCACAAACATGTGCTGGAAGAAAAATGTGGAGAAAGTGGACGCTGCAGAGAAGTCTGGAGCATAAGTGTTTTATTTCTCTTCATTTTACTGCTAGATAGGGCTGGGAAATATATTGATTAAATCTATTAAATCTATTAATTCAAATTAATATCTGCAGAAAATGTAAAAATCAAAAATCAAGATTTTTTTTCTTGAGTTACTCCAACTAATTTGTTGCAATGTTTGAAAATAAATACTGAAAATTGACCGTATTCATGACGGTAGGCCCTGTCAGGTTCTGCACATGCTTAGGCTTGTATTTGTTTTGTTAATGACATTAAATAAGACAGTAACATGTTAATTTACTGTGAAAATAGCTCAGTTTTTATTGTTTATGTAGACAGGCCTGCCAACTACATGATCAACATTTTATGACATGCACTTTAACTATATGATGGTGATTCTGTTTAGTTTTGTAATATATTTTTTATAACATAAAGGCAAAACTTGACCCATGTAAGTTTTGTGCCACTTAGATTTTTTTTTTTTTTTTTTGAGCGGGAAAAAATGGATTAAAACTGTAAATAGAGTGTTGTGGAAAAAAAACTAGGATTTTATTTTTACAATTTTTTTTATTTTTAAAGTTTGGTTATTTTCTCCAGATTTGACATCATTTAACAGATCATCTTTGCATAACAAGGGTTGTGCTCCCGATTAGGGATGCAAGAACAAACAAATTAATGCAATATTGGTATCAGCAGATATTTAAATTTTTGCACATATTTACAGCCAATATATCGACCATGAATCCCGTTAATATATACTTTATTAGAGGATTAATACCTTATCGTGAGTCCAAGTCAAAACATCCTAGTTGTATATGTGAGTGGTAAGTAAGACAATAAAAGGAATTATTCTGAAGACTTAGTCCTTTTACATGTTGAATTATAAGTGCATTTAATAATCTTACCAACCAAGTTTAAGAGTTTTTTGTATCTCTATTTTACCTAAAGGATGGTGGGGAGGGGGCTGCAGACACATGACAGCATAGTGAGTTTTGGTTTAGATCGTCCACCAGTTTATGAATCTGACATTGAATTTATGTGGATAAAATGCTGCACTGATAACCCTCGTCCTAGAACTGGCGTTATCGCTCCTCCTCAGCTCTCTCTGTTACCTTGACCTACTTCTCACCCTCTTTGTTCCCACCGTCACTGCGTCTCTCTGCTCCTGCTGCTGTGATTAATGGCTCTTCTTTAGTCATTAGTGGTACCTCAGGAGGACGGAAAAGCAGCTCTGGGGAAAATCCAAGTAAAAATCTGATGTTTGTTTCTCTATTGTACTCACGTTTCGATGCAGAGATCTCTCTGACATGTTAGTCCTGGTCAAGGCGACAGCACAAGATGTTCCCCACAAATAAGAACACACCATAACAAAGATTATGACCTTATGACCGAAATCTTGAGGAGCGCGTTATTTTAGTCATGTTGGTATTAAATGATCAGAGAGTTTTTCTTGACGCTGATTTAATTTTATTGGCCTCACTCTCTAAAAGGAGACAGGCTTTATGTCATGGTGTCAGCTGCATAAACATGAAGTTATGCATCAGTGATGCTCCTACATTAATTATTTACTTAAATAACAAATTAGAATGGACCCAGTACTGCCCCTTGGGGGACACCATTTTGAATATTTAGAAACTGGACGAGTTACCATCGTGCTGCACCACTGAAGTTATTAGTCAGAGCATTTATTATGTCATGTAAGACCTTTGCAGTAGCCTGCCTGATATAAGAGTAGCATATAATGTTTAATAATCTTTAATACTGAATTAATGAATATTTTTATTTGCTTACATAAATGTAAAGAACAAACACAGAATACAATTATTCAACACAAGCTTGTTAATAAACCAAAAAAGGTATAGGCTGAAGATTTTGTCTTATTTTTGCCTCTCCTGTACAATCCAGGATACTTTTGATATGTAAGGAAAAAAAAACATAAGAAATCCTTCTTTAAATCATAATAATGTATGATCATTGTACGTTACAAGCAATAATTAATTTTTAAGGTTTTTCTGAAGTTTAAGAGAGTATTACATCATTTTAATTCATCACTGAGCTCATTCCAAAATGTTATCCCCAAAACTGAAATACATCTGTATTTAATATTAATTCAAACGTTTCAAACATAAGCGCACCTCTTAAATTATATTTTTCTTCTCTTAGTTTAAAAAATGTTTACTTAGATAACAATGTGCATTGCAATAATTTTAAGGTCCCATACCTTATTGATTGTCTTGGGTGTATATTAAGCAAGGATTTGATTTAAATTGAACAAAAATGAAAATCTTCATCTCTGTAGAGGATCAGATGCAGCTCTTTTTCCTCCCCTTTTGGAAACATCGATTGGCTTCCCAAATGATGTATGATGGGAGGAGAAGGAGTTGCAGGCTGCAGATTTCTGACTTCTTAGTTAGTATTTTTCCGTTGACTGCCTCTGATCAGAGTGTGACGTCCTTGATATGCAAGGCGTGTTGAACCAGCTGGAAGGAACTGATAAGCCAAAAGGCTCGTGATATCAATTCCTTTAAGGATTTGTTACTAATTCTCAACTGGAATTAGTTTTTGATTCTCATCCCTGTGCAGGACATTCACGCACCTGGTGTGAAAGCTGTGGCGGCACTCGCCGGAGCACTGCACGTGACCAAAGCCCACTCGTGTGAACTGGGAGAAACAACACTGAAAGCAAATAAAATTGAGTTTGCTGGACATGAAACCCTTAAGAAAAGATAAAAATTGCTTAGCCTGTGCTTATCTTTCTGGTTTATATACTGGCAGCTGCAAAAAAAATTTTTTCTGAATCTAAAAGAAATCCAAGAATCTTTTATTCTGCTTAAGTGGCACAAATTTAAAGGAATCTTACAGCCAACTTTAGCCTCATCTGACTGCACCAAAAGATGTAGAAGCAGGGCCATTATACCAAGAAACTTCCATTGAACACATAAAAAATGTGGTTTTAAATTTATTGCAGTAAATTCAGATTGTCACAATGCAGCATTTCTTTGTAGACACAGTGACTGTTACATTGGTGTTGGATTTTGAGCCTATTTCACTCACATTTCTCTCTTTTTTTTGTGTCCAGGGATGACAAAAATGGCGAAGATGATCGACGAGCGACAGCAGGAGCTGACACACCAGGAGCACCGTGTGATGTTGGTTAACTCCATGAACACGGTCAAAGAGCTTCTGCCCATCCTCATCTCAGGTAACCAATCAGAATTTGTATTTATTGCCAAATACATTTGCAAATACACGGAATTCAACTATGCAAAAACAATCAACATATGCTTAGAATAAGAATAAAAATAAGGGTCACAAGGAACAAAATAAAGTATAAAAATAGGTAGAAAATAGTGTAACATTGGGTATATATCAAAATATACAATAGATGCAAAAAAGAACAAAAACACAACCCAACAATATGTACAGAAGGTGCGGTGAAGGAGCTCTTATGATTTGTGTTTCAGGTATCAAGATCTTTGTAACCACGAAGACGTCTGGCAGTCAGGGCGTGGAGGAGGCTCTGAAGAACCGTAACTTCACTTTTGAGAAGATGAGCGCCGAGATTAACGAGATCATCAGAGTGCTGCAGCTCACGTCCTGGGACGAGGATGCCTGGGCCAACAAGGTAGGTGCAATAAGTGGTTTTATTTTTGTTTTATATGTTTTTAGGGGTTATGCATGCTCTCTGTGAGTGCTTAAACTTTTGTGCTGTACTCACTGAGAGCACCCATGAACTGATAAATGACAGAATGCCTTTGTCAAGTTTTTTAGGCTGGAAGTGCTTTTAAATGTTCTTAATTTTAATTATCCGTATGTCTCATTTGAAGGGTATAAATGCTGTTAAACCTCTTATTTGCTTTATAATATAATTTAAACTGCTCGAACTCTCTGAAGCCATCTTAAATGTGTCCTTTTGTAATTCTGCACTGCATGCTCTCCCCCCTGTCCCAACACTCTTATAAAAGCTCTGTCCTGTACCACCTGACACTTTTTCTGTTTGTCCACTTCAATGTTTATATTTATGTCCTTTCTTTTCACCGTTTCTTTCCTCCCCTCCTTCACTCCCTGTAGAAGGTAAGCCTCACCTCTCTCTCGCACCACAGCATGTCTGACAGATGTGTGTGCTGACTGCTTTGTGGTGCCGTTGTGTGCATATCTATAGCAACGCCATCGTAAAGTTGAGTTATTGACTAAGATTAGAGCAATATATTAATAATGTGTTTGGATTCTGCTCATTGAATGGTGTTGATTTAATGTAGGTACATAAAAAGCTGTTTGGGCATAAAATTGATATCAGTGACATCAACCGTAGTTCAGCTCTACAAGTAGTACTCAAATTTGTTGTACTGCAAGTACTACTAGTGTATCTTTTGGCTTTACTAGTAGACTAAAAACAGTCTACTAGTACGACCAGTGAGATATTTTGAGTTTACTAGTAGTACTAGTACACAAAAATTAAGTTTTACTAGTTAAGGTTTTTGGTGCACCAGTGTGCGAGTAGACCTTACTAGTAAAGCAAAATTATCTACTAGTAGACAATTTTGTGTTACAAGTAGTAATAGTAGACTTAAAAATGTTACTATTAAAAACTCAAAATTTTACTAGTAGTACTAGAAACACAATATTGTTTACTAGTAGACAATTTTGTGTTACTAGTAAGGTCTACTGACACATTAGTGTGCCAAAAACCTTTAATAGTAAAACAAAAATTTTGTTTATTTGTACTACTAGTAAATTCAAAATATCTCACTAGTAGTACTAATAGACAATTTTTATTCTACTGGTAGTACTAGTAAAGCCAAAAGATTCACTTGTAGTACTAGTAGACCTAATGCAAATGAAGTAGGAGGGATTATAACCAAAGCCAGCACCCTGATTGGTTGTAATATTTTCAAAAGTCAATGGGAAGCCTGAATTTCCCCCCCATTAGCATAAAGGCTTACTAGTAGTACTTGTGAACATTTTTTGCTTCACTAGTAAAGTCTACTCGCACACTAGTAGACCAAATTTGAGTTCCAGTAGAGCTGAACTATGGTTGATATCACTGATATCAAATTTATACTGAAACGGCTTTCCACACAGGTAGATTTTCTGATTTGTCCATTCATGCTGTGTCTTGGTTTGTTTTGCTTCATTACAAACGTAACATGTACCAACATCTGTGCGTCCTCCTCCTGTGTCATTCAAGCCATCTCACGACATTTGTGTCCTTCACCTGCCTGACACGACTCCTGCAGTATTGATTAGGAGGTCAATAACAGGAATTCTTTGTTTTCCTGGTCAGTGCTAGTCACAGGAGGAGGCTACATAGAAACACTGACATGGATATCTTATGATTGGCTGCTTTTGACTCAATACAACTCACATGCCTGTTTTCTTACTTTAGAGAAATTCTCAGGGCTGTAGATGACACAGGTCTGTTAATGATGACCATTTGTTTCGTGTTGCCATGAGAACTTGTAGTTATAATAAAGGCTCATGGACAGGCAACCGGTACCTGCTCCTGCTGCCGTTATGTTAAGATAAGATAAGATATCCTTTATTAGTCCCACAGGGGGAAATTCCAAATATACAGCAGCTGCAGGATACAAGAGAAAAAGTTGAAAAGAAAAAGTTGCCATTATGGGATGGACCACTTTCATCACGGTCTGCCTGCTGTCTGTTCTGTCGCCCAAGCTTCCTCCTGTAACTCCATCCCCTCGACCTGTAAACAGATGTCTACAAGTTAAATAGAGATCCTCTGTCTCCTTCTCCTGCCTTCAGAGCTAATTCCTTTCTCATAAAAAAGCCACTCCATGAGCAGTCTTCGCTACTAAGAACTGTTCCAAGTTTCCAAAATACCAGGAACTGATAATGGACTTGGGTTTCTCTTCAACCTTTTGGTTCCTGAAAGGTGCTTAAACCCCAGTTAAGATACTACCATTCATATCAGCTTTATGTATCTTTAAAGACATGCTTCACCAGTAAAGTCTACTCCTGCACTAGTTGACCAAAATTGAGTACATGTACTCCAAATTTGTGTACTAGTAGAGCTGAACTATAGTTGATATCACCGACTCACATGCCTTTCCATAGTATAGAGACAAATATCCATTACTCCTCCATGTCTCCCTAAACTTCTGGAGCTTCCACGCACATAAACATGTATTATCTGGCAGAGCAGCAGCTGCACAAGTTTGAACAGTAAACTAATACACCCACGCAGCTTCGCCAACATCACTTCACACCTTTGCACTTCCTCTTTCTCCCTCCCTCTTTCAGCTCTGCGTCCACACCCCCAGTGACTCAGACAAACACGACTTTTGTTCCCTGAAGCTGTGACTAAAGGGTTACAGCGAAGGCTGTGGGGAAAACTCTTTAGATAAACAGATGTGGTTTGAAGCTTATTTTGACAATTTGAGCTGCATCATGAAGAACAGAGCCTCGACTTCTCAGATCATTGTTCTCATTCATTCACTCCAACATCTTTGCTTTGCCCCATGTCCGTCATTGTCAGGACAGACTGTTGTTTTTCCATCCATCCTCGTTGAGATACAACAGAAAGATGTTTGGCTTCGACATGGCACACTTATTTTTAACAATATAAAAGGAGCATGTGCTATGAGGTTTTGCCTGTTTGGTGTTAAAGATGCTGCACATGAACTTTGCTGTGTTTCTATTCATTAAAAGCTTATTTGATTCTGGTTTAATCCAAATACTGACAAATTTACAAGCATCTGAAGGACTCATTGATCACTTTGTTCCCAAGAAAAAACAGGGAATGATAAGTAAATATGCAGATTACCTGTTTTTTTGCTGCTGGTTGGGGATTTTTCATATAGTTTGGGGATTTTTATACCTTTACTTCACCAACCACTAAGCTAACAATGCTCCTAAGTGGGGTATTTTATTTTTATCTCTTTTTTTTTTTTTTAGTTTTGTGCTCTCAAAGCACTTTTATTTTATTTTTTTTTTAATTCACTAAAGAACAAAATACATGGACCCTGACCAGGCTCTTCCTCTGGTGCTCTCAGTTAAGCAGGTTTAAGTGTTATTCATCAATCAAATCCACAGTCCTGCCTGTGGGCTGGAGAGTTAAAGTGTGAAAAAGTGCCTTGCTTTTCCTTGAAAGTGCTCTGAACCTTACGACTATGGTCAAAAGGAGATCCATTTCTGGACATGATGATTAAGAAAGATCACAACAACATTAACAGACATCTACAAAAGCATTTGCATGCATCACTACAGTTATGAAATTTCGATAGATTGTGGATTTATGCGCCTTCACCTTCGTTAGCAATCCCAGTCTCTGCAAGGGTTAAAACATATTTCTTCTTTGAAAGTGCTTTTATTTATACATATTAGAGATGCACAAAATTATCAGTATGATATTGGTATCAGCTGATATGAAAATTTTGTAGATATTTGCTGCCAGTATTTAAGCCTTATATATTTGCATCATGATTGTGGGTTTTGTGGCACTCTCTTTATACTGTTAACATACCTTTACTTTCATGGCATGGTCATGTAGACCTTAAAACAACCTTGTTCTGCATGACTTCCTGATGAAGGCTTGATGCCGAAACACATTGAAGTTTGTTTTTAAGGTCTACATGACCATGCTGTTGAAATAAAGGTATATAATAGAGTGTCTTGGAGTCTTTTCTTTTTGCTTCAATCACTTTGTGAATCTCATTCCAAAGAGCACCTCAAACAAACCTTTTCTGAGTCCAGGTAGCACTCATTTCCTTTCCTTTTGTCTTATAAGTTTTTCAGTATCGGCATATCGGATATAGGCAAATATCATATAACCTGCATACCTAATACATATGAATTTTTAATCTCATATCATGATTTGTGTCAAGGATTTTTGGGAAAGTTGTTTTTATTTTCATTAAGGTTAAAGAAAAGTTTGAGGATAAATACTAATAGCTTGTCTCCTTTTTAATGTTTTGATTTTTCTGTGAAATTTTCCTGTAACACCTAAAATGGAATTTAAAGCCAAAAATCGTGAGCAAAGAAATGAGGTAGCTATTGAAGCGTTTTCTAACTGTTGTTGCATCCCTCATCAGCCCTAATTCATCTAAGCCCTAATCATGTTGTGCTTCATGAAGGGGACATGCAAACATGCAATGACCGAGGCCATTGCCTGACTCCTCTTTGAGTTTTCTTTAGCTGCAACGATTTTCTTTAAGTTATTCATTTATTCTGTCTTTCAAACCCAAAGGACACAGAGGCCATGAAGAGGGCTCTGGGGCTTATCGACTCAAAGATGGCCCAGGCCAAGAACTGGCTGAAGGATCCCAACGCTCAACCAGGTAATAAACACCCACATACTCAACTCTGTCCTGCTCGTTCAGCTGCTTAATCAGGCTGATAATTGAGTCGTATCTGTTATTGATTTGTTTGACTTGTGCTTAAAGGGGACGCGGGTGAGCAGGCGATAAGGCAGATCCTGGATGAAGCTGGGAAAGTTGGCGAGCTGTGTGCAGGGAAGGAGCGCAGGGATATCTTGGGCACAGCGAAGACTCTGGGGCAGATGACGGACCAGGTGTCTGAGATGAGAGCCAGGTATGCTTCACACTTGTAAACATGACTCTCTGTGAAGTCTTCACTTATTTTTATTGAACCAATGGAAGGCAAATGTTTGGCTTGGCCCACGAAGCTGCTTCATTCCTGCATCACTCTACTGTTACGGCAGTGTAGCTCAGTCTGTAAAGGCTTGGGCTGGCCTGTTCAAGTCCTGATCAAAGCATACCTGGAAGTTGGTTTTGCAGCTAGGGGGATGCACCCTTACTTCCTGGGGCAGAGTAACTGAAAAGGGTAGGAGCCTTTAGCCTGTGAAACATCGGGGTGTAGGCCTTGCACCCTTCCACCTTTAAACTTTATTGGACGTGAGCACCTGTGAATGAAGTAAGACTTAGGTTGCTGGTGGTGCAGACAATTCATCTGTAATGATGAATGGCAAAGGGCCGATCCAGCATGTGCTCCCTGACCTGACTCTACTGAAGTTAATTAATTTTATGACTTCGGCCACTACACTGAGGTTTTCTAAACATCATTGCGTCAGGAGATGCGCCGGATATTCCTGTGACGCAAGTGGATGCACCAAGCATCACATAAACAAACTGGGCACTCAGGAGGATAACAATGGTCGTATTGATGTCAGTAAATTGTTGAAATGTCAGTGGTGTGGAAGTTTGATTTTGTCATCTACGGTTTTGTGTCTCGATTGCAAGCTGTAACGGCCCATGATAGTTCACAAGCTAACTACAGCTACTTAGAGTTAGCTAGTGAAGTAATGGTTGGTTGTAATTAGCTTATGAGCTACGAGTTAGTACCCCTAAATATATAAAAGAAAGCAGTGCCAATTTGTGCCGTAGCAGACATCTTTCTCTTCTTCTTCTTCTACTCTGGAAAAACACGACTGCATTGCATTGTGGTATACGGGAGTACAAGAGTATAGGGTACATCACATGTTCACCCACATTTGCTGTGCATTGTGGGTATTTTATAGTGCACTATATAGTGAATGAAATTAACCGCTGAGAATTTGAACAACACTACAAAATGGCGAACACACTATATAGTGCACTATATCCGTGATAGGGAACGGTTTCAAACACAGCTAAGGACTGTTTCCACCTGGTGAATATTGTTTGTATTTATCCATCCATCAACTACACTGCTAATCCTTTTCGGGGTCACAGGGGGCTGGAGCCTATCCCAGCTGACATTGGGCAAGAGGCAGGATAGACCCTGAACCAGTCGCCAGCCAATCACAGGGCGACATAGAGAGACAGACAACCATTTACTCTCACATTCATACCTAAGGGCAATTTTGTGTCACCAGTCAACCTAATGAGAATGTTTTTGGCCTGTGGGAGGAAGCCAGAGTGCCTGGAGAGATTTCATGAATGCACGGGAAGAACATGCAAAAACTGGTGTCCTTTTGTTTGAGATAATGCTTAACAATATTCTCATTTTTTGTTCTTCTGTGTCACAGGCTCCCTCATATTTCAAGCAGTCTTTCATGTGCGTCCTGTTTTCTCCCAAATTTCTCATCAAAATTTTCTTCCAGTTTTTGTAGATCATCACTTCTTTGCTGATATGTTTATTTCAACTCCTTAAAGGCTATGGAGGGTATGGATTTAAGCACGTTAGAGGAGATTTAAGTGTGTAAGAGTTTATTTATTTGTTTATTTACATTTAAATAGAGGACAGTGCACATTAATGAACATGGCATGTAAATGTGCCAGATTATAGCCACAGGCTAATTTCCATCTGTAGTCCCTGGCAGGTTGATGTAATGCATTTGTACAGTATGTACATTCTTAAAATACATAAAGTACATAAAACAACAATAACAGGCAGCAGCAAGATGACAGATAAACATAACATGAAATATACATTGAATTACAGGAGACACATACAACAACACAAATGATATGCTTAAGACAAACCTTAACAAAGAGACCCTCAGGGTTAAAGTGCGTGAGCTGTTTAATGTGCAAAATGCAGTGTTTAAAGTGCTGAAGTGCTAAAGTGCTGAAGTGCTAAAGTGCTGAAGTGCTAAAGTGCTGGTATATTACACATCATAATAAAAGTGCTAATGTATGATTGCACCATTGCCCACACCAGTTGAACTGCACAGGTTGTGCATAGGCAGACCTGTTTATGCACAGTATTGCACATGGTTAGCATACACAGATGTAATCAAGCATGGAAAATTTCACTTAAATTACATACATAGAGGTATTTATGTACGCACATTAAGGACAGATGTTTATAAATGGTCACAGGTCTGTTTGTCCTGAGCCACACCTTCAGATGACCCTTAAAAGCTGCAAAGCTGGAACATATCTCTCTGATATGAAATCTGGTTGTCATTAGAGACCCTCAGTCACGTTAGATTAAAAACAGCTGTTTTGTATTAATCCATAATCCTCTTGAACCCCTGGTTGAGTTCTTTCTCTGAAAATACGGAGTTGCCCATGAGCCTTGTCTGAAAAACAGAAGTATGATGTTCTGAGGTACAAAAGGATCAGGCTAGAGCTTTAAGTGAACAAAAATTGAGCATGTGTGGCCTTTCTACAGCAATGCTTCACCTTATGGTGTCCATGTGTTTTCCATGTCCACCCCAGAGGTCAAGGTGCCTCCCCAGTAGCCATGCAGAAGGCGCAGCAGGTCTCCCAAGGGCTCGACGTGCTAACGGGCAAGGTGGAAAACGCCGCACGCAAGCTGGAGGCCATGACCAACTCCAAGCAGGCCATCGCTAAAAGGATCGATGCAGCACAGGTGGGTCATTAACCTTGTTTGCCTTTTAAAAAACAGCACTGCAGCGTCTGTGTAAGTGCTTCATGCTGTTTCGTGTTCACCCTGCCCCCGTGCAGAACTGGCTTGCAGACCCTAATGGAGGCCCGGAGGGAGAGGAGAACATCAAGGCTCTGCTCATCGAGGCCAAGAAGATTGCAGACATGTGCGAGGACCCCAAAGAAAGAGAGGACATCCTGCGCTCTATTGGAGAGATCGCTGCGATGACGGCCAAGCTGACCGATCTGAGGAGACAGTAAGTCAGAGGCTGCATGAAAGACTTCATCGGGCTGGGATTCCCTTTCTCCTAAATCCATTTGTCACAGTGCTTCAGGTCAACACCTCATCATCTCATTGCATCAGCGTGTTGGTATTTAAGCTTAAATTTGTTGGAAACTTTGTACAAAATGGCCTTAATAATGAACTTTCAGGCTCACCAACAAACCCTCTTCCCCTTTAACAGTGAGGTATTTTATCTGTCCCGTCTCTGTTGTAACGTTATCTTGTAAAATCTTGTCATAACATGCACACATGGCTGCTCTTCCTGTTTGAGAGCAGATTTCACGCTGCAGTTTCACAGAAATCCTCCATTTTTCACTGAAGCATGTGACCCAGGTCGCTGGTTCCAAATCCTTTTTTTGCTTGGAGCCCCTATATAGACAACCCCTAAAATCAAAATCAATTTTAGCAAGATGACTTGTTTTGCTCCTGCTCCTCCTCCATATGAAAATTGGATTCAGTCCGTATTAAGTTGTATTAAGCTGGAGAAAATTAGAATCACTCACAGAGGATCTCTATGTGGTCCCCTTTCTTTCCTTATGTTCGGCGCCTCCGCAATCACAGTCTTAAAGACTGTTGTACAGCGTTTTAATATCTCCTAAACCGGCATGGTCTCTGATTAATCATGTATATAAATTACTTTTTTTTTTTTCAATGTATTTATTTATCTATTTTTATTTGTTCATTCACTTATTTTAATTATTTACTTATTTATTTATTTTTTTAATTTAATTTAATTTATTATTTGTTTTTGCCTTCTTTGTGTTTTATTCTTTTAATTAACTCATTTATTTTAATAATTAATTAATTTATTTTAATTTTAATTGAATTTTATTATTTGTTTTTGCCTTCTTTGTGTTTTAATCTTTTAATTAATTCATTTATTTTAATAATTAATTTATTTATTTTAATTTTAATTGAATTTTATTATTTGTTTTTGCCTTCTTTGTGTTTTATTTATTTATTTTTTTGATTATTTTGTGCGGCATTTTGTGCCTTTATTAATAGTAGAGAGAGAGAGAGAGACAGTGGAAAGGCTTGTGAAAAGGGGTGAGAGAGAGTATGGGAGGACACTCTGCCAAACCAGCACCCCAACGTCTTTCTGTTTTTAAGTATTTTGGTTTCAATGTATATAATGTTCCCTAGATAAAAATTCACAAGTGCAATGCTGAAAATCTCAATAAAAAATAAAATCAACATAAATTTAAATTGTTTTAAATAAATAAATCCATGTAGAAAGCCCCTAAACTTATACATAAGCTTTCAGGTTTCTTGCGCGTAATTCTGCCCCCTTATCCCTTTTCACGATTCATTTACGGAAAATTGCCAAAGCAAATCTGTTACTTTTACACCTTGAGATTAGGGATGAACGATTTTAGGAAAAGATCTAATTATGATTTTTCTGGCAGATATTGTGATTTGAATTTGACTCGTGATTTTCTTCAAATCAAGCTTCGGTGCAATATTCAACATGTGTACAGTCACATTTACAAACTTACATCATACCATCAAATATTTAAAGCTATTACTAAACTAATGGTAAGAACTGCTTCCAGTTGTATTTATTAACAAGAAACATGCATGTACACTCTTTAAAGTCCTCAACCAACGGCAGTTATTACAAGCTGAAGAACTAAAAGAGTATCTTTGACTGTATTAACTTAAAAACATGTAGTGCAAAAACTCCTTAATTGTGTTATGTTAAAAAACTTAAATAAATGAAAAAACAATGTTGGATAAGTAATCATAAGAAAAACAAAAATTCAGCAATTCCAATAAAGGAAAAAAAAAGAACAGCTATGCTTTAGCAGCATGTCAACCTTTGATGGTTTTGGACATGAGCGCTGACGTGTGACAACATCACCATGAACAAATAGTTGACACAACAGATCCTGGGTCAGTCAGGAGTGCTGCGAAAAATTGCAGCTTTGGCGATCACATTATCACGTTGTCTGAAATTACGATCAGAAAACGTTAAATCGTTCAGCCCTACTCGAGACAGTCACATGAATTCTTGAAGACCTGATATCTGTCAGATTATCTTAACAGACAGCTTGGCACATGCTCTCTAGCTGGGGCTGGAGGTGAAGGGGAGTGAGTATTAGATCTTGAAACAGCAGTGTGAATGGGGCCAGAGCCTCAGCCGATATGAGGAGCCAGGCTCTAGAGTATGATGTGGTTATTTTCCACATTTTCACTTAAACTATTCCAGGTTTGGATGGCATTTTTTGTAGAAAAGCACTCATCTGTTCAAAAGAGTCATTTGTTTGCTTTGTGTGATATTTATAAGTATAATCTCAGCTTTATCTTTCTGATGACCTCAGCCCTCCTGTTCTTAATTCCTTTTAGGGGTAAAGGTGACACTCCTGAGGCCCGAGCCTTAGCCAAACAGATCGCCACCGCTCTCCAGAACCTGCAGTCCAAAACCAACAAAGCCGTGGCCAACAGCAGGCCGGCGAAGGCAGCTGTTCATCTGGAAGGAAAGATCGAGCAGGCGCAGCGCTGGATCGACAACCCGACCATGGACGACAACGGCGTGGGTGAGTCCGACTCCCGCCCTCCTCTATCTCTCCCTCACACTTCTTCACATTCCTTCCACTGCGGCGGTTAAAACTGCAGACCAGACACTCTGAGTGCATGGGGATGATCACTGGATGTGACATTCCTCAACACTCAACAAACACTTTTTTTCCTCGCTGGTTTTGGCTCGACTCCTCAAAAACCTGAACATCGTCACGCGTGTTTACGGCAGAGCTGATGGCTGGCTGCTGCGGAGCTGACCTCAGAGGCAGAACATGCATTAATAATAAACTGAGGAGGCCGCTGGATTCTTTCCATTCTGGTGTTGATACAGTCACTGTCTTAATACCACTGCCCAGCGTTTCATGTGCAGTTTGTTAAAGCAGACAGACACAACAATAGGGATGTTGGATTTATGCCAACATTTCCAAACTCATTTTAGTAAAAACTGATACATAAACACATTATTGTGAACCCCATGTCTGTGCAGTACTATATATACTATATTTACCTGGAAACAAATGGGAAACAAGTAAAAAGGACTTGATTATCTATTAATTAATACTGGCACAAGGAAGAGGTGATAAGATTTTTGTGATCCAAATCTAGATGTGGCTCCAGGAATCTTAATAATAATAATAATAATAATAACTTTATTCTAATAGCACTTTTAAAAACAGAGGTTTACAAAGTGCTTTGACAAACAGTCAGGAACATACAGATAACAAAGCACAAGAGCTACAGCACAAGGAAACAAAAACAAAAAGCTCAGTTCAAATCAAAGCACTCTTACAGAAAGACACAACAGGCATAAAAGACACAAGTAAGAAAAGTTAAGAGGAGAGCAACTGGTGCTTCTGGTGTCAGGTGACTGCGGGCCTCTGAATCGAAGGCCCTTTTCATATGTCATAAGAACCCAGACAATACAAGAACCATGCAACACAAAATGAGACCATGAGGACTGACATAAAAGCTAAATACATAAAGTCAATAAGAAAAAAGAACGAAAAGGCAATAAAAGGGGGTTGAAAGCAAAAAAAAAGCAAAAAAAAAACAGGACAAAATGGATAAAACAATTAAGAAGCCTAAAAGGTTATCTATGAAAAGAATCATAGATTAGATAAAATCTGAATTAAAAGTAAGTAACTGCATTAATATGTTAACAACCTTCAAATCTTTTAAAGGATTTGCATTACACAATACGGCAGTTTCCACATTTCCCATAATAATCAATCAATCAATCTTTATTTGTATAGCTCCAGTTCAATAAGTGTTATCTCAAGTTACTTTACAATAAAGCAGGCTGAAGTCATACTATTCATTGATAGATACACATATAAGCATGCATACAAATACATATAATAAATATATTTGTATATACACATACATCCATTCAGAGATGGATCCATCCAGGCAGAGACAAAGGGACTAAAGTCACATTTGTCTCTGCTAAATATAGACTCAATCAACTAATCTTTATTTATATAGCATCATATCTGATGTATATAAATGTATTAAAGGTAAGCCTCTTGAGATGTGGCATCTCATTTTCAAGAGGGTCCTCATGTCTATGTGGTTGTAAAGATAGTTACTATGGATGTATAATCAATAATAACCATGGATAGAGGGATCAATCTAATATTAACATTTACATCTATAATGAATATAATCTGGAGAGCAATGATGTTGATTAATATAGCAGCATCTAGCTGAACTGCCATTAAAATGGGTTTAACTGGTCTAAAAGTATGAATTTATGTTAAATGATGTCAGTAATAACTCGGCTATGAGTGTGTAAAATGCCTTGGCAGAGGTTTGACCACTTCTAGATGGAACTGGTCTGAGTGATTTTAGTTGATAAATAAAATAGAAACACACACTGTTTCTGTTAAGCCCCGTTTCCACCAAGTGGAAAAGAAAGCCTGATCCTGGTTGCGTTTCCACAGCCAGCCGTACCCTACTTGGTAGGCGGCATCTAAGCCCGATGCCGATAGCATGACGTCATAGCAGCGCGACACAGTGTACCCGGCTATTAAATGCAACAGAGAAGAAAACGCAACACAGTAAACAAAGAGCAACGATTCTCTTCACTGAGAATACTGAGGAAGGTCTGCACCTCCACAGTGGACCATGGGACGCTTGATCTTGATGCCATTTTCCAAACAAAAAAGCCTTGAGAGTTATCTTCACGAAGACGAGTAGAGATTTAAACATGGCGGGGCTGTGTTCTTTATTACCGCTGTCACACGGGAAGTGACGTCTCCTTCGACCAATCAACGCGCTGCAGTATTTCTAGCTACACCTTCTGGGGTCGGAATCGGTATGATGGCACCCCAACAGAAGGGTCGCAAAAAGAAGGACGGTATGGTTCGCTTATAAGGGGTCCTGTCCCGGTTTTAGGCTATGGAAACGCCACAAAAAGCGAGCCGTACCGAGACGAACTGAACTGAACCCTCTGGTGGAAACGGGGCTTTAGAAGTGAAAATCCTGTTGGATGGAGTCTAGAATAAATTTTATAAGAGAATCTGAAATTATAATCTCATGAAGTCAGATGTTGTCTGACCTCTGCTGTACAGGACTGACTCAAACGTGTCTGCGACCAATGCAGCTCTAAAGGTTAAAAAAAAAAAAAAAAAAAAACAGTCTAAATGCAGTTCTTTGTAAATCTTAAGAAAAGTAACTGATAGGGGTGCTGGTCTGGCAGCATACATGCTTTTGCCGGTCCGGGTTCGAATCCAGCCTGTGGCCTGTTTGCAGAGCATCTTCCCCTCCTCTCTCACCCTCTTTCACAAGCCTATCCTCTGTCTCTCGCTCTTAAAAAGCAGCTGATATTTTGTCATTGTAAATTAAAAAGTGTCTTTACTTTCTAAATGTTCTCTCATCTGTCCATAATGATCTCTTGATTATGATAAAGGTTGAGTGAATGATTGCTCTCCTGAACTGAACTGCTTCATGTGGAGACAGACTTCAGTGTTACTCCCCCTTTAGGCAGCAGAATGTCTTAATTATCATGAATATTAATGTCTTTGTCTCGGTGTGTTCAGGTCAGGCAGCCATCCGTGGCCTGGTGGCAGAGGGCCGCAGGCTGGCCAACGCTCTGCCCTGGCCCCTTCAGGCAGGAGATGCTGGGTAAATGCGAGCAGGTGGAGCAGCTCATGGCCCAGCTGGCCGACCTGGCTGCCCGCGGCGAAGGCGACTCTCCTCAGGCTCGTGCTGTGGCTCAGCAGCTCCAGGAGGCTCTGAAGGTAAGGCTCCACTCACTCTCTATTACAGACAGACCTGGAGCTTCTTTTTGGAGCAGGAGTTAAAGACAGAGTCAGGGAAAAGGCGCCCTCTGCTGATGTGCATGAGTCAGAAACAGAGTACGATGGAGTTAATAAGCAGATGAAGCTGTTGTAGACTTTTAGAGGTGAAAGTGTTGAATCAAGATGAATCTGTTTTCATTTAGACAAATTGTGCAACAGTGTCTCAGCTCAGAGCACCAACTGCACAAAGTTTATAGCTGTGAACACTAATTCCAATGAAGTTGTGACGCTGTCTAAAGCTAAAAATAGAAACTGAACACAATGATTTGCCCCTCATTTTCACCTATATTCAATTGAATACACAACAAAGACAAGATATTTAATGATAAAGTATTTATTTTTTCGCAGATATTTTCTCATTTTGAATTAAATGCCGACAACATGTTCCAAAAAAACTGAGACAAAGGCATTTTTACCCCTGTGCTACATCACTTTTCCTTCTAACTACACTTAATAAGAGTTTGTGAACTGAGGACACTAATTGTTGAAGTTTTGTAGGTGGAATTCTTTCACATTGTATGACGATGTATGACTTCAGTTGCTCAACAGTCTGCAGCAGGTCAGTCTAGTACCTGCTCTCTTTCACTGCTGAAGCCACGCTGTTGTAACTCGAGCAGAATGTGTCTTCATGTCTCTGAAATAAGCAGGGACGTCCCTGAAAAATATCAATGGCAGCATGTTGCTCCAAAACCTGTATGTACCTTCAGCATTAATGGAGCCTTCACAGATGTGCAGGTTACCCATGCCATGGGCACTAACACCCCCCCATACCATCACAGATGCTGTCTTTTGACCTTTGCTCTGATAACAGTCTGGATGGTCCTTTTCCTCTTTAGCCTGGAGGACACCATGTCCATGATGTCCAAAAACAGTCTGAAATGTGGACTCAGACCACAGCAGACTTTTCCACTTTGCCTCAGTCCATCTCAGATGAGCTCAGCCCAGAGAAGCCGGCGGTGTTTCTGGGTGTTGTTGATATTTGGCTTTGTCTTTGCATGGTAGAGTTTGACCTTGACCTTGTAGCTGTAGAGATGAACTGTGTTAAATATATAAAATATATATATAATATATAATATATATATATATATACACACTCAGTAGAATAGAAGAAAAATATGTATGTACCTAGTAGAGACAAAATATGTACACTTAATAGAAAAAATATATATACACCTGTGCAGAAAAGTAAATATGTGCACAATGAAGTGCAAATTGAGTCAGTGACCAGTTAAAGTGAATGTAATTTAACAGTGCAGCAGGTTCATTGTTCAGCTATTTAAAAGAGTTATGGCAGTAGAAAATAAACTGTTTTTAAGTCTTGAGTCAAACTTTACTAGCATTCAATAAAGGATTATTAGATGTTTCATTTTATCCAAGTGTAAAACATGACTTTAGAAATTCAAGGAAACATAAAAAATGCCTTACACTTTACACTTCATATTTTAGTTGACTAAATTTACAGAATTTAAACGAATTTAGATGACTAAATAATGGCTAAAACTGAAAGATATTGTAGGCTAAAGACTAAAACTAGATTAAAAAGTGCTGTCAAAATTAACACTGTGTTGAAGGATCAATTTCAAAATGAGCGAATGTTTGGAGAAAAGTTTTATCAGTTTGAACATTAAATATCTTGTCTTTGTAGTGTATTCAAAAGAATATGGGTCATGAAGGATTTGCAAACTAATGTATTGTTTTTTTATGTTTGTATTTACTCATAAATCAGTATTCATCAGATAAACCATCCTGACATGAGTATGTGTTGTCTCAGTGAGTCCTCCTGTCAGGTTGTAACATCTGCGTGTCCTCCTACAGGAGCTCAAAGGAAAGATGCAGGAGGCGATGACTCAGGAGGTGTCGGACATCTTCAGTGACACCACCACCCCCATCAAGTTACTGGCAGTGGCTGCCACGGCGCCGCTGGACGCCCCCAACAGAGATGAGGTCAGCGGTTTACTCACTTCCTCCTTCATCGGTGTGATGAGTTTACCTGGCAGGGTTTTGCCTTCCTCCTGAACGATTCTCTGGGATAACTGTTTGTGATTTGATCGCACGCAGGTCTTCGAGGAGAGGGCTGCCAACTTCGAGAACCACGCCAACAGGCTTGGCGCCACAGCAGAGAAGGCTGCTGCGGTGGGCACCGCCAACAAGAGCACGGTGGAGGGAATCCAGGCGGCCGTGAAGTCAACGAGAGACTTAACTCCACAAGTATGTCGTGGTTTGGTGTTAATGTCTGTTTCCGCTGCTTCAGGAATCACTAGGCTAAAGCGTTTCTCGCTTCTTGGGCCAAGTCTTTAGCGGTCATCTTCGGAGTGACAGTTGATGGCATGGGTTGTGTCTTTTTTTAGGTGGTATCTGCAGCTCGTATTCTGCTGAGGAACCCCGGCAACCAAGCTGCATATGAACATTTTGAAACCATGAAGAACCAGTGGATCGACAATGTGGAGAAAATGACGGGTGAGGGTGCAGAAAATTCAATAAAGGAACCTCCTTGCTTTGCCATCTCCAAGTATTACTCCCTTTTTTTGTGATTAATATTTTTATTTCCATCTACCTGCTGATTCCTCTCTGGCCTACAACATACGACACTGTGCTCTTCCATGTACAGACACTACAGCTAGACCAACTACATCAATGTAGACAAACAGAAAACTACCACTGTAACTAAACAGGTCAAGCCCTGGATTGAGGAAACAGTTGGTTAAAATAATAATAAAAAATATATATACATACATGCATAATAAAAAGATAATTAAACAATTTCAGATAATAATATTAGTAAGAGAAAGTTTAACTATTAAATAATGAAAATACAAGTAGTAATAAAAAATGTGTACACCATTAAAATAACAACAATAATAGATAATAAACATATATACAGTGCTCAGCATAAATGAGTACACCCCTTCAGATTTGTCAGAAAACCTTTAGCTTCCTTTCAAAATCAACATTTTCTATGGCATACTACACCACAAAATACTCCCCCAAATGTGGGCCATTGATTGCAAACAAGATTTTTTAAGTTGCACACAAAAAAGTATTTTTCTCAATTTAAGATCAACATGCAAAAATGAGTACACCCCAATCAAAGGGGTGGGAGAAAAGCTAATTTTAGTCATCATATTACCCATATTTTCATCTTATGGTTAAAAAAGGTAATGTTAAACTCAGCTTTGACAAAACTTTGGTTATTGTTCTTTTGTTCATTTAGATATTGATTAATACATTACTTTTAATAGGGGGTGTATTCATTTATGCTGGGTACTGTATATGCACACACATATATGCACACACATATATGCATACACAAAAACAAAAATAAATAAATTTCTACATAAGAAAAAGCACTGTCATGTATTTATCCACAATGACTTAAAACTTGCATCTCTCCACTATATGACCGTCTTTAGAACCCCTTTAAAATTTTAAGTATTGCCCCCCTTTCTTCATGTAAATCCAGTTTACCCAACTGTTTATATATATTTTTTTAAATGCCGCAAATTGTGCAATCTCCACCTCCCACTCCTGAAAAGAGGGGACCCCCTCTGTCTTCCATCCTCTGATATGTATTTGTCTGTCAATCATAAGTTAGTTTGGCCAAACCTTTTGATTTGTTTATCCTGTCCTGCCAAAACTAAGTGATCACCCAAAGCAGATAATCTAGGGCTGAGTGGCATTTGTATCCCTATAATCTCACACAAATTATCATAATATAGATCCAGAAATGTTCGACTTTATCACATGACCATAAAACATGAACTATATTACTTTCCTCAGATTTGCATCACCAACAATTTGATGTGGGTAATAATCCTAATCTAAATAATCTGGTAGGAGGCCAGTAAAAACAATATATAATTTTAAAATGAATAAGGCGTACTCTTGCATCCCTTAAAACTAGTTTAACATGTTTACAAATCCTGTTCCAGTCCACATCAGTGTTACTCCCTTTAGTAATCGATGTTGTGTTTTCAGGTCTGGTGGACGAGGCCATTGATACCAAATCCCTCCTGGATGCCTCAGAAGAGGCCATCAAGAAGGACCTGGATAAGTGTCGCGTCGCCATGGCCAACCACCAGCCTCAGATGCTGGTCGCTGGTGCTACAAGCATCGCCCGCCGAGCCAACCGCATCCTCCTGGTGGCGAAGCGAGAGGTGGAGAACTCAGAGGATCCAAAGTTCAGGGAGGTGGTGAAGGCCGCGTCTGATGAACTGAGCCAGACCATCTCCCCCATGGTGATGGACGCCAAGGCCGTGGCTGGAAACATTCAGGATCCAAGTGAGCAGATTGAGGATCGACAGAGCATCTTTTATCGTCATTTATTACGTTTTGGTGTGACCGTGTTGGTTTTCCTGATCACCAGGTCTTCAGAAGGGCTTCCTGGACTCGGGTTATAAGATCCTTGGTGCCGTGGCAAAGGTCAGGGAGGCCTTCCAGCCCCAGGAGCCAGATTTCCCACCACCTCCTCCTGAGCTGGATCAGCTTAATGTAAGTCCTCGGATCAGAACCACTTTCAAGCTTCCTTCATATAAAGCCATGTTCGTACAAGTGCTTGAAATCCTTGAAGATGCTCAAATTTTGGAGTTATATTTGAAGGTCTGAGAAGTGATAAAATTCTAAATGCACTCAAATGTAAAGAGGTCTGAAATTCTCTGACTGCTGTCCAGACCCCTTCAGTAATGTGCCCTCCATCCCAGGCCTCTTTGATGAAACAGCCAAACCAGACACCACAAAGTCAAGGAGAGGATTTTGGTCACCTCTGGCAAAATTCTGTGTTCATTTTTTTTTAATTGATTTCTATGACGGGGGATTAGGACCACTTTGGAAAAAAAAAAAAAAAGTAAAGTTACGAGAATAATCTCATGAAGTTACATGAATGAAGTGGAAAAGTTACAGGAAGAATCTCATAGTTATGAGAATAAAGTTGAAAAGTTACAGGAACAATCTCATAGAGTTATGAGAATAAAGTGGAAAAGTTACAAGAATAATTGTATAAAGTTATGTGAATAAAGTGGAAAAGTTACAGGAATAATCTCATAGTGTTATGAGAATATAGTGGAAAAGTTACAGGAATAATCTCATAGTGTTATGAGAATATAGTGGAAAAGTTACAGGAATAATCTCATAGAGTCATAGAGTTATGAGAATAAAGTGGAAAAGTTACAGGAATAATCTCATAGTTATGAGAATAAAGTGGAAAAGTTACAGGAATAATCTCATAGTGTTATGAGAATAAAGTGGAAAAGTTACAGGAATAATCTCATAGAGTTATGAGAATAAAGTGGAAAAGTTACAAGAATAATCTCATAGAGTTATGAGAATAAAGTGGAAAAGTTACAGGAATAATCTCGTAGTGTTATGAGAATGAAGTGGAGAAGTTACAGGAATAATCTCATAGTGTTATGAGAATATAGTGGAAAAGTTACAGGAATAATCTCATAGTGTTATGAGAATATAGTGGAAAAGTTACAGGAATAATCTCATAGAGTCATAGAGTTATGAGAATAAAGTGGAAAAGTTACAGGAATAATCTCATAGAGTTATGAGAATAAAGTGGAAAAGTAACATGAATAATCTCATAGTTATGAGAATAAAGTGGAAAAGTTACAGGAATAATCTCATAGTGTTATGAGAATATAGTGGAAAAGTTACAGGAATAATCTCATAGAGTCATAGAGTTATGAGAATAAAGTGGAAAAGTTACAGGAATAATCTCATAGAGTTATGAGAATAAAGTGGAAAGTTACAAGAATAAAGTCTTAGAGTTACGTGGAAAAAGTCATAAATTTATTAGAATAAACTTGTTATTTTAGTCTGTAGAGGCTATACGAAGAGCTGCAGCCGCCTGTACAAAAATGAGGAATGTCGAACATCTAGTGAAGTTATACTTTAGTATAAATTTGACAAATAAGGAAATACTTCTTCTTTTGGCACTTCAGCATCACATTATCATGAGTACTAGGACCCTGAAAAGATACTGCAAGAAACTGGGGCTTTTCTGAAGAAAGAACCACGCTGACTTGGAGGAAATTGTCTTCTTTTTGGAAGAGGAAATGTACGCTCCTTTGGTACAACCTTTCAGAATGAAACTTGTTTTCTATCTTAATTTAAATAGACGTATGACTTTATTCTCATAACTTAATGAGATTATTTTTGCAACTTTATGACTTCATTCTCGTAACTTCATGACTTTATTCTCTTAACTTTCCTTTTTTTTATAAACCCATTTTTTTTCTAATCCTCCGTCGTAGATTTCAGATATCTCTAGTTATATATTTATCCATTTTTACATTTTAACACAGTTAATTGAATCATATAATTAAGCTTTGATTGTTTTAACATTCTTAACAAACAGTCTTTTAATATTTATCTCAATCTATTTATTTATATACTTTGTTTCTATTATTTATATTCTGTTCAGTGTTATTGCCAGTGTTTTCTCATTTTGAACTCATGAAGGCATTTCCACCGTTCCTTGCTCACACAAACAGTTCTGTTAAATCAAGGTCTTTTTATTTAATTTAATTAATTTTCTTATTTATTTTCTTTTTGCTTATTTGGGTTTGTGCTTATTATTGTTAAGTTTGTTTTGCACATACTTTCTCCTCTTTGTTCTCTGTTTATGTAAAGCACTTTGTGCTCCCTATGTTGTAGGAAAAGTGCTATACAAATTAAGTTTGACTGATTTATCTAAATTTAGAATTAAGATTAATCATTTAAGTGTACACACCTCATTGAGTGCAGTTTCTACTGAGTAGAGTCCTCACCTTGAGATAGTATAGATAGATACTTTATTGACATACTTAAGGTCCATAAAAACAAATAAATAGAAACAGAAACATACAAACAACATGATAACTATATAATATCATTGAGAGCGTCTCTAGCAGTAATGTTTTACAAGCTGTGTTGTTAAAAATACAATTTTTTCTTTGTCATCGCAGCTTAATGATGAGGCAGCACCACCCAAACCTCCTCTTCCTGAGGGTGAAGTTCCTCCTCCCAGACCTCCTCCCCCAGAGGAGAAGGATGAGGAGTTCCCCGAGCAGAAGGCTGGTGATATGGTCAACGAGCCCATGATGGTGGCTGCCAGGCAGCTTCACGATGAAGCCCGCAAATGGTCCAGCAAAGTGAGTTAAAACTCTGAAATCAGCTGCCGAACTGAATATCAAACCCTCACATGATTCATTAATGTGTTTGCTTATAGGGTAATGACATCATCGGAGCAGCCAAACGTATGGCTTTACTCATGGCCGAGATGTCCCGTCTGGTGCGTGGAGGCAGCGGGAACAAGCGTGCCCTCATCCAGTGTGCGAAGGACATCGCAAAGGCTTCTGACGAGGTCACGCGATTGGCCAAGGAGGTGGCCAAGCAGTGCACCGACAAGCGTATCAGGACCAACCTGCTTCAGGTCAGACCGGTCGTTTCTTTTAGAGGATCATGAGATAAAGAGACAGCAAATCGTTCATGTTTTGACCTCACGACCTTCTTTCAGGTGTGTGAGCGAATTCCCACCATCAGCACTCAGCTCAAAATCCTGTCCACAGTCAAGGCCACCATGCTGGGCCGCACCAACATCAGCGAAGAAGAATCAGAGCAGGTGAGCCGACTCGTGTGTGTGCCATTAGATCATATTCCCACAACAGCCATGTTCCTGAGTGGGATGCTCTAGCGTTTGTAATTTTATGTCATCCCTCCCAAATTGAGAAGGGAACACAAGGACGACAGATGCTGAAAATCCAGTGAGATGTTTTCGCACTTTATGTTTAAAAATAAAACATTAACGAACTGAATAGATATAAAGATCAAGCTCGAATCAGCACTCAGGCACTCATCGGTTACCATGCTATTTGATAATTTATGTAAGATATTAGTGGTCATTATGAATATGTATTCAAGCCTGAGGTTTAATTCACTTTAGTATTAACACTTGTCAATACGTATAATTCACCTATTAAAGTAGACTTTGTTGTTCATTTATTTATTTATTTAAATAGAAGACATTGATGTGGAAATGTGCCAGATTTTAGCCACAGGCTAATTTCTGTCTGTCTCTCCATGTGGCCCTGTGATTGACTGTTTTAGTTTTAGTCTTTTGCCTAAAATATCTTTTAGTTTTAGCCATTATTTCATCATCTAAATTGTTTTCGTTTTAATCTAGTTTTAGTTGATGAATTTTCACTACATTTTAGTCGACAAAATCTGTAAATTTGGTCGAAAGTCATGTTTTACACTTGGATAAAATGAAACATCTAATAACCCTTTATTGAGTGCTAGTAAAGTCTGAATGTATAAATGAACAGAATCAAATTGAACTTTTGTGTGAAATGCAGTCACCTTTATTTAGGCTACCTGGCAGAGCATCTCAGTTACAATACCAGAACTGACAACAAACAGTGAACCTGCTCTACATGAATATATCAATTCATAAAGAGAGGAGCTCTGATTGGATTGCTCCACAACTTATCCCACCACCACCAAGCTAAGGCAGCTGTGATTGGATGTCCCTCTTAACTCATCCAACCTTTCCACACAACCAAAGTAGCTGTGATTGGATATATTCCTAACTTGTCCCTACTTTCTACATGACCAAATTAGGTCTGATTGGATTAAGTCTCTGTCAAACATTTTTGTCTAGTTTTTATTTGTTGAGGAAAATGTCAGTTAATTCAGTTTTAGTTTTTGTCCATGTGCACTTGTTTTTATTAGTTACTGTCTAGTTTTAGTCTCTTCAGCTCAGTAATTTCAGAAGGATCGACACAAAAACAGCTCTGAGAGTCTTAGTTTCGATAGAAAGTCAATTTAAAATTTGTCTATGCAAGTCTGTATGTTGTGATGCCAGAGATGGGCAGCCCAGTGGCCACATGCAGCCCCCAAATCACTTTCAATTACAGTTAAAAAAGGTACCACAGTCTGGATTAAAGGATTTGCATGGAGTTTCTACAACAATATGCAAAAACCCAAACCATCAAGTATTCAAAATTAAAGTTTTTATACATTTCTCTCCCAGTGGACTTACAATCTCTAAATTCTTGTTTCTGGAATATTTTTTGCACTTAATCTATAAAAGTAGTTTGCTGGATTGGTTTATTACTCCAGGCCTAATCACTATCTTTCCCTTTTCTCCCCACCAGGCTACTGAGATGTTGGTCCACAATGCCCAGAACCTGATGCAGTCTGTGAAGGAGACGGTCCGGGAGGCCGAGGCAGCTTCCATCAAGATCCGAACAGACGCAGGCTTCACCCTCCACTGGGTCAGGAAGACCCCCTGGTACCAGTAAAGAAAGGGCTCCTGCTGTTCTGCTTCATGCTGGTTCTCTCCAGCCGTCCAGAAGGGCACTGAATGGACTTCAATATTTTATCAGAGCTATAATATCAGCGCCCGCCGCTCTTATACCGCACGGGCGAAGCTTCTCTATTAGTCCCACGTCCTGTCTGTAACAGTTGCTGTTCTGGTAGAATGTAAAGGAGGGGACTGCGAGTGCGATTATGGGTTAGATTCAAACTGGGAAGTTGTTTTTTTTCTAAAGTGTGTAAAGATTTGTTTTAAGGTTTATTTGACAAATCCCAGGAAATATGTATGTTTGGATTAGAAGTTGGATTTCCTATTCCTATTTAAGTTAATTTTGGCCCCTTCTGGACACAAACATTAAGATGATTTTATATCTTTGTACTGTTTATTCTGTTATTCACCTTTGCTTAAAGAAGCACATGAACTCAAGGAGTTGTTACAAGTACAGACGGACGCTCAGCACACGCAGAATATAACCAGAGGCATTAAGCCTGTTTACACTATAACACACGTGAAAGAGAAACACTGTTCATTATTTTACAAAACGTAGGCGACTGTAGCAGTTTCTATGTTCTTAAGAGTTCTGCCAAAGACCTTGTGCCATGATTGTTGTCTTCTATCCGTCAGCAATTCTTCTTAGCTGTAAGGGCTAGCCTTTTTAATCCAATAGCAGCAGCTAGTCTTTTAATGAACACGTAATGTATTATATTTGCTTTGAGATTACAAGTGCTCGCAAGAAAGTATGAAGCCTTATAGCCAAATTTTCTACAGCAAGCTTACAAAGCTAAGTCGTCTTTGGAGAGCCTTTTCTTGACTGCTGTTTTTTCATGTTGTCTTGTGCACAATTGTTTCTTGTAATATATAAAGAGCACTCCTCTCTTTGCAAGTGAAGGGAAGGTAGAGATAGAGCACAGTGTCGTCTGCATACGGTTAAAACTTCATTTTAAGTGTTCAAATTTGTCTCAAAATGTCCAACTGGTAACTTTTTTGGGGAACTGAAGTGGATATTTTGAGATTTCAAAAGGGAAGTGTTGGTAGCGTCCCTTTACAAAGTAACCCATCAGAATCTTAACCTTGCAGTGCAGCTGGATCCACCTGATTCATTGATCCATCTGGCCAAATCCATGTCCTTTAAAGCAGGAAGAGGCGGGAGCTATGAGCAGGAATGACAGCTCACACAGAGATTAGCATGAAAAACAACACTTAAAGCATTTCTCAATGGAAAGGATATTTTGAAGTTTTGATGAGTTTGTTCTACAAAGTGACCCACGGTTGGATTTTACACAGAGGGAATAAATGTGATTGACATAACAATTGCCCATCACCTGCCAGATATGCTTTTGAAAGGTTCTGCCCATCTCCGAACACTTTCTATGTTTTGGGGATGGGCAGACAGACTGTTGAAATGTATGAACGATCCATCTGGGGTGTTGGGTTATCACTGGGTTAAAAACTGAGAGAAAAGGGTGAATGCTGGCGCCAGTCTATGTGATCTTTGCAGGATTTTGGCACAGCCTGACCCAACAGTTGTATGGTTTTGGGAACCACTGCCCATGAAAATTGGTTGTTTGTCTAAACAAAAGACCTGAGAGGCCTCACGACTCCATCACAGAAAGTCCTGTCTCCTATGATTTCCTAACAGAGCTACAAGACAGAGGTATAGTTTGCAAAGCTCCAAAAACAACATCTCTGCCTTTAAGATATGTTGTACAGGAGCTTCCACCACAGACTGTTAAAGGAGCATCACCCTTCCTTTTGTTATATGCAGTCAGCTTCAATCCTGTAGTCTGTCGTGCTCTTTAGGCAAGTCACAGCATGATTTATGGATTTGCTGTCATTGACATAGTGACTGTCATAACCAACAAATGTGTATGCATCAAGAAAATTTCTAACCATCAGCATTTTTCTCAGTTTGGTTGGAAACATGGCAGACTGATGGTGTGTTTCATCTGATCTCAAAGGTTGAAATGTCCAAGTTGCAAATGAAGGTGAATCAGAAAGAACACCCTCCTTACGCTGGAGTTTCTACTCGAGAGCTCAATGTCGATGTCGGCTTTATTTATAGAGCATGTTTAAAATAGCCAGTGGCCTACCAAAGTGATTTACAGTAGAATAGGCAAAAACAATAGAAACAGTAAAAGCAATAAAAATCAGTAAAAAGAAAAACAAAACAATACAGTATAAATAAATTTAAAAAACAATTAAAAAACAATAAAAGCGACTATATAGATCAGGGATCCTCAGCTTGTTTCTGGAGCACGATTGATTGGGATGTGAAAGAATTCCCAGTTCCAACATTCCAGCTCTGAGGTCAAAGGAAAGCACCGTAAATGTCAGTGTTAGGCAGCTGAAGAAAACCGCATGAGTCCTTGAGAATGTGTCGTTGTTTTGGTTAAGAAACAATCCCATGCCTCCCCTTGATCCTGCTTTGTGGTGAGATGGATTTTGCCCAAGATGTGTGCATAAGTAAAACCCTGATATGCTATTTTTGGCTTACATAGAACAACCTTGGTACAAGAAAAGGTTGTGGACCTCTGCTCTAATGGATCACTTTTTAAACCATCACCCCAACACTGTTAATAAAAAGCACACCTTTCTTTGCTGGTGACCAGTGTAGAAAGCACAGAGTCGTCTGCATATGGTGATAACCACATTTTACATGTTAGCATTTTTTCTCAGCTTGTCTTTATACACTAAACATAACTGTCCACTTTTTGTGGGAACTGAAGCAGAAATTTAGGCCGACCGTAGGTGTGAATGTGTCTTTATAAAGTATCTAACACCAACTGATGTGCCTTTGTGATAAAAAAAGAAACTTTATTTGCAACTGATACACACTTCATCTACAGATGTTTAGTATCATGTGTAGAAGGTATGATGGTGTTGATTTGTTCAAACACTTGTTGTACATGGTTCTTCTCTAAAGCTACGCGGCTTCATGACTTTAAGTGAAATTATGCTCTATGCAAACCCAAGAACGTTTGTTTCAAGTAGCATCAAAATTATGCAACATGGTTGGGTTTTAACGGGCCTGAAAACATTTTTCTGAGGCATTGGTCACTATTTTGTAATAAAGCATTTTATAACACTTCTGGTTATTTTTATTGTATTATTCTTATTCTGTCCAAACATTCTTATTAATGTGTGAGAATGTTTCAGCTAACCTAAATATAAAAGTTTAGCTCACGCAGGACTTTCCCATCACTCTTTGCTGCTTTCTCTGAACACAGGGAAACTAATTAACCCCAATTTGACACACAACTACATTTTAATACTCCTGAAGTAGCATTAGCGATGGTTGAATTAACTCACTGAGGGGGCTGGAGCTGAAAATATAAACATCACTGTTTGGTAGCTCTATCTGTAAGATAAAGTCACACACTGCAGACTTTATAGTGTGTTATGTCAAGCATACAGCTTTGAGAAATTTTAAATGTCCATAATGTTTTATAACAACAAAACTGGACCCACAGTGAAGCATTTTTTACCAATTAGACCACATTTTATTGAGATTTTTATTCTTGTGATTAATTACACACTATAAGCACTGTAATAATGCATCATAGTTCATTAAACTCATAATGAAAAATCAGAATTCAATAAACATTTTAATACATCATCTGACTTCACTTCTATCAAGAATACATCTATAATTATCTGTAAATCTTTTTTTCACTTTAAGTACACAGTGGCCACACACCTACTGTGACTTATTCATCTTTAATGAACTATATCTGCTGATAAAACAGAATTTTATTACTTTACTGAGAACATCTAATGATCACTTAACCCTTAAACTACCAGCTCAACTGTTTGGCGGAGGTCATCAATAAATTCAGGTTTATTTAATGTTTTAGAAAACAGAACAAATTAAATCATTGTTTGATTCTGTTAAATTTCAGGAAACAGAGAAAAGTCAAAACAAACCAAAACCAGATATTTTCTTGGTGGGGGATTTAAAGGTTTAAAAAGCTAACAGTGGATTACATGATGACATGAAAATGCGCAAATATTATTTATTATTTTCTTATTATTATGTACCAAATATTTGTACAAAATCAATTAGAAAAGGCAGAAATGTTTGTAAATAAAAATTAACTTAAAATTGATGATACTGAGTTTGACAAACACAAAAAAATGTTTTTCATGAATAACATATATATATATATATATATATATATATATATATATATATATATATATATATATATATATATATGAGTAAATGGTAAAGTATTTAAAATAATAATCATGGTAATAATAATAATAGCTTTTAGCTTTTTAAACTTTATATCCCACACAGAGAAAATATCAGTTCTTTGGTTTGTTTGCGGTTATTTCTGTATCGTAAACACTGATAGAAACTACGACGGAGGATAAGGGCCACATTAAAAAAACAGTATGTTAAAAAAAAAGGTTTCGAGAACAAATTCTGAAAGTTTCGAGAATAATCTCATAAAGTTACGAGAATAAGGTCATTAAGAAGGCTATTTGTCAAACTTTAGATCAGTATAAGCATATCTTTATCAAGAAGACTCTCAATTCATCCTCTTTAGGTAGCTAAGCTGATGGCTGCTCTTCTGGCTTCATTCTTGTAACTTTCTGACTTTATTCTCGTAACTTTACGACTTTATTGTCGTAACTTTCCTTTTTTTTAAACGTAATTTTTTTTTTCTTTTAACCTGCCCCCCCGTCGTGAGAAACAAACAATGACGTGTTCTGTTTTGAACACATTAAATAATCCTGAATTTGGTGGCATCCGTCAATCAGTGGAGCTGGGGGTTAAAGGGTAAGGATTTATAATCACATGATGATGTATTATAACAGTGCTTTTAATAATTAATACATTTTAATCTATTACAAAAAAAAAACTCAATGTAATGTGGTCCTTGTCCTTGTATACAGTGACCAGCGAATATGCTGTAATATCATCTTACCTTAATAATTGTTAAAAAGCGCTTTCGATTGGGGAGGGGGTTTGTAAAGGGAGAACTGGATGACAATACAATTTCTTCCTTGTTGTTAGCCAATGGTATTTCTGGCGCGAAATTACCCCTTAATTCTATTGGCTCTGACGGTTCGATAGAGGCGTCAATCATCCAACTCGACCAATCCGCTGCCGAGATACTACACTGAGTATCTTACAGCGTGACTGGCGGCAAAGGGATAAATATGTACGAGAGCAAAACGCAGGCAGTGAACCTCTGTCGAAGGTTTCGGACCTTAATTTTTTACAGTTTTTGGCCCATTTTGTTGGCAATTTTGAGTCAAAAATGTCAGATCAACCTCCCGAATTAGTTTATTCCATTGAGGAAGTGCTGCAAATGGTCGAGAAGGATGCCGAGGACCCTGTTTCTTTTGCAGACTCTTCATCAGAGGATGAGGATCTAGTCCGTCCCGACAACTCACACGACAGTGACTCAGATTACTACGTCCTAACAGTGAAAAGGTATGTAATGTCTGTTTTATATTATAGATGTATTAATTTGGAGGGAAATTACCAGTCTATCTAACTCGTTATCCTGTACTGAACTAAGTAAACGCTCAAACTGCGCACACCTAGGCTTGTTATTACAGTAATGCACTTTCAGTGAATGAATTTATTTATTTCCTGTGCACTGAACAGTTTGATCGCACTGTGTGTGCTGTGCTCGGATAATCTCAACACAACACACCTCACACGCAACGATTCTGTCCCAACACCGATCTAGAATCTAGTCATCCAAGACAGAAATCTGATCAAACGAGATCAAACAAACATGAATTAGAAACATATCAACAACGATAAACGTATATCTATGGCATCAACCGGAAAATACAACATGGAAGAGGGCATACGAGAAGAGGGGATGGTGTTGGTCTTGGCTACATTGACATCATAATTCATGGAGTTATCGGGACTTATTCACTCCAACACACCTCAGACCACAGGATAATCTGAAAGCATGATCTTAGACAACAGAAGATAGTCTGGAGTTTGCTGTCCTTGTTCTCGAAGGGGGAAAGTCGGAAAAAACAGCCCGATAATCTTTATGTGTGTACTCTGCTTTACTGAGCATTATTCTGTCTGCTTCAGTAATTGTAGCAACAATCCTCATGCAGGTCTGAACAGATTCTTGAAGGTAATGTGTTTGTAGGCTCTGTGGTCCGTCACTGAATTGCGTCGTAGCGAAACCAAAACCCGGGACTTTAGTTCCACGTAGAAATTAAACTTATTTTAACAGTTCCTTTAACCAATCAGTCCATTCTAACATGAGTTATTTATCTTTCTATTTTATATAAGAAATGACAATGAACTTTCACGTTTACCACATGTAAACCAACCTTTTTGAGCCTGAGAGCTACTCTAAAGAAGAGGAGTGTTATGGAGGGCTAGTTGCTTGATTTAATTTTCTTAAATAATAATAATGTTACAATTTAATGTAAAATAATAAATATAATGCATATGAAAGGTTACATACAACACCTTATGTTTACTTTTTTAAATTTCATTTTAGATGTAAAAATTAGATTATTACTCTTTTCGTGATTATTATTGATTAAACCTCTATAAAAACTATCACTTCAATCATACAGACATGATGACCCTCCTGAAAACGAGATGTTGCTTCTCAAGGGGCTAACCTCTAATAAATTTATATTCAGCAGAGACAAATATGACTAAGACAGGACTATGATTGGCCCATGGATCTGTTACTAGCTTTAGTTCTTACTTTAGTCCACATGTCTCTGCCCACCTCCCTTCCTTCATCCACACACCCAACACAGCATAGTGTGGATGGATGTTCATCAGAGACTGGATCCACGTTCAAGTTTTCTTACAGCTAAACAGAGGTTTTTTCTTGATTGGCTATATGGATTCATGTTGGGTGTTGGATGTATGTACACTCAAGGAAAAAAAAACCCCGCAACATTTAATTTTCGAAAAGTCCTAGGAAATACGGGTGCATTTGGAGAAATGGCTTAGCATCATGATTTCACTCCAAATTAGGCTGAAGACAGGTGAACAGATTTCTTGGTTCCACTTGACTGATTGTGAGGACAATAAAGAGTGCATTTCAGGATTGTTTATGCACACAAACTCATGTTTGAAACTCAGAGTTGAGTTTTACCACTGGTTAACTGTGCTCAAGCCTTCTTTATAAAAGGGCACCAGAATGAAGCCAAAAACACACTTCTTCACGATGCCACGATTGTCGCAACCAGAGAGAGATCGAGCTATTGGCATGCTCCAAGCTGGACGGTGTTGTCTTGCTGTCGCCAGGGTGCTTGGAGTCCACCGCTCTACCATTACTCGTCTTGCTGAATGATACCACGCCACTGGTTCCTCTAACGACCGCCCTCATACTGGTCGCCCCCGTGTAACGACCGCTGCACAAGACCGCGCCAACCGGCTGGCACATCTCCTTGACAGGTTCCGGCCCGCCACCAGGTCCGCAGCCGAGACCATTGGGACACACCACAGGCCAGTGTCGGCCAGAACCATCCGTAATCGCCTCCTGTTACTTTTGGTTTGTGGGGTGCTCTATTGTTTGGTTGTGTTATTGGACTCGAAAATGTGTAAACGCCGAAAAAGTTGGCCTGAGGATTAGAAAATGGATGTAGGGTTCATATAAAACTGGCGGATCTCAAAAATAAAATTATTCTGCCCCCCCAAAACTCCCAAAACTGAGTGTTGCGTTTCTTTTTTCCTTGAGTGTAGTTGTATATATATCTATATGTATATGTGTATTTTATATGTATATATGCATATGTGTATCCACAGAATGAAGGGTTTGTCTTCAGCCTGAACTATTGTTAAGTGTCTTGAGATAACACTTGTTATGAATTGGCGCTATACAAATAAAAATTGATTGATGAATCGCGTTTATTGCTTTTGTGTTTACATGTATTGCACTTGCAAAACAAGGCTGCTCTGAATAGATATATTTGTTTTTCCTCCATATTTGGTTCACAGTGAAGATGAAGAAGAGCCACTGTCATCCCATGCCACTGCTCCAGTACCTTCCAAGGCACCAGAGCCAACACATCAGATGAAGGCGGGCCCATTGACAGCTTCCCCCACCACTCAGCTGCAGAGAGAACGCCCCAGACGTCAAGCTTCTGCTCCGCTTCTTCACCTGTTAGCCTCATCTGATTCAGAATATTCTGATGAGTGGACGCCCAATGGAAAGCTGTCAGCCTTGTCTGATTCAGACTCAACTGAAGAGAGGCAGCCCAAGCGAAAACGGACAACCACACACAAAACAGTAAGCGAGCTTCATCGAGTTGAGTCTATAACATCAAGAGTTAAAGAGGAAGAGATAAAGGAAGAGCAAAGGCAAGAGGAAGAGAAAGAGATAAAGGAAGAGCAAGACAAAGAGCAAAGGCACGAGGAAGAGATAAAGGAAGAGCAAAGGGGAGAGATAAAGGAAGAACAAGAGGAAGACGTAAGGTGGCATGACAGAGAGGAGAGAGACAACAAACCTGACTCCCTGCGGTTCAGGCCGGCCAGGAGCCCTGGTCCTACATTTGACAGAACAAAGTCGTGGTCTCCTCTTGAGCTCTTCCAGTTGTTTTTCTCCACCTCTGTCGTCCGTACTATCATCAAGAACACAAATGCCAACGCTGTCAAGAGACTACAAGCTGGAAAAAAGTACAAGTGGGAAGAACTTTCAGTGAAGGACTTCTACATATTCTTGGCTATTATTATTTTCTCTGGCCTTGTGACAGTCCACCACAGATCAGACTTCTGGAAGAAGAAAGGGCCTTATGGCTTCCCCTTCCCTGGTAACAAAATGACACGGGCACGCTTTGAGGCCATCATGTGGTCACTGCACCTGAGCGACCCAGAGGAGGACGAGAAAAATAACCGTAAGAGGGGCTCTGCGGCGTATGACAGACTCTTCAAGATAAAGCCTCTTTACACTGACATTGTGGAAGCCTGCAAAGCACATTTCCATCCACGTCAGAACATCTCCATCGAAGAGCACATGGTCGCCTCCAAGGCCCGGATTGGCATGAAGCAGTATATGAAGAGCAAATCCACAAAGTGGGGGTACAAACTGTTTGTGCTGGCAGATTCCTCAACAGCGTATACTTGGAATTTTTTCGTGTATACCAGTGAAAGGGAGTCCACCACAGGCCAGAGTCTGAGTTACACAACAGTGATGGACCTTTTGCCATTTCATCTGCTCGGCAGTGGCTACACTTTGTTCACAGACAGCTGTTACACAAGCCCCGCCCTCTTCAAGAATTTGGTCAGGAAGCATATCGGCTGTTGTGGGACCATAAGGAAGAATCAGGTTGGTGTTCCTCAGACTCTGGACAATGACCTGCCCAAAAAAGCCGAGAGAGGAGATCTGCGGTGGATCAGGAAAAACAAACTCCTCTTTGTGAAGTGGATGGACACACAGGAAGTGACCATGTGCTCTTCGGTGCACCAGGCCTTCAGTGGACAGATGGTGAGGAGAAAGGTGAAAGAGGATGGTGTGTGGAAAATGAAGTCCATCCCTGTGCCAGACGCTGTAGTGGATTACAATCGCAACATGGGAGGTGCGGATGTGTCTGATGCACTGATTGGATCATACAGCATCCACCACAAGACTATGAAATGGTACAAGACTTTTTTTTATCATTTTATGGACATCGCTGTGGTGAACAGTTTTGTTCTCCACAAGGAGCTGTTAAAGTTGAGGAATGACCCCACCCAGACAAAGCCACACACCCATAAGACCTTCAGGGAGCAGCTGATCAGCGAGATGCTGGAGTTTGCTAAAGGCTCAGTACCTACCCTAACGCCACCCTCCACCCCCACCACCTGCATGGCCGTGTTTTATAAAAGTGATGGATCACAAACCAGGAGGTTCTGCAGGAGATGCAATGATGCTGGGATCCGAAGGGTGAAGACACCCATTTATTGCAGAAAGTGCCAGGTCCCTCTCTGCTTCACCTCTAAAAAGAACTGCTTTGTGATGTGGCATGACGGACAGTAGTTTTCTGACAGACATTAGTGCCAGGTCTCTCTGTTTCTCTCTTTGAAAAATAACTTTTCCAGATGTGGCCAATAGTGTTAGATTTTAATCTGTGTTTTTACAATTTACATTTTCAAAGTCTGGTTTTATTTTTATATTAAATGAATCTGTTCAGAGTTCCCATTCGTCCTAAACTCTAACCATAACTGTCCACTTTTTGTGGGAACTGAAGCTGAAACTTAGGCTGACTGTAGGTGTGAATGTGTCTTTATAAAGTATCTAACACCAACTGATGTGCCTTTGTGATTAAAATAAGAAACTTCATTTGCAGCTGATATACACTTCATCTACAGATGTTTAGTATCATGTGTAGAAGGTATGATGGTGTTGATTTGTTCAAACACTTGTTGTACATGGTTCTTCTCTAAAGCTACGCGGCTTCATGACTTTAAGTGAAATTATGCTCTATGCAAACCCAAGAACGTTTGTTTCAACTAGCATCAAATTTATGCAACATGGTTGGGTTTTAATGGGCCTGAATATGTTTTTCTGAGGCATAGTCACTATTTTGGAATAAAGCATTTTATAACACTTCTGGTTGTTTTTATTGTATTATTCTTATTCTGTCCAAACATTCTTATTAATGTCTGAGAATGTTTCAGCTAACCTAAATATAGGGAAACTAATTGACCCCAATTTGACACACAATGCAATTTTAAATGTCCATAATGTTTTATAACAACAAAATTGGACACACTGTGAAGCATTTTGTACCAGTTAGATCACATTTTATTGAGGTTTTATGCTTGTGATAGATGATAATCAATCAATTACACACTATAAGCACTGTAATAATGCATCATAAGTAAACTCATGAAAAATCATCATTCAGTAAACATTTAAATACATCATCTGACTTCACTTCTATCAAGAATACATCTATAATTATCTGTAAATATTTTTTCACTTTAAGTATTCAATGGCCACACACTTACTGTGACTTATTCATTTTTAATGAACTATATCTGCTCATAAAACAGAATTTTATTACTTTACTGAGAACATCTAATGATCACTTAACCCACTAACTACCAGATCAACTGTTTGGTGGAGGTCATCAATAAATTCAGGTTTATTTAATGTTTTATAAAACAACAAATTAAATCATTGTTTGATTCTGTTAAATTTCAGGAAACAGAGAAAAGTCCAAACAAAACAAAAACCAGATATTTTCTTGTTGGGGGGTTTGAAGGTTTAAAAAGCTAACAGTGGATTACATGATGACATGAAAATGCACGTATATTTCATTATTTCTTATGTACCAAATATTTGTACAAATCAATTAAAAAAGTTAGATGTTTGTAAATAAAAACTAACTTAAAATAGATGATACTGAGTTTGACAAACACAAAAAATGTTTTTGATGGATATATATATATATATATATATATATATATATATATATATATATATGAGTAAATGTTAAAGTATTTAAAATAATAATAATTATGGTAATAATTATAATAGCTTTTAGCTTTTTAAACTTTATATCCCACACAGAGAAAATATCAGTTCTTTTGGTTTGTTTGCGGTTTTTTTCTGTATCCCAAACACTCACAGAAATTACGACGGAGGATAAGGGCCACATGAAAAAAAAAGTATGTTAAAAAAAAAGTAAAGTTTCGAGAACAAATTCTGAAAGTTACGAGAATGAAGTCATTAAGAAGGCTATTTGTCAAACTTTAGATCAGTATAAGCATACCTTTATCAAGAAGACTCTCAATTCATCCTCTTTGCGTAGCTCGGCGGATGGCTGCTCTTCTAGTACAATCTTTCAGAATAAAATGTGTTTTCAAACTTAATTTAAATAGATTTATTACTTCATTCTCGTAACTTTACGAGATTCTCCTCGTAACTTTACGACTTTATTCTCGTGACTTTATTTTTTTTTAAAACGTATTGTAATGATTATGGTGTTGATGTTCATGTTGTCATGTAAAGGTGAACTGTTTCATGAGTAGGGGAGGGGGAGCCAAGGGGGCGTGTATGTGTGCGTGGGTGAGAGAGAGAGGAGAGACGGAATGGCTCAGGTGAGAGACGGTGGCTTTACTTTTACTCCCTTGTGAGTTCAGCGTGAGTTGTGTCTGTGACAATAGCGCTTGTTACCTGTTGCTGCTTAAATAAAAGTCCTGAAAGAGATCTGAGGCCTCCGGCTTGACTTCCCTGCAGTTAGGGGCATACTGTGTTTTTTTTTTTCTTTTAACCTTGCCCTATCCCCCCGTCGTGAGAAGCAAACAATGACTTGTTCTGTTTTAAACACATTAAATAATCCTGAATTTGGTGACATCCGTCAAACAATTGAGCTGGGGGTTAAAGGGTAAGGATTTATGATCACATTATGATGTATTATTACAGTGCTTATAATAATTAATACATTTTAATCTATAACAGAAAAAAAAATTTTAATTAAATGTGGTCTTTGTCCTTGTATACGACAACCGGCGAATATGCTGTATTATCGTCTAACCTTAATAATTGTTAGAAAATGCTTTCGTTTTGGAAAGGGGTTTGTAGAGGGAGAATTCAGCAGTGTTCAATTTGTTCACAATGCAATTGCTTCCTTGTTGTTAGCCAATGGTGTTTTTGGCGCGAAATTACCCCTTAATTCTATTGGCTCTGACGGTTCGATAGAGGCGTCAATCATCCAACTCGACCAATCCGTTGCCGAGATACAGCCCTGAGTATCTGACAGCGGCAAAGGGGTAAATATGCGCGAGAGCAAAACGCAGGCAGTGAACCTCGGTCGGAGGTTCCGCACCTCAATTTTCTGCAGATTTTGTCCCATTTTATCGGCATTTCTGAGTCAAAAATGTCAGAGCAACCTCCCGAAGTAGTTAATTTCATTGAGGAAGTGCTGCATATGATCGAGGAGGATGCCGAGGACCCTGTTTCTCTTGCAGACTCTTCATCAGAGGATGAGGATCTGGTCCATTCCGACAACTCTCACGACAGTGACTCGGATTACTACGTCCCAAGAGTGATAAGGTATGTGTTGTCTGTTTTATATTATAGATTTATCGATTTGGAGTGAAATTGCCAGCCTATCTTACTCGTTATTCTGTACTGAACTCAGTAAACGCTCAAACTGCGCACACCTAGGCCTGTTATTACAGTAATGCACTTTCACGATTCTGTTCCAACACCGATCTAGAATCTAGTCCTCCAAAGACAGAAATCTGATCAAACAAAAATGAAGAAGAAACATATGAACAACCATAAACGTATAGCTATGGCAACAACCGGAAATTACAACATGGAAGAGGGAATGGTGGTGGTCTTTGGACTATTTTTGCCTGAAAAATCCAGACCTAAATAAAGGAAAGACTGAACACGCGAGCTTTACCTCCGTTTCTGAGTTCCACTGATCTGTATGTTTCAGGTCGGCCATCCTTGTGTTTATTTACGCCTGCTTCCTTATTTCTCAGTCAGCTCGCTTCTTGATTGGCTACATTCACGTCACAATTCATGGAGTTATCCGGACTAATTCACTCTTAACACACCTCAGACCACAGGATAATCTGAAAGGATAATCTTAGACAACAGAAGATAGTCTGCAGTTTGCCGTCCTTGTTCTCGAAGGGGGAAAGTCGGAAAAAACAGCCCGATAATCTTTGTGTGTGTACTCTGCTTTACTGAGCATTATTCTGTCTGCTTCAGTCCTTGTAACAACAATCCTCATGCAGGTCTGTGCAAATTTTTGTAGGGAATGTGTTCGCAGGCTTTGTGGTCCGTCACCGAATTGCGTCGTAGCGAAACCAATAACCTGGAACTTTGGTTCCACGTAGAAATTAAACTTATTTCAACCGTTCATTTAACCAATCAGTCCGTTTTAATATGAGTTATTCATCTTTCTTTCTTTCTTTCTATTTTATATATGAAACGACAATGAACTTTCATGTTTACCACATATGAACTTAGGTAACACAGGTAATATATGTACATATGTCTATGTATGTTTGTCTATCAATCAAAATGTATTTATATTGCACAGTTCATACAAATTGAATTGCAGCTCAAAGTGCTTTGCATCAAGTCAAAAAGATTGACAAAGGACATATATGTGTGTGTATGTACATATATGTGTGTGTGTGTGTGTGTGTGTATATAAATATATCAATCTATCAATCAATCAATCAATCAAGCAAGCTTTATTTATAAGGCACTTTTCATACTTAAAAGCAACACAAAGTGCCTCACAGAGGCTAAAAACAGCATAAAAACAACAAACCCGTCCATCCCACCCCCCCCAAAAAAAAAAATATAGAGACCTATCGCACACACTCGCAGACAACAGCATACACACATACACACACACACCTGCGCCCACACACACATACACACACACATTCACACGAGCTATTGAAAAAGAGAGACATGGCTGGGCACCGAGGTCTGAGGTAAGGGATAAGCCACCTTTGGGGGCCATCAACGCTGAGGAGGGCTCCCGGCCCACGAGGAGCGTAGCCGGAGACTTCCCCACCCCGCGCAGACACGAGGCCCCACACCACAGTGCAGGGGCCTCCAGCCACGCAGGTGGAGCCATCCACCGGCAGCGGCCCCAGGAGCAGACCAGGAGCAGCTCCTAGCGTGGAGAGCCCCCATGAGGGAACACTGGAGCTAAAAACCATCAAAATTAAACAGTCATAAAAATATAAGAAAAGGGAGACATAAAAAGAGAGATAAAATAGCATAAAATGGATAACTAAAATAGGGTAAAAAGTTAAGAATTAGATACGATAAAGATAACTAAAAGAATAAATAAATAAATAAATTATGGAATAAATAAGTTATAAAGTAGAATAAGAATAAATATTGAAGGAATAAATAAGTCAATTAAATCAATTAAAAGCTTCAACAGACTCTGCAGCCCTGAGATTCTCTGGCAGGCTGTTCCACAATCGGGGACCATAATAACTAAAAGCCGCCTCCCCGTGTGTCTTAGTTCTAACTTTTGGTATGGTTAAAAGGCCGGTGCCAGAGGACCTCAGGGTCCGCGAGGGCTGATACGGTAAAAACAGGTCAGATAAATAAGTAGGCCCGAGGCCGTTAAGGCATTTATAAACTAATAAAAGAACCTTAAAATTGATCCTGAAGCACACGGGGAGCCAATGCAGCGATTTTAAAACTGGAGTAATATGCTCCCGCCCTCTGGTCCTCGTCAGCACTCGTGCGGCTGAATTCTGTAATAATTGGAGATTGGATATGTTCTTTTTGGGAAGACCAGAGAGCAGGGCATTACAATAATCTAAACGAGAAGAGATAAAAGCATGCATTAACACCTCCGTGCTGGCCTGAGAGAGAAACGGGCGGACTCTGGCTATATTCTTGAGATGGTAAAAACCAATCTTAGTTATATTCTTGATGTGTGGAATAAAAGAAAGCGCAGAGTCAAAAATCACGCCCAAATTTTTTACAGAACTTGTTGGTTTAAGGTCTTGGAGTTTTGGTAAAAGTTTCTCTCTCTGGCCTTCAGGGCCAATGACTAAGACCTCTGTTTGTCCTGGTTGAGCTGTAGGAAATTCACTGCCATCTATGACTTTATATCTAAAATGCAGTTAAAAAGGGCATCAATAGGCCCTGTGTCATCAGGAGACACAGCGATGTATAGTTGGGTATCATCTGCATAACTATGGAAGCTGATGCCGTGCCTCCTGATGACATCCCCCAGGGGAAGCATGTAAAGATTAAAAAGAGTTGGACCTAAAATTGACCCCTGGGGGACTTTATCTCATGGGTTCCTGAGGAGCATGTATCCAAACTTACAAAGAAGTTTCGATCAGTCAGGTAAGAGTTGAACCATTTCAAAACAGCACCAGAGAAGCCAACCAGGTGCCTCAGTCTATTTAATAAAATGTGATGGTCTACTGTATTAAAGGCAGCGGTCAGATCCAGCAGCACCAAGACTGTGAGTTTATGGTTATCTAAATTGCATCTGATATCATTTAAAATCTTTAAAAGGGCTGTCTCTGTACTGTGGTTCATCCTAAAACCAGACTGATGCTTCTCTAAAATGTTGTTCTGAATTAAAAAATAATTTACTTGGTTAAAAACGAGTTTTTCTAAAACTTTACTTAAAAATGGTAAGTTGGATACAGGCCGGTAGTTGTTTAAGACACTGGGGTCTAAATTGCTCTTCTTCAGAAGGGGCTTCACCACTGCCGTTTTAAAGGAAGTAGAAAGACACCTGTCTGAAGAGAGCAATTTACAATGTACAGCAACTGTTCCTCAAAGAAGCCGTAAAATGTTTTAAAAAATGGTGTGGGAATTGGGTCTAAAAGGCAGGTTGTGGGCTTCACCTGGGAGAAAACTCGACCAAGCGTCCTTGCATCAACCAGGGCAAAACTCTCCAGTGTTTCCTCAGGTAAAATCAACAACCTAGGTGAGTCGACAGTTAAAATCTGTTGGGGTAAAAGATTCAACCTGATGTCATTGATTTTACTCCTGAAGTGGTCTGCAAAGTCCTCACATAAGGTGTCGTTTGGAATGGAGGATCTGTTAAAATTCTTATTAGTTAAAAGGTCAATTGTAGAGAAGAGGAATTTGGGGTTGTTTTTATGGTTGGTAATTAAATTTTGAAAATGGGATATTCTTGCCTGTTTGACTGCGTTATTATATGATTTGAGGTGTTCACGGAAACTTTCATAATGCACCATTAACTTGGATTTTCTCCATCTTCTCTCAGCACTACTGCAGCTTCTTTTCAGCTCCCTGATCTCTCCAGTTCTCCATGGTGGTGTAGGTCTTGTTTTAATTTTTTTGGTTGAAAGTGGAGCAACTGAGTCCAGTGTTGACATAATTTTGTTGTTAAAATTGTCAACAATAAAATCACAGGGAGCTGGTAAAATATCTGCAGGAGTGCTCTCTAAAATCTGAATAAAATTTGCCGCCACTTCAGGAGTTAGGTAGTGTCTCCTCACCGTTCTCACAGGGGCCTCCTGCTGGTTAAAACTGGCGATGTTAAAAAACACACAGAAATGGTCTGACACGGCCAGATCCACGACAGAGGGCGCACCCACGGACAGGCCATCGGTGAAGATTAGGTCGAGGGTGCGCCCCCTGGCGTGGGTCTGTTGCATGACGTGTTGTTTAAAATCAAGGCAGTGTAAAATGTTTAAAAAATCTCTGGACATTGGGTCTGTGGCAATGTCCAAGTGCAAGTTAAAATCGCCAGTAATTAAAATCCTATTGTATGAGTGACAGACAGCAGATCTGAAAACTCGCTGATAAAAACGGTGGAGTAACGGGGTGGTCTATAGACTGTCACACACAGGATGGGTGGGCTGCTAAAAACAAAGGCATGGTATTCAAAGGATGTATAGCTGTTAAAAGAAACCTCTTTTAAAACCATGGTATTTCTTGTAATCGATGCAGTCCCACCCCCCCTTCTGCACCCCCGAGAAGAAAATAAAAAGTTAAAATTTGGTGGGGAAGCCTCTGTGAGAACAAAAGGTGCGTCAGTGCCGAGCCATGTCTCTGTGAGGAGAATACAATCTAAATTATTATCTAAAATAACGTCATGTATGATGAAAGATTTATTAGACAGAGAGCGCACGTTCAGCAAAGCCATTTTAATGTCCGTGCTGAACGCGCGCTCATCGTGCCGCTTCAGGGGAATATTAAAAAGGCTGCGGTGTAGTTGTGATCCATGGGGAGGTTTGTTATTGTGTCTATTGCTGATGATGACAGGGATTGACGAGTGGACCGCTGTTGAGACTGCAGGGGGAGCAAGACTACAGGGGGAGCTAGTTGACCTAGTGTGAGTAGTGGTGTTGACAGTACCTGGATTGTGTGTGATCTGTAGTCAGGAACGTGAAGAAGAAGGAGGTGATGACGTTGGTGGTTATGATCCAAGCCGTCCAGGTGCATACTGATTGTCCATGTGGTGTCGGGGAGAGAAGGAGATGTTTGAAGAGAGCAGCCATGAACCCCGGGGATTTAAATGAAGACCGTCCCGGTTAAAAGCGTCCTTGCGCTCCCATAAAAGATTAAAATTGTCAATAAAAGCGACGCCATAATCCCTGCAGACAGTGGAGAGCCAGGTGTGGAGGCTCAGGAGCCTGTAGAAGCGGCCGAGAGTCGGCACAGGACCAGAAATAAAGGACTTCACATTGCTCTGGGAAAGACACTGAAAGAGTCGGATAAAATCTTTTTTTTAGGATTTCCGACTCCTGTTTCGTCACATCATTAGTGCCCACGTGGATCACGACGGTTGTGACTGAGTGGTGTGCCTCCAGGATATCTGGGATTTTGGCAGTGATGTCGTTAACTGTGGCACCAGGGAAGCACAGTGTTGTTGATAGCCGTGATCTCACACGCCTGATGATGGAGTCCCCGATGATCGCAGTCGTTGGAGCTGGCCGATATGAGATCCGGGTGCTGTCCGGTGGAGGTGGCGGGGGACCTCGGGCATGTTGTGATCCCCCGCTGGTGGCAGCCGCCGTGGCAGACCGCGTAGCCATCCCACGGCCCGGGACCCGGTGGCCAGATGAACCCGGTGCAGGTGGATTTGACCGCGGGGTAAATGTGAGCGCTGCTGGTTTACGCAGAGCGCAGGGACGAGCCACCACGGAGCCCGCTACACCAGCGCTGCTGCGGTGAGTCACTGGTGGGGGAGCATACTCGTTTTGCTCGGCGGGCTGATTATAGTTTTTATCCAGTGGAGGAAACTCATCTTCATCCAGGATGTTAAACCTGTTAGACAGACGAAGATCCTGAGCTGCCGGAGGAGGACAAGGCGGTGACAGTCTCATGGATTTACCGCGGTGATGAACCGTCCTCCACGGGGCCGCCTGGCCCGGGGTAGAGCAGCGGAGAGCTCTGGGTTTGGCTCCCAGCCGTGTCCACTGGTCATCGGTAGGGAGGTGAGCGATGTTAGTCCACGGCACGGTGTCATCCAGGTCTCCCCCGGTGGCCGAAGCAGCTCCGGGCGCGGTGTTGGAGCCCTGCGCCAGCATTGTATCAATGAAGCGCTCGTCTTCCCCGATTTGGTGAAGAAGGGAGACTCTGTTTTCTAGATCTGTGACCTTCTGGCTCAGCCGAAGACAGCCATCGCAGGGACCAGGCGGTGAGGTGAGTGGTGGCATAGTGCTTTGCCAGGCCTAGCTAGTCTACCGGGCTAAAAACAAGCCGGTATGCTCGGTGGTAAAAACAGTGTTAAAAGCAATAAAATCGGAGTCTGATGAAAGAAGTCCTTATATCGTCTTGCCAGATGCGATTGGTAGAAACGGGGGTAGAATATATAAAATCACATAAAAGACAGATAAAAGGCAGTTTTAAAAAGTTTGTCTGAGAGAGCTCCGACAGGTGTGTACATATACACACACATACATATTTATACACAAATGTGCACCTACACATATACGCACATGCATACATACACATACATAAATTATGACAATCACTTTTTTTCAACCACTCAGCAGAGGTCCATGTACTAAGTAGGATTCCACTGTAGTTGTAATGATAGTTGGTAGGATGTCAAGAGGATTTGGAGACTAATGCACACCACAGACGCTAAAGTAAAATATATGATTAAATTTGGAAGAACCGACACGAGAAAAAGCAGAGCAATAAAACAAAAAAAAAAAACAGACAAATAAATAAAACGCCAAAAGTACATTTAAAACATATAAATACAAACATGTTAAAAGATTAAAATTACATTTAAAATGACTAAGTGCAAAAAGATAAAAACTATATCAAGATATATAGGCAAATATTAAAAATGGAATAAAACATCAGACAAGAAAATAGTAAACTAAAATTCAATAATAAAGTAAGATAAAAAGTGCTACTCAGAAATAAATAATTATAGTCATTAAAATAATAAAGTTCTACGTAAAAGCCAGGGTGAATAAATGAGTTTTTAGATTGCGTTTAAAGGTTTCTACATTTGGTGCTGGTCACAGACCCTCTGGAAGTTTGTTCCACAGTTTTGAAGCGTAACAGCTGAAAGAGGCAACACCAGCATGACTTATCATATGTATAATTCAACGTAGGTCATCTGTACCTTATAATCTTTATTAGATTTTTACTCTTTTCATGATCATTATTGATTATACTTCTATAAAAACTATCACTACAATCATACAGACACGAGCACCCTCCTGAAAACGAGATGTTGCATCTCAAGGGGCTAATCTCTAATAAATTTATATTCAGCAGAGACAAATATGACTAAGACAGGTCTATGATTGGCCCATGGATCTGTTACTAGCTTTAGTTCTTACTTCAGTCCACTTGTCTCTGCCCACCTCCCTTCCTTCACCCGCACACCCAACACAGCTTAGTGTGGATGGCTGTTCATAAGAGACTGGATCCACGTTCAAGACTTCATACTGCTAAACAGAGGTTTTTTCTTGATTGGCTATATGGATTCATGTTGGGTGTTAGATGTATGTATTTTTATATATATGTATATGTGTATTTTATATCTATATATTCATATATGTGTATCCATAGAATGAAGGGTTTGTCTTCAACCTGCACTATTGTAAAGTGTCTTGAGATAACACTCTACAAATAAAGATTGATTAATCATGTTTATTGCTTTTGTGTTTATATGCATTGCGCTTGCAAAACAAGGCGACTGAATAGATATATTTGTTTTTCTCCCCACATTTGTTTCGCAGTGAAGACAAAGAAGAGCCACTGTCATCCCATGCCACTGCTCCAGTACCTTCCCAGGCACCAGAGCCAACACATCAGATGAAGGCGGGCCCATCTATACCTCCCCGCACCACTCAGCTGCAGAGAGAACGCCCCAGTCGTCGAACTTCAGCTCCGCTTCTTCACCTGTCAGCCTCATCTGATTCAGACTCAGCTGAAGAGAGGCAGCCCAAGCGAAAACGGGAAACCACGCACAAAACAGAAAACGAGCTTCATCGAGGTCAGTCTGCAACATCAAGAGTAAAAGAGGAAGAGGAAGAGCAAGAGGAAGACGTGAGGTGGCATGACAGAGAGGAGAGAGACAACAAACCTGACTCCCTGCGGTTCAGGCCGGCCAGGAGCCCTGGTCCTACATTTGACAGAACAAAGTCGTGGTCTCCTCTTGAGCTCTTCCAGCTGTTTTTCTCCACCTCTGTCGTCCGTACTATCATCAAGAACACAAATGCCAACGCTGCCAAGAGACTACAAGCTGGAAAAAAGTACAAGTGGGAAGAACTTTCAGTGAAGGACTTCTACATATTCTTGGCTATTATTATTTTCTCTGGCCTTGTGACAGTCCACCACAGATCAGACTTCTGGAAGAAGAAAGGGCCTTATGGCTTCCCCTTCCCTGGTAACAAAATGACGCGGGCACGCTTTGAGGCCATCATGTGGTCACTGCACCTGAGCGACCCAGAGGAGGACGAGAAAAATAACCGTAAGAGGGGCTCTGCGGCGTATGACAGACTCTTCAAGATAAAGCCTCTTTACACTGACATGGTGGAAGCCTGCAAAGCACATTTCAATCCACATCAAAACATCTCCATGGCTGAGCGCGTGGTTGCGTCCAAGACCCAGATTAGCATGAAGCAGTATATGAAGAGCAAACCCACAAAGTGGGGGTACAAACTGTTTGTGCTGGCAGATTCCTCAACAGCGTATACTTGGAATTTTTTCGTGTATACCAGTGAAAGGGAGTCCACCACAGGCCAGAGTCTGAGTTACACAACAGTGATGGACCTTTTGCCATTTCATCTGCTCGGCAGTGGCTACACTTTGTTCACAGACAGCTGTTACACGAGCCCCGCCCTCTTCAAGGATTTGGCCAAGAAGCAAATCGGCTGTTGTGGGACCATAAGGAAGAATCAGGTTGGTGTTCCTCAGACTCTGGACAATGACCTGCCCAAAAAAGCCGAGAGAGGAGATCTGCGGTGGATCAGGAAAAACAAACTCCTCTTTGTGAAGTGGATGGACACACAGGAAGTGACCATGTGCTCTTCGGTGCACCAGGCCTTCAGTGGACAGATGGTGAGGAGAAAGGTGAAAGAGGATGGTGTGTGGAAAATGAAGTCCATCCCTGTGCCAGACGCTGTAGTGGATTACAATCGCAACATGGGAGGTGCGGATGTGTCTGATGCACTGATTGGATCATACAGCATCCACCACAAGACCATGAAATGGTACAAGACTTTTTTTTATCATTTTATGGACATCGCTGTGGTGAACAGTTTTGTTCTCCACAAGGAGCTGTTAAAGTTGAGGAATGACCCCACCCAGACAAAGCCACACACCCATAAGACCTTCAGGGAGCAGCTGATCAGCGAGATGCTGGAGTTTGCTAAAGGCTCAGTACCTACCCCAACGCCACCCTCCACCCCCACCACCTGCATGGCCATGTTTTATACAAGTGATGGATCACAAACCAGGAGGTTCTGCAGGAGATGCAATGATGCTGGGATCCGAAGGGTGAAGACAGCCATTTATTGCAGAAGGTGCCAGGTCCCTCTCTGCCTCACTTCTAAAAAGAACTGCTTTGTGATGTGGCATGACGGACAGTAGTTTTCTGACAGACATTAGTGCCAGATCTCTCTGTTTCTCTCTTTGAAAAAGAACTTTTCCAGATGTGGCCAATTTGCTTTTATCTTTATGACAAATTAATCTGTTCAGAGTTCTCACACGTCCTAAACTCTAAACATAACTGTCCACTTTTTGTGGGAACTGAAGCTGAAACTTAGGCTGACTGTAGGTGTGAATGTGTCTTTATAAAGTATCTAACACCAACTGATGTGCCTTTGTGATTAAAATAAGAAACTTCATTTGCAGCTGATATACACTTCATCTACAGATGTTTTTTCTATCATGTGTAGAAGGTATGATGGTGTTGATTTGTTCAAACACTTGTTGTACATGGTTCCTCTCTGAAGTTACGCGGCTTCATGACTTTAAGTAGAATTATGCTCTATGCAAACCCAAGAACGTTTGTTTCAAGTAGCATCAAAATTTGGGTTTTAATGGGCCTGAATACGTTTTTCTGAGGCATAGTCACTATTTTGGAATAAAGCATTCACTTCTGGTTGTTTTTATTGTATTATTCTTATTCTGTCCAAACATTCTTATTAATGTGTGAGAATGATTAAGCTGACCTAAATATAAAAGTTTCGTTCACGCAGGACTTTCCCATCACTCTTGGCTGCTTTCTCTGGACACAGGGAAACTAATTGACCCCAATTTGACACACAATTACATTTTTAATACTCCTGAAGTAGCATTAGCGATGGTTGAATTAACTCACTGGGGGGGCTGGAGCTGAAAATATTTTGCTCTGTGCTCCATCACTGTTTTGTAGCTCTATCTGTAAAATGAAGTCACAGCAGACTGCAGCTTAATTAGGATTTCCAAAAATCCACCAACAATAAAAGCCAACAGATCCTCATTTTATGATCAGCAGGGTTTACCTGTGCTCAGAGTTTCAGTTGTATTTGATTAGAAATGTTGTACTTTTAAAAAATCAACAAATAAATCAAGATGAAGCTGCATTTTCACAAAATAACTTTTAGAGGATGAGGCACTTTCTAACACTTTCTATGAAGCCTCACTTTATTATGCATTATACAAGCATTAAAAACAGTTAATAATGCATTTTAATGTGCTTTAAATGCAGTAAATTTATAGTTAAACACTTACAATATTAAGTAATTATAATGTAAGATAATGTAAGTGTTTATAAGTTATAAACATTTATAGTGTGTTATGTCAAGCATACAGCTTTACAGCATTTTAAATGTCCATAATGTTTTATAACAACAAAATTTAACACAATATGAAGCATTTTGTACCAATCAGACCACATTTTGTTGCCATTTTTATTCTTGTGATAGATGATAATTATTTACACTATAAACACTGTAATAATGCATCATAAATAATTAAACTCGTAATGAAAAAACAGAATTCAGTAAACATTTAAATACATCAGATGACTTCACTTCTGTCAACAATACGTCTATAATTATCTCTTTTTTCTCTATCCACTTACTGTGGCTTATTCATCTGTAATGAGCTATATCTACTTGTAATAATAATAATAATAATAATCTTTATATATATAGCACTTTTAAAAACATTGGTTTAGAAAGTGCTTTGACAACAGGCAGGAGCAAAACAGAATCTTATTACTTCACTGAGAACATCTAATAATGACATGAGATTTATAATCACATTATGATGCATTATAACAGTGCTTATAATGTGTAATTAATTCATTTTAATCTATCACAAAAAAATTAATGAAATTTGCTCTTTGTCCATGTATACAGTGACCAGCGAATATCTGTAAAATCGAACGAGTCGAGTCTTTTCAACGACTCTTTTCAGTGAACGGGGAGAACCGATTCTTAGTTGTGAGTGAGCCATTCGTTATAGTGATGTGACGTTCGCGAACGAGTCGAGTCTTTTGAACGGCTCTTTTAAGTGCACTGGGAGAACCGATTCGCTGTTGTGAGTGAACCGTTCTTGAAATCAAACAGCCCACGCTGCCTTCACGTGTCATCTGCGTTGCCCGTGAGTTGCTAATGGCACGCTGCTTTCACGTGAACGACTAAGGACACCTCAGAGTTTGAGTCGTACACGGCACGATCTATTCATGAACACAGCTATACACGTGCACATTGCACAGCTAACATCAGGGAGGAGATATTAGTGAGCGCTGCCCAACTGGACTGAAGACATTTGCCGCTGTGCTATCAGGGAGGAGGAGGAGAGAAAGGAGTGAGGGCCAGTGTTGTGTGCAACTCTGGTAACTACTTTTTCGGGTAAAAAGTAGTGTAACGCACTACTACTGATTATGTGGTAACCAAACGTACTTCCTTTTTCAATTCGGCGCTACGTTGCTTTTCCCAAGGACAGATCTGACACTGATGGCCCATCTCAGCTGCCCATTTTTGACATGAGCAGCGTTGCCAAATCAGCTCATTATAAGCGTCTTTGGGCCTGTTTTTCTCTAAAGTCGCAGCAAATCTCGCGAGTTGCAGTTTTTTGGGCTTGTTTCTTAACGTGCAGTTGTTTATTGGGACTTTTCTGTCTGTGTGAATCCCCCGATTATTTATCTTCCAGCTTCCCACCAAAAAAGCAAAACACGAGTGCGGTAGCAGGCCCGTAGCCAGCCTTGTGGTGGGGGGGATCTTTTTTTTCTAAAAAGTGGACTTTACCACCCGCCCCCCTAAATACACAAGCACATATCATACGTTTTAATTTATACTTTTTATTGATTACACCTTCACTTTTACATGACTTTTCTCTCCCCAGTTGTCTCTCTGTTTTCCTCTATACGTCTCTGTTGCTCTCCTCTGCTGACATGAATGAATATGAATTAATTAAATTTAAGTGTACTACCATCCAAACTTTCTTTTAACATGAATTAATTAATTCAATTAAATTTAAGTGTACTATCTCTATATCATTCAAATTTTCCTTCAAATGTTGTGATTTGACCATTTTTGGCCACTATAGGCATACTTCCTCTTCTGATGTGGCAGTGGATGAGCTGGTACTCATCACATTTGGTACAGGTGATTATTTTTAGATTAATGTTCAAATTCCAAACACAGCCTATTACAGCAATTTTCACCATGTAATAAAAAAAATTCTGATAATGGCCACTTTTCAAATGTATAATTTCCCATTTTCAACCCTCTCAGTGCCAGTGTTTCTGTGGCTTTCTCCTTGTCTGTCTCTCTGTTGCTCACCTCTGCTGTCTGTTGTCTGTCTCTGCTTCTCTCTTCTGCTGCATGTCTCTGTCTACATGCATTAATTCATTGAATGAATAAACATGAATGAATTTAACGGAAATGCACCATCTCTATTATCATCCAAACATTCCTTTTACTGTGAATCGATGAATTGAATTAAATTTAGGTGTACTATTTCTCTACTATCGGACAGTTATCTTTCTCTTAGTTGTAGCTCTCCTTGTGTCTCTGTTGCTCTCTTTTGTTGTCTGTCCATATCTGTTGCTCACCTTGCTCATTTCAAAATTAATTTGAAATTAAATTAATTAATTTTAATTTCAAAATTAAAATTAATGTCACACACATACATATGGTAAACACACAGAGAATTATAATGAAGTTGTTTTAAAATGTTATATCTTAATGTGTGTGTGTATATAATAGACATCTTCCGCTATTACATAACATCTATCCTACTGATGTATACATATCCAGATTTTCTGATATCGATGACAGCTGTACCTTCTGTGAAAAAGATAAAGAAAGCATCATCCATTTTTTTTTTTACAAATGTCCATTTTGCATCGCCTTTTGGAAAATTTGGGACACTTTCTTTTCGTTAAAACTACAGGCAAGTATCACTTTTATGAGAAAAAAATAATTTTTGGCTCCTTCTCTCAAAGTAATAAATTTAACATACTTAATCTCTTCATATTACTTGATAAATTACATATACATAAAGTCAGAATATCCAAGGCAACCCCCTCGTTCCCATTAGTTTTAAATGAATTAAAATTTTAATTTGAGTGTGTCACATATCAAATCCAACAAAAAATAGTCAGCTATTCAATTTTATTCCAATTACGTTAAGTGAAGTTGTCTGTCATGTTAATTTGCCCGTGTTTAATTTCCATTTCTTTCTCTAAATTTATTTAGATTTACTTTTTTATGTACAAATATATATTTTACCATTTCTATATTATCTATATTAGTTATCAATAAGTGTACATTATTAATTTATTCATCTGCCCCCTGGTTGTGCGCAGATCTTAGTGATGACGTTGGACAGAAACCCGTCTACTGATAATAAAGTAAAAAAAAATTATGCTAACAGAGCTAACGGAGCTAACGACCGCTAATCGATACACGTCCGTCGGTGCCTGGACTTAGCACCTTACCCATTTTTACCCTTTTTCGGAAATTCTCGCCGATATTTTGGGACATAAAAGCCGCAGTTTTCTTTGGTTTACTTTCTTTATCTTCCTTTTTAACCATTTTCTCGTTTTCCTCTTCTTCTTCTTCGTCTTCTACGGTTATAGGGGCATTACCGCCACCCACTGGACTGGAGTGTGAACAGGAGCACAGGAGAAATGGACGTTTGTTTTTGCAACGTTACAGTTGTCTGTCAACTCATGCCCCAAGGTCCCCAGACTCGGTGCTAGGGCTTCGATCTGCTTAATTACCTTTCCTTTTTTGATCAGGTTAGAATGATTTGGAAAAGTTATTGAAAAGGTGACAGACATTTATATTTATTTATATGACATGACAGAAAACCTTCACCGAGGCCGGGGGGGTTCGTACAAACCCTTCGATCCCCCTTGCCTACGGGCCAGGGTAGGTAGTTTGTCCGATTCCTCGTTTCCTGGTTATCGCGCTCGCCCCCAAACTTAGACACATTCACGCATACAGCGCATGCGCAAGAGCCCTAGTTGCCATGTCCGCTTATTATAAACGCTGTTGGGCTTCTTTTTGCTTGGCACTGTGAAATTGAAATGTAATGTTGATGAAAATCAGAACACGCTTTATATAGATTTCTCTCAAAAAAGTAATATATCACATTAGAAAAAGAAACAGGTCGCTTGTTTTAGGCTTGTTTTTATTGACCTGGTTGCCCAATTCAGAAGAAAAATCTGGAAACACTGGACTGGAGCTCCTATTCCAAACGGTATGTGACATGATTTAAAAAAAAAAAAAAAAAGAAGATATGGTGACCACACGTCCCCGATGGACAGTCCCTGTCCCTGGTTAAGCTGTCCCCGAAAATGTCCCCGATCTCAGTGTTGACTAGAACAACGGTTATTACTGCAGCCGCGTAGGAAGAAGAAAGCGTGAGGGAGCAAGTTTCTCGCAGATTGGGACAACAGTTATTCCAGTGTTGCCAAGTCCGCTTATTATAAGCGACTTTGGGCTTACTTTTCTGTCAGTGTGAATCCCCCTTGATTATTTCCCAGCTCCCTACAACAAAGCAACACATGAGTGCAGTAGATAATTTGTCCTTTCCTAGCCCCCGTTTCCCGGTTATCAACCCAGGACACTCACGCATGAGGCACATGCACAACTACGCAGGAGCCATAGTTGCCAGGTCCGCTTATTAAAAGCGACTTTGTGCTTCTTTTTTGGAAAAGTTGCTTGTTAATATTGGCAGTTGCAGGTTGAGTTTTTTTTGGGGTTTGTTCTAAAAGTACAGTTGCTCATTTGGGCTTGTTGTGCCCCAAAATCAGGAGGCTGTGATAAACACTCTACTACCAATATAAACTCAATTCAGAATGTACACAAACTAATTTGTCCCACACTCCAAACACAAGTGTAAATTTAACTGTAAAAGGAGGGGCAAAACGATGTTTCCATTACATACAACAACAGGCCAGTCTGTTGAACAGGTTTTCGAAAGGAACTGGTCCTCAAGGTCCTGCTAACTCCAGTCAAAGACCCAGAAAACCCATCTCTCATTCTTTCGTTTGAGGAGGGGGTTTGTAAAGGGAGAATGCAGCAGCGTCCAGTTGGATCACAATGCAATTGCTTCCTTGTTGTTAGCCAATGGTGTTTTTGACGCGAAACTGCCCCTCAATTCTATTGGCTCTGACGGTTGGATAAGGGCGTCAATCATCCCACTCGACCAATCCGCTGCCGAGATACTGCCCTGAGTATCTTACAGCGTGACTGGCGGCAAAGGGATAAACACGCACGAGAGCAAAACGCAGGCAGAGAACCTTTCCGGAGGTGTCGGGCAGCAGTTTTTGACCATTTTGTTGGCATTTTTGAGTCAAAAATGTCAGAACAACCTCCCGAAGTAGTTTTTTCTATTGAGGAAGTGCTGCATATGATCGAGGAGGATGCCGAGGACCCTGTTTCTCTTGCAGACTCTTCATCAGAGGATGAGGATCTGGTCCATTCCGACAACTCACACGACAGTGACTCGGATTATTACGTCCTAAGAGTGAAAAGGTATTTAATGTCTGTTTTATATTATAGATTTATTGATTTAGAGTGAAATTGCCAGTCTGTCTAACTCGTTATCCTGTACTGAACTTAGAAAAGTTTAAACTGCGCACACCTAGGCTTGTTATTACAGTAATGCACTTTCAGTGAATGAATTTATTTCCTGTGTATTGAACAGTTTGATCGCACTGTAATCTCAACACACCACACCACACCACACACGTAACGATTCTGTCCCAACACCGATCTAGAATCTAGTCCTCCAAAGACAGAAATCTGATCAAACGAGATCAAACAAAACGAAGAAGAAACATATCAGCAACCATAAACGTATATCTATGGCATCGGAAAATACAACGTGGAAGACGGAATGGTGGTAGTCTTTGGACTAATTTTTGCCTGAAAAATCCAGAACTAAAAAAGGGAAAGCCTTTTTTTCCTCCATTTCTGAGGTCCACTGATCTTTCAGTTTCAGGTCGGCCATGCTTGTTTTTATATACGCTGCTCCCTCGCTTAGTAAGCTCGCTTCTTGATTGGCTACATTATCATCACGATCACAAAGATTTAATATTTACGATTGTTTGCCCTGACCCGTTTCAGAGCCGATTATCGAGATGAATTCACTCTTAACACACCTCAGACCACAGAATAATCCGATAGGATAATTTTATACAACAGAAGATAATCTGGAGTTTGTCGTCCTTGGTCTCGAAGGGGGAAAGTCGGGACAAAAACAGCCCGATAATCTTTATGTGTGTACTCTGCTTAACTGAGCATTATTCTGTCTGCTTCAGTCCTTGTAGCAACAATCCTCATGCAGGTCTGTGCAGATTTTTGTAGGGAATGTTTTCGTCGGCTCTGTGGTCCGTCACTGAATTGCGTCGTAGCGAAACTAAAACTTGGAACTTCAGTTCCACAAAAAAAATTAAACTTACTTTAACCGTTCTTTTAACCTATCAGTCCTTTATAACACAGATTATTTTTCTATTTATTTTATATATGAAATGACAATGATCTTGAACAATGAAAAATAATCAAAAACTTTTTTTTAGGTTACACCGTTTATAAATATATTTATATATGTAACAATGTATGCAAATATATACATTATAGTGTATGTGTGTATGTTGACTTCCCCAGTATTGGCTTATCATTTATATTGTATTTGTTTTACTTAACGCCAGTCATCTCTACCTTGAAATGAAAATATTAGATTATTACTCTTTTAATGATTAACAGTGATAATACCTCTATAAGAACTAGCACCACAATCATACAGACATGAGGACCCTCCTGAAAACGAGATGTTGCATCTCAAGGGGCAATTATTGTTAAGTGTCTTGAGATAACACTTGTTATGAATTGGTGCTATAAAAATAGAAATTAATTGATGAATCGCGTTTATTGCTTTTGTGTTTATATGTATTGCACTTGCAAAACAAGGCCTGCTGAATAGATATATTTGTTTTTCCTCCACATTTGGTTCACAGTGAAAATGAAGAAGAGCCACTGTCATCCCATGCCACTGCTCCAGTACCTTCCCAGGCACCTGAGCCAACACATCAGACAAAGGTGGGCCCATCGACACCTCCCCCCACCACTCAGCTGCAGAGAGAACGCCCCAGACGTCGAGCTTCTGCTCTGCTTCTTCACCTGTCAGCCTCATCTGATTCAGAATATTCTGATGAGTGGATGCCCAATGGAAAGCTGTCAGCCTTGTCTGATTCAGACTCAACTGAAGAGAGGCAGCCCAAGCGAAAACGGACAACCACGCACAAAACAGTAAGCAAGCTTCATCGAGTTGAGTCTATAACATCAAGAGTGGAAGAGAAAGAGCAAGAAGAAGAGGAAGAGCCTGAAGAGAGGCAGCCCAAGCGAAAGCGGAAAACCACGCACAAAACAGTGAGCAAGCTTCATCGAGTTGAGTCTACAACATCAAGAGTGAAAGAGGAAGAGGAGCAAGAGGAAAAGAAAAAGGAAGGGCAAAGGCAAGAGGAAGAGAACAAGGAAGAGATAAAGGAAGAGCAAGAGGAAGAGATAAAGAAAGCGCAAGAGGAAGAGATAAAAGAAGAGCAAGAGGAAGAGATAAAGGAAGAGGAAGAGATAAAAGAAGAGCAAGAAGAAGAGCAAAGGCAAGAGGAAGAGCAAAGGCAAGAGCAAGAGCAAAAGGAAGAGGTAAGGTGGCATGACAGAGAGGAGAGAGACAACAAGCCTGACTCCCTGCGGTTCAGGCCAGCCAGGACCCCTGGTCCTACATTTGACAGAACAAAGTCGTGGTCTCCTCTTGAGCTCTTCCAGCTGTTTTTCTCCACCTCTGTCGTCCGTACTATCATCAAGAACACAAATGCCAACGCTGTCAAGAGACTACAAGCTGGAAAAAAGTACAAGTGGGAAGAACTTTCAGTGAAGGACTTCTACATATTCTTGGCTATTATTGTTTTCTCTGGCCTTGTGCCAGTCCACCACAGATCAGACTTCTGGAAGAAGAAAGGGCCTTATGGCTTCCCCTTCCCCGGTAACAAAATGACACGGGCACGCTTTGAGGCCATCGTGTGGTCGCTGCACCTGAGCGACCCAGAGGAGGACGAGGAAAATAACCGTAAGAGGGGCACTGCGGCGTATGACAGACTCTTCAAGATAAAGCCTCTTTACACTGACATGGTGGAAGCCTGCAAAGCACATTTCCATCCACGTCAGAACATCTCCATCGAAGAGCACATGGTTGCGACCAAGGCCCGGATTGGCATGAAGCAGTATATGAAGAGCAAACCCACAAAGTGGGGGTACAAACTGTTTGTGCTGGCAGATTCCTCAACAGCGTATACTTGGAATTTTTTTGTGTATACTGGTGAAAGGGAGTCCACCACAGGCCAGAGTCTGAGTTACACAACAGTGATGGACCTTTTGCCATTTCATCTTCTCGGCAGTGGCTACACTTTGTTCACAGACAGCTGTTACACAAGCCCCACCCTCTTCAAGGATTTGGCAAGGAAGCAAATCGGCTGTTGTGGGACCATAAGGAAGAATCAGGTTGGTATTCCTCAGACTCTGGACAATGACCTGCCCAAAAAAGCCGAGAGAGGAGATCTGCGGTGGATTAGGAAAAACAGACTCCTCTTTGTAAAATGGATGGACACACAGAAAGTGACCATGTGCTCTTCGGTGCACCAGGCCTTCAGTGGACAGACGGTGAGGAGAAAGGTGAAAGAGGATGGTGTGTGGAAAATGAAGTCCATCCCTGTGCCAGATGCTGTAGTGGATTACAATCGCAACATGGGAGGTGTGGATGTGTCTGATGCACTGATTGGATCATACAGCATCCACCACAAGACAGCGAAATGGTACAAGACTTTTTTTTATCATTTTATGGACATCACTGTGGTGAACAGCTTCCTTCTCTACAAGGACCTGTTAAAGTTGAGGAATGACCCCACCCAGACAAAGCCACACACCCATAAGACCTTCAGGGAGCAGCTGATCAGAGAGATGCTGGAGTTTGCTGAAGGCTCAGTACCTACCCCAACGCCACCCTCCACCCCCACCACCTGCATGGCCATGTTCTATCCAAATGATGAAACAAGAACCAGGAAGTACTGCAAGAGGTGCCACGATGCTGGGATCCGAAGGATGAAGACAGCCATTTATTGCAGAAAGTGCCAGGTCCCTCTCTGCCTCACCTCTAAAAAGAACTGCTTTCAGCTGTGGCATGACGGACAGTAGTTTTTCTGACAGACATTAGTGCCAGGTCTCTACGGAGCCCCTAACGGGACATGGGCAGAAAAAAATCCCGGGTCAGTAACTCATAAATAATTCATATATGAAACACTGTAGTTACAAACCCGCACCCCCTTTTTAATCACTGTCATGAAGACTATTTTGATGGAAAATAAAGCCAATGGCATCAAATTTATGCAGTCTACTGACAAAATGATCTTAAACTATGAATGTTGATCTCCTCTACATCATACTACACCTCTTACTTTAGCGAAACAGTTTTTAATTTTTAATTTATGTTTTTTTATTTTGGTGTTAATTGATAGGCACTGACTCTAATAAGTGACAGCAACAGCCTGATGATCGAACATTTCCTCTAGATTATACTTCAGCTCTCACTTTAGAGAAATAGATTTTAATTTATGTTTTTCTGGTGTTGAATTATGTTAATCAATAGGTAATGGCCATAATACCTCTAATAATTATGATCAACATTTATATTTTATGATCATTTTGTCAGTGGATCTCATAAATTTGATGGCATTGGCTTATTTTCAATCAAAAAAATCCTTTAAGACATTACATCTCTTCATGGTGAAGTTATTAACTTTTCTTTTACAGCATTCCTTTGCTAATGTAATTTTTTAATGGTCCCTATGATGTCGAGCCATCACCGGCAGCATATTGAGACAATGTAGCTCACAGTCTTCATGACAATGATTACAAAGAGAGGTCGGGTTAGTAGCTACGTTGTTTTACTGATGAGTTATTGACCCAGAAGTCCGAACTTAACACAAGTAAATGACATGGAATCTCGCGTGTTTTTACAGTTTACATTTTAAAGCGTGCCTTTATTTTTATGATAAATAAATCTGTCAGACTTTGATTCAAACTACAGTTGCTTTGTATGGTTTTCTTTGAACGGAAAAATGAACAGAGGTCTGGATGATTTTTCAAAAAAAAAGTCAAAAACTGTTGTTTGGATGTGATGAAACACCAGTAGTGACATATAAGTGATATATATATCTAGTTTGGTACATCAAAAATTTCAAATGGTACAGATGGTGCCAAGATTCCCCCTGACCAGTCTGTACTAAAACTTCTCTAATTTTGCTCTGCTTCACTTTATCAGAATCAAACTTGGTAGAGGTAATGTTCATATATTTTTCCATTCATTTTTGGAGATTCAAAGCTGCAATTGCATCACTCCAAAAGGATATTCACTCTAAAAGTTGTTTTTTTTTTAAATGCGGAAATGAAATCTTTAATATTTGCCGTGTGCCATCTTCATTTCCTCTGACCCAGTAACATACATATAGAAACTTACACATCTGAACAAATTTCAGAAGTGTTCCCTTTAATATGGCACCAAAATTAACCAAATAGACTTTGTAGTTGCAGAGATATACTCTTTTCATTATGGGCATGTAATTTTTGAGCAGAAGGCTTAAAGTGTGTCCAATTTTGTTAAAAAGCATTTATAGATATTTGTAATTTCTCATTTGATATGCCACCATAACACACTATAACTATGATTATAACTATTATAAACACTGGCATTAAAATGACATGAATGGTGTTATAAGGCATTATAAATGATCAGGATTAAGTTCTTAAAACTCCGGTTTCATTTCATAATAAACATGCTTATAAGTTGTTCATGTCTTCTGTTGTTATAAAGCATTATAACAAATCAGCAGAGTTTATAACTATGATTATAATACATTTTAAGCACATAATGCATTTTAAACTTATAAAGGGGAGCTTAATTCAAATTGTTAGTAAACCACTAAAACACATTTTGATTCTCTCATGATCTGAATTAAGATTTGTACCAGAAACACCAGGTTTTAACATAGTTCACCTGTGCAGCATCACATCCTGCTTCAATAGTCTGTTGTTTTGCTGCTTGCAGCTTTCTCAGGAACAAATTTATCTCCTAACTGATACAAAAAACCACAAAGGGGCGGGTAGCTCTCTCCTCTCTGTTTTGTGCAAAGTCGATAGAAACCACAAATGGAAAAGCTCTATCAGGGTGCCAACACAGTTACAAGCTTTTGGACCTTTAAAAGCAAAAGTTTGATGCTTTAGTTTTTAGAGTGTATAGGCTTTTCAGCGGTTTGGCACCTACCCCCTGACTACAGATTATGATGTTACATATGTTTAATGAAATAATGAATCTTTATGCTGGTGTTTGTGTTGGTTTTTGTAAGTCATACAGAGGTGTTCGTAAAGTTTTGGCCAGTTTAATTGCCAAAACTCCTCGAAGGAGCTTTAGGTGATGGCACTAAATAATCTATGGTTGGTTTAAGAGTGAGTTCATACTGTAAGTTTAGTTTTTTAAACTACTTTGGACATTTTTGATAGACTATTTTCTCAGTTTTCAATGTGACATAGTTGATTAAAAAAAAAACCTCTTTTTAAATGATCATGTCCGATTGTGAAGCAGCACTCCGTCCAGGTGAGACCGATGAAAGTGAAAGCACTGAGATAACACAAGATAACTCCATCTCCTGTTGTTAAAGTCCCTCAGCAAAAAATGAATTTATTCAAGTGAACAATGACTATACTTATTTTATACTAAAACTGAGCCAGTATACTTGAAGTTTACTTTTTTTATACTACATTTTATATACTTAAGAATAGTATCGCGAAGTATACCTGGCTCATACTGAAAAGTATAAAGAAAAGTCTAAAACTAAGTACATTAATACTAAGACTTACACTTATACTTAAGTATACTTTCTGCCACAAAGTAATAATTCTTGGTATATATTGATCCAGGTACAGAATAAGGTCTTGACCTTACATTGAATTTAGCAAAATTTAACTGTTTTTCACTACACACATTTGCTTTGAGGCATTACCCCTGTTATAAACTTACATGTTCAAGATCATACAGTGCTGGAGTTGAAAATTTTACAGTCAATAGTATGTGTGCTCAATTGCATTATCTTTATATACCTTAAAAACATTAATAGAAACATTTGACTTGACTTTATCCAACAAGTTCTAGTCCCTTTCATAAGGGTTTGGCAATGGTGTTATGTACACAGCATCATCTGTTTCAACAAGAAGACATTTTGTTTTAATCATATCAGGCTAGACAGCATTAACAGTTTTTTAACATTATATATGAAAGTACTTTGTACATTGATCTGTGAATCTTTACTTACAGTCCTGTCTGATTTAGTAAGTACCTTAACTAAAACACAACAGAGTTTGGCACATGGATAAAAAGAAGAAATTTGATGTGAACAGGTTTACTAGAAGTATATACCTAATACACTAGTATATAGATAAGTGTACTTGTTGTACAGTTGGAAGTGTATTTTTGTAAACTTAAAACATGACCTTATAAAGTATGCTTAAAGTATACTTTTATAAACTTAAAAATGTTCCAATTTAGTATTAGTAAGTATTAAATTGGTATACTTTCTAGTACACTACAAGTACATGTTCCGCTGTGTACTTGCTATACTTAGACTCTACTTAATAAACTATAGACTATACTTAATAAAATTAACTTCTACATTTTGCGGACTGAAATGCACATTTGTCCCATTAGGAGGGAATAACGGTTTAATCCTGAAACATAACCGTTATATTTCCTCTGGGTTTGCAGGCTCACGTCCCAGTTATTCCCCATCATCGTCAGAGGAGAGAGGACGCTGCAGCCGCTCTCCCTCCCCGCTCCCCGGCTCTGAGCTGCGGCTTCCCCCCCCCCGGCTGACTCCACGGCTCCGGCTCGACCGTTGGTGATAAAATACCGTTTAAAGAAGAAGTAACCATGTCGACAAGGAGGAACATCACGTTAAGGTAAAAGCAGAGTGTGTTTTTGATTTTTAAGGAGTGGTTTTTATGGGGCTAGCCGCTGTAGCTAGCCGTTAATTGGCGCTAACGTCTGCGGTGTTGCGTTAAGGTGCCAGCGGGGTGATGAGGGCTCGGACCTTTGAACGTTACATCAACTGAAGGGTCCAGGTACTGTTAGCATGTGGCTAACGCTCTGATTGTGCTGTCATTAGGATGCCAACCACGGCTAACAGGGGAGGGTGGGCACCTACACCCTGGGATAAATGTCGACTGAATTATTCAACATATTTTGTGTTAAAACATATCAAAAACACACGAATTTGTTAAAAAAAAATCCGCAAATGAGACTAATTTTACTGCTAATGAGACGTCACACAAACTTTGATGCAAGCTTGGAAGTTGATGTTGTCAGTTAGGGTTAAAAAAATATGGATTATGTCATTTTTAAAAGACTTTAAACACGAAGTTGGCGCATTTAACGGACAATCATGCTCTATACGGTTTTTAAATTGAAGAAACGTACAACAGGCAGCGTGAAATAGGAAAAATAATACCAGGAAATGCGAATAAAATGCAACCAAATATGCTTTTGGCAAATATATTACGTGTATAACATTATCGGTGAATGTCCAGCCAGTTTTAAATGTCTTATCATCCGCATTCAAGCACAATTAGCTGAACATCCTCAGTGCTTGTATTTGTGGTCTCTTGTTGACATTATGCATAATGTTATGTGAATGGCGCTGCGTTCACTGACCCAAGGAAATCTTGATAGCAGTAGTCACGATTGTTAAGGTAATGTGTAAAACCATTGAGACCCTGATTCAAGATTGTTTTGTACAGATGTCAGTTTTATTAGAAGAGCGTTCAGGGTGCAGCTCTGCCCATTTACTTTAAATTGCAACCAAAGTGAATCAGGGGCATAGCAGAGAAGCTTTCAATTCCCGCATTTGTAACGGCACTTGAATGGACATTTCACTCTAAGGACAGAATCGGTAAACAACCGAAGATTTTTAGTTGTTTGTGTAGATTCTCATTCATCCAGGTCATGGTCATTCTGAAGATTCAAAAGCAAGGCAACTGGACTGTGTAGAGTTTGTTGGGAAGACGTTTCACAGTGAAACGTCTTCCCAACAAACTCTACACAGTCCAGTTGCCTTGCTTTTGAATCTTCAGAATTTTTAGTTGTTATGGTTTAACAGGTAAGGTTAACCTAAAAAACTCAAAGTGAGAATCATAACAGGAAAAAATAGGCCCTAATTCCAATGAAGGTGAGACATTGTGTAAAACATAAATGTGAGAAAACAATGATTTGCAAATCATTTTTTGACCTATTTTTCATTAAAAAAAAACCCAAGATATTTATTTTAAAGAAGGTAGGACAGGGGCATATTAACTACTGTGTTGCATTACCTTTCTTTTGATAAATACTTAATAAGCTGGAGTGAACTGAGGACATTAATTTGTTTGAGCTTTGTAAGTGGAATTCTTTCCCATTTTTACTTTATGGACAACTTTAGTTGCTCACGGTGATCTTTTGTAGTATTTTGCGCTTCATAGTGTGCCACACATTTTCAGTCGGGGGCAGGTCTGGACTGGAGGCAGGCCAGTCATGCAGAATGTGTTTTGGCATTGTCTTGCTGAAATAAACAGGGACATCCCTGATAAAAACATTGCTTCAATGGCAGCATATGTTGCTCCAAAACCTGTGTACCTTTTAGCATTAATGGAGCCTTCGCAGATGTGCAGGTTACCCATGCGACGGGCACGAACACCCCCCCATACCATCACAGATGCTATCTTCTGACCTTTGCTCTGATAACAGTGTGGATGGTCCTTTTCCTCTATAGCCTGGAGGACACCACATCTAAAATGTGGACTCAGACCACAGCAGACTTTTCCACTTTGCCTCAGTCCATCTCAGATGAGCTCAGCCCGGAGAAGCTGGTGGTGTTTCTGGGTGTTGTTGATATTTGGCTTTGTCTTTGCATGGTAGAGTTTGACCTTGACCTTGTAGATATAGAGATGAACGGTGTTAACTGACAATGGTTTTCTGAAGTGTTCCTGAGCCCACGTGGTGATATCCTTTACAGGATGATGCCGGTTTTTAATGCAGTATCACCTGAGGGATTGAAGGTCACAGGCATTCAGTGTTAGTGTACGGCCTTGCAGCTTACTTATAGAGATTTCTCTGGATTCTCCGAATATTTTGGTGATATTATGGACTGTAGATGATGAAATCTCGAAACTCCTTGCAGTTGTATGTTGAGAAAGATTGTGTTTAATCTGTTGGACTGCTTGCTCACACAGTGATTATTTGTGAAAATACTTTTTGAGTTTGAACATTAAATATCTTGTCTTTGTAGTGCATTCAGTTAAATATGGGTCAAAAAGGATTTGTTAATCATGTTTTCTTAATTAAGTTTTAATGGTATTTTTCAGTTTGAAGACACTAAAACTGACTTCTCTCGCTACAGTCATCTCCATATCTCAGCTCTTTCCACCACATCATCACATCATATCTTGTTTTCGGTTGTTCCTCACATATGAAAACCATCCTAAGTGTCCATTATCACATTTCCCCCTCTCTTTAATGATCCTGTATTGTGCATGTTGATTCACTGCCAAGCTGTCAGGTCTCACCGGGATACTGAGGTAGGTCAGAGTCATCGTAATGTTAGTAGTAACAGCTCAGCCTGTCCTGAAATGACAAATCAAATCATCACAGAGTACAGTTTACTCTGTCAAAAGGCTGCTGTTGGTTGTTTTGTTGTTAATGTTATGAAATATACTTGTTTATGTGGCGCTTGATCTGCGTCCAGAACATGAGTGGGCATTTCAAGAGTATCTCAGGTTTGTTTTTGATTTGACAGGGCTCATTACATAATATTTAAACATCCTGAATTAAATTTAAGTTTATAAAAAGTCTGAAAGTCTTATTTTTACCTAAGAGAGATTTAAAATTAACGTTTTGTTCACTTAGACCATCTTTATCTGCCTCCCTCTTGTTTTTTTTTGGAGAGCATCATGCATTGATGTCATATTATTTGATAAATATTTTCCATTTTGGAATGTTATAATAAAGTAAAGTGGCAAATTCACTGAAATAAATCAGCTTTTAGTGCATAGTGGAAAAAAATAGCAACAGTGTGGACTGTCGTTGCAAAACTAGGATAATTTCTGTCTCAGTTTGGGTCCTAAAACACCTGTAAAGAAACTTGAATTTTTTTTTAAGCATGTAAGAACTCGAGGTGTATGATATTAGGATGGTATAGGTATCAGCAGATATTTACTGCAAAATAACTGGTATTGGTAGAATTAAACATTTCTGCCAGTATTTTAGAGCCTTGTTTATAAGTATGAATTTTGTGATTTTCTTTGCAAATTAATTTTGATTTCAGTATAAACTCAGGGTTAGCATGGTGTTGCAGCAGGTAGTGCACTCCTTTTGAGGTCGGGGAGCTGAATCCTGTTCCAGCTAACAATAACAGAGAGTACACCCTGAGCGCTAGACAATCACAGGGCCACATAGAGAGACGGACAACCATTCACTCTCACACTAATGCCTAAGAGCAATTTGGAGACACCAGGTGACCTAAATGAGCATTTTTTAGTCTGTGGGAGGAAGCCAGAGTGCTTTGAGAGAACCCACGCATCCACGAGGAGAACATGCAAACTCCTCACAGAAAGGCCCTGACCGACTGAGGACTGAAACTTCTTGCTGCGAGGCACGTGCACTTGTGATTGTGATTTAATTTTTTAATAAATAACAAAATTTTAAAAATTACAAGTTACCCACCTGTTATAAAACAAGAAAAAGTAATCATATTTGAAAATGTTCCAAAACCTTTACAGATTATCAAAATGATGTAGATTTTTAAACTAAAACTACATAATGCTTTTTGTTTTTCTTTTAGAGGAAGGCCAGGTTTTGTTGTACTATGACAATAAAAGCTTCATATTCTGTTTAATGTATAATAAAACTGCTTTAATTGTGATAGATTGACAAAATGTTCTGTTTTTTTTCAGAAGACTAAATAATCCGCAAATAGACATTTTAGATGTTTAATTAAACATGTCATATCAATCCTTCAAATTTCCTACTTGTAAGATGATTTACTCTCTGATATTTAAAGGTTAACCCATATTTCCCACAGTCTTCAAACGCAGCTCAAACTCATTGGAGTGATTGGAACTTAAGCAGCCAATCAGGGCTCTTTAAACACTCTAAGTCCCGCCCCCTCCCTCCATCAGCCAGTCAGAGCAGCCTGAATTGCAGCTGCAGTTCCTGTAGTCAAAAAGCACATTGCTTTGACAGAGAGGAAGGAGCTGTGGATAATTTTATTATCAGGCTGAGCTGCTGAGATTCTGAGAAAATGCCAACTGCAAGGTAAGACAGATAAGAAAATAACCTCAGTGTTGATATGAGAGGCTATGAGCTCTTTTATGATTGACTGTATGAACATGTGGACCATGTGCTGCAGGGAGATGATTGAAAACACCACAGGGAAACATGTAAAGGCTTGATTGAGTATTTTCATCTCAGGTGTGCACGCCAAACATGTCTTTATGTAATCAAAACCTGTTGTGCAATATGTATTCATCCATTGTTTTGTAAAAGTTGGGCAACCTGTGAAGAAGATTGGTTCATCAGAAGTCGACTTTGACCACTATTTTATCTTATCCCTGAAAAATCACAGATAGAAGGGGTACAATAGTGGAGTAAATGCCATATTTTATGTCATTCTTCTGCCATTATATCAATATTCAGTCCTCTAAGTCTGATATTTATGGTATTAGTAGTCTTATTGTCTCACTTTTACTTATTTTATTGATTTTTTTCCATCATAATGAAGTTTATATAGCTTAAAGACTCTGCATGTTACAGCCAGTATTCTTTATTTTTTATTTTATTTTTCATGCTCTTACCTATTTTCATGTCTTTATTTGATATTCCTACTGCTATACTGTGTATAAGAGCTACGGAAACAACCAAATTTCCCGTTGGGGATTAACAAAGTCTTTCTGATTCTGATTCTGATAAATGCTGTCATTTAATGGCTGCAGCATTTTGGAAGAGCCTGAGGCAAGATTCCCAAATTTGAGCTGAAACTTGACTCATTAAAAAGTCATTTTCCTGTCTCTGAAATCAAGTTTGGTCCTTCTGAACAACTTCCTAACGCTTTTTAATGATATACAAGTAGCCACAAGAGTTAAAGCCTTTTATTTTGATCTTTTCGGAGGATTAACTTCCCTCAATTCCTTCGTCTAATCTTTATTTAAACAGGAATTCAATGCTCTTTCAATCATTTTTTTCTCTTCAGAGCAAGCTATGATTGATCCCTGCAAAAAGCAGATGAATGACCTCCTTATGAGCAGATTTGTGTGTTTTTCTTGCCGTACTTTTACATTTCTTAGGCACATGTTGCCCATTAAGGGAGGTCATATTATAACAGGATCATCCCATTTTATGTTTTTGATGCCTCCCATCAGTTGATGTTCTCTGTTTCATGGGCCTAAATGTGTCCTCTGTTCCTTCACAGCTGCTGTGTGGGAGTCTCTAACAGCTTGTTTTTGTCTCCTTGCAGTGAAAACACACTCTTCGGGATGGGCAATCCCTTGCTCGACATCTCCGCGGTTGTGGACAAAGATTTCCTCGACAAGTGGGTTCATTTTCTCCTCTGATATCTTCCCTTTCTTCTCACCTTACTGAACAGTTTGTTGTTTTTTTCCTGAAGGTTTGGACTGAAGCCGAATGACCAGATCCTGGCTGAAGACAAACACAAAGCCCTGTGAGTCAAACTCTCTGGAGCACCATGTGCTTCAACGTGTTAAAATTACGTGGCGCCAAATATGGGAGTCACGCCGGTCATTCATAGCCAGTACTACCAGCTCGACACTTAAGCTGCAGTGCTCAAAATAGCTTAGTAATAAATCTGCCCTCGGGGGAGCCTCAGGGGTCCACACACCCACATTTTTCTCACGGACAATTTGGGGCCTAGGATTGAAGATAACTCAGAATTTATGCCCACTGTAATCTAAAAATTCAGTCTGCAGAGTTTATCTTCCTGCATGGCGTAAGAGCTGTTGTTATTTATGTTGAGGAGAGTTTTGCTGAGTCAGCACACTCTTTTTTAGACCCTTGATGCAGCAGTGAGCGTGTTGCCTTTCTAAAAACAGTTTGGTAGCACTTTGCTCTCATTAACATCCCAATAATAAACACACAAACAGCAAAAAGCAAAATAAACTCAGACATAATTAAAACCTTGATCGATAAGTGACCCCACTCTACCCTCTCGTCTTTGTTTGAAGGTGTACAGATGGCATCTTTTCACCAATTTATTTGTTTTATTGAAGGTGCTGACATGACAAACTTCACCATCTGGAAGTAAGACTGGGGGATATGTCTTAGATTTATTTAAAACGTCATGAGTTGAGCTAATTTGTTTATTGATTTGAGTGGATTTGTTGTTATTTATCCGGCGCTAATGTCTTGACATGTCAATGTTATGAAAAATAGTAACCAATCAACCAATTTAACGATTCAAGAGGGAACCACAATTTAATTTTATTATGCAGCCTGTTGTATAGTCACCAATAAACTTCCTTGTATCCATGTAACCTTATAAAAAAATAGTACTTTTCTCTTCTGTTGCAGTGGGGTTGTAATTGTAAAATGGAGCATAACAATTAATTTTGAAAGAATATACATAAGAAATACAATTAAGAAGCCTGAACATTATATTAAATATATGTTTATTATGTTAAAGGATGTGCTTGAAAAGTTGGACCATATCTCTGAGTCAATAAGGTCGTAGTTCACAAGAAAAACTGTGCAAGTAATCGCATCAAAATGCATATTAAAATTGAAGTACTCCTGATAAGCTTTGTTTGTAGTATACTGCATGTAGCAATATGTTTGTGAAGACTCTTGCCATTATTAATCAATCAATCAATCTTCATTTTGTAGTGCTAATTCATAACAAGTGTTTTCTGAAAGCCCTTTACAAGAGAGCAGGCTCAAGACACATATATGCATATATACATCCATCCAGAGATAAAATCATCCAGGCAGAGAGAAAGGGACAAAAAATAAGAATTTATGATAGAGACAAACCCATGGACGCCCAGATCATAAATCTGTCCTCATCACATTTGTCTCTGCTGAATTTAGGGTCAATCAATTAATCTTTATTTTATATAATTTGTATAGCATCATATTTGTTGAACATAACTTTATTAAAGGTAAGCCCCTTGAGATGTGGCCTCTTGTTTTCAGTAGGGTCCTCGTGTCTATATGGTTGTAAAGATATTTATAATGGATTTATAATCAGTAACAACCACCACGATCTGCAGTAAATAGCTTTCACTCCTAGAAGGGGTCAGTAAAGGGTGGAAAGCTATGAAGATTTTAAGGGCCCGGGACTGACAGGGACCCCTAAAAATTATTATATTATCAGTACATTTTAACTTTTCAACCTAATAACTTTTTGCCATAGTTCTTTTATTCTGCTCATACAGAAAAAATAGCAGGCTTTTCTTGTTTTTAAATGCAAAAAAGTCAAATTCTGGTGCCTCTTGTGTTGGTTAACTCCCATAAAATAACATTCATATTAAAAAAAGATCATTAAAGAGAGGATTTTAGTTTTGTTTTCACTCTTGCTGTGCCAAAAAAACATGTTTAACTGTTTGCTAAATCATCTTAAGGCTTTTTACAGAGCAGGAAGGGGGCATAGGTGTCTAATGATCTGTCATGTGGCTTCAGTAATAAGATGTGTTTGGGGTCAGTGATATAAAAAATAAGTTACATTCTCCTGTTTTAATTCCCAATCCTGTTCTGTTTTCATGGTGCAGATGGACTGCATATTTGGGAACACTGATTCTCTCTCAACTCAACATGCTTCTTAGGAAGTTCTCTAAGATATTTTTTAAAGTTCAAGTATCATTAATTTTAAGGTTACTGCATCATTACAAACATGAATTTTGTTTTAAATGGTCACACGGACTGCATTAAAATTAACATAAATGTGTAAGAATTGGCTTTGGATAGATTATTTAAAACAAATTTCATTTAAAGTTGTTCACATAACATAACAATATATGTCTAAGAAAACAAATGAAAAAGAAAACTTGGCAGACATTTCTAGATCAGTTCATGGCATTGATCCCATCCACACAGAGACAAAAAGGGAAAGACAGACAAACAAAAGTACTTTGAAAATAAAATGTAATATATGAACAAGCAAAATGCCAAAAAACAAACTCAGTATAGTAATATAGATAAGTAAATAAATAAATAAATTTTATATATATATATATATATATATATATATATATATATATATATATATATATATATATATATATATATATATATATATATATATTTCAGACTGTACAACTCCTCACTCGGGGGAGGAGTAACAGGAAGACAGATGATGGGACGAAGCGGTAACCAGCCAGTAGCTATATTTTTATATATTTTTTTATTTATATTTATTTACATTTTTATTTTTATCTACATTATTTATATATCATTATATCTGCTATATAGTGCTGCTGCCAGAATCTTAATTTTCATGAGGGAGTCTTCCTAAGGGGTTAATAAAGCTCTGTCTAATTTCATTTAATTTAATTGGTACATGCATGCACACACACATACAGCCACACACACACTCAAATATATACATGTATACATACATCCAAAAAGGGTATAAGATAAAAACTAAATACAGAAATAAATAGTAAATTAATAAATAACATGACACTAGTAATACTTAAAATAATGAGTAAGAAGATATACCATTGAAAGTTAAAATAAATTAATAATATATTTTAAATAATAACGTAGATAAATTTGTAATAATCCAAAAAACAAAAACCTTCCTTTTCCCTATTCCATGCCTTTTCTTCTCCCCTTTCTCACTCTCCTCCCAAGTTTTGGAAAGATTTTAAGGGGTAAACTTGAACATTTTTGTGCATTTTATTTGCGCTAAAATGAGTATTAAACCTCATTTTCTCTGATTGTTCCCACCCACTTTGTATATAAACAACATTAAATACCAGTTATACATTTAAATAGGAAGTAGGTGTTAATTACAGAGCTGCTGTGTGAGTCACTCTCTTTATTTTCTGCAGTTATACTTAATGCCTCTGCTTATGCTTTCATATAAATCAGATCTGTGTTATAAGAGGCTCAGCACTCACAGTTGGTCTGAAGTCTCATTTCTGCAGCGCGCGTGCTAACTCAACACTCTAAAGTGATAAATTGTGTTTGTCTCCAGTCACAACACATGACTCCTGGAGTCACGCTGCTCCGCGGTAATGCAAACCCAAAGTAAAGGCCGATCGGTGCATCAGACGGCCCGTGCCTACAATGGGCTACCTTGTCAGGTCTTGTTACCTCACAAAGGGGCGCGTGTGACCTTGGGCGCTAACAGCAGCAGCAGCAGCCGCAGCAGCACAAAGCAGCATCATCAGCACTGTTGTTCTCCTCCGGCACAAAGGCAGCGGTGTTATCTTTAGCCCCACAGACGCCGTTCCCTCCATTCTGCACAAGGTCAGGGCAGGATTAACATGTGGCTTTGGTGGTTCATTCCCCTGCACAATGCATTTCAATGCATGTTGCAGCTAACTCCACGCACACGCCAGCACCCTCAGTTTATACCTGAACACACTTGGACTTCATTCATCACATCATCTTTTTAACTTTTATAAATCATGGATGGCTGCACATTTTCTTAAAACTAAATGAATCTAAGGGGGCTTTCACACCAATGTTGTTTGGTCTGGACTTTTTTACTTTTCTGTTTGGTCAAAATCAAAATGATAGGTGTAAAACCTCCCCTGGACCTTGGTTCCACCAAAGGAGGTGGTCTCAGTCTAGACCAAACAAAACCATGGTCTGGTTCATGCCCAATGTGAAAGCATTATTTTGAAAGGTTTGGACCTTGTTTTTAACCTCGTTGTATTACCTTATCTTATCAGGAAATTTGCATGTAAGAATGGCTCGCAAACGAACGGCTCACTCAACTCGTTCATGAACGTCACATCTGTGGTACAAACAACCATGGAAGTAGGTCAACAAAACAAAGCCTCTGTGTAGGAGTAGAAGAAGACAATATGATGACAGTAGAAGATAAGATAACATAACACGGTAAAGAGTTCATCTGATGACTGTAGGCAGAGGCAGGCTAACACTACCCATTGATTCTCAGTGTTTGAGCTAAGCTAATTAGCGGTGGGTGAGCTCTGCCTGTCTCTTCCTTGTCACTGCACGCACAGTCAAAAGAATCGTGTCTATCTGCTTGTCATGGACTCGGGATTGAGGTAAGACACGAGAAGACAAAAAAATGGCGGTTCATCTCTTTAAGGTCCTCTGACCAGACTAGACTCTGGCACAGTCTCCCCGTCTATATTAGGAGCTCTCAGACCCTAGAGACTTTTTAATCTTCCCTAAAGACCCGTCTCTTCTCCCTGGCATTTCATAAATGAGCACATGCACATCACAGGCACTGTAGTTTTTTCTACTTTGACTGTTTTATTTTACAGTTTTAATTTCATTGTTTTTATCATAATCTATTTATTTATTTACTTCTTTCTGTGTATCTTGTGTACAGCACTTTGATTGACTGCTGTATTCTTAAAGGTGCTTTATAAATAAAAATAAATAAACTTTATGAAGAAAGTGAGCTCAACATGCTCTCAGAGGAAAGTGCAGGTCCCTCAGGAGGTCAGTGGTCCATGGAAGAAGAAGAAGAAGAAGAACTCGGCTGAAGTGTCCCGACAAACGACATTACTTAAAAGGCCACAATAGACCTACAAGGCCAGTCGACTAACGCTATTGTGCACCTGAATCTGCAGAGTGTAACACGATTCATTTTTTCTCCCCATCACCCTGGTGGGAGAGAGATCATTGGATGCAGTGCACTGTGGCCATGCCTGAATTCAATTATCTAGTCTCAGCAGAGCCCATATAATCCTGTTGTGGCTGAGAAATTGCCTGCTGTAGAAACCATCAACATCCCTGTTAGTACTGGCGAGGGACTTAATGTTTTCTTTTTTTTTTTTAACTCTCCCCTGAATAAACCTCAACTGAGACTTTTCCTTTTCATTACGCTTCAGATGTTTTACAAGTCCCAATTAATTATCAGGTTTGTCCTCAAGACTTCAGTCCTTTGTAGTACTAACATTGTTAGATGATTAGTTGAAAATTGGAGCACAACTTGACCATTATTGGTAGGTTTTTGCTGTGCTTTATTACCAAACGTTTTATTGTTCCATCCCTTGAAATGTGCAGAAATTACCCTTCTCTCTGGTTATCACTATTAAAAGTTTTCTTGGATTCATAGGTATTTGTGTAATAAAAAATATATCTTAGAGACATTAGTTTGGGCGCTGGAAATGTGAATTAAGTGCTGAAATTACATCAGCCATTGAGGACGCAAGTCATGATTCTCTATGCATTACAATTGTAGGTTCACTTTACTATTTTCTAACATTTTATCGTAGTTTCTGCAGTTGGCTCTGTGCACCATAGATATACATAGAAGACTCGATACGACATGCCCCTTTGAGCTGCGTGCCTACGTCGAAGCTAAGCTCGTGGGGGCAAGTGTCAGGGCATTCCGTGGTTGTAGAAGGGGCGAAGACGAAAACAGTAAGGATGCCGGCACATTGCGCTGCATACAATTGTAAAACATGCCGTACGATTGAAATGAGGAAACAAGGAATAACATTTCATAAGTAAGAATAGTTTTTTGCTCTTTTTTCATTATTAAATCTTGTTGAGAGCTTGTCCCAATGTCCCAACCTCATTGGAGTTGGGGCTGTACAATGATGATGTGTGACATATATATGTGTGTGTGGGTGTGTGTGTGTGTGTGTTCATATATATATACTGAACCAAATTATAAACGCAACATGTTATATTGTTGTGTTATTTTTTGGCGCTTTGCTCAATCAGGTCACAATATGCAAGATTTGTTTGTGGTCATACTGAGTAATTATTGGAGGCTTTGTTTTGTTGATATTCCACGTGACTGGAATTTCTAGTTATTTTGAGTAAATCTGGTGGTCAACCATGTGTGTCTTGTGGACACGCTCAACAAGCAGCGTCACCATGTCATGGCCACTCCTTAGACTGGGGACAATAAAAAGCCGGTGCAAACCGTGCATTGTGTCCTGTCAACAAGATGCCACAGATGCCAGCAGTCACGAGGGAACGTGCCATTGGCATGCTGCAGACTGGAATGTCACTTCAGACGGTTGCGGGACGTCTAGGTGTCCGTGGCCAGCGTATTCACCCGACATGTTGCCCATCGAGCACATCTGGGATGTTCTGGACAGACGTGTACGTCACCGAGTACCAGTGCCACCTACGGTCCAGGAGCTGCGTACAGCTGTTGTAGACGAGTGGGAGAACATTCCCCAGGCCACAATAAACAATTTCATGAACTCAATGAGACGAAGATGCGTGGCACTACGTGATGCAAACGGGGGTCATACCAGATATTGACTGATGTGAAAATTGGGGTTCAACCCCAGGTGTAATCGGACGCCATTTTGAACATGTTGCCGGGTGCATTGTTTGCATATTTTCTTTGTTATGGGTCAGAAATTGATCACTGTTTGTTGCTGTAAATATTGATATCTATGCCAGAAAAAGAAGTTATAAATTTCCTTGAAAACATGCCATGTTGCGTTTATAATTTTGTTCAGTGTGTATATATATATATATATATATATATATATATATATATATATATATATATAAACGATTACTTTATTACTTTATTACCTTTACCATTAAATCTTTCAATCTAAAAATGTAGTTTATATGTTTATCTTTCTGTTTTTATACTTACAACAATATATCTATGTATATACATTTAGATACATACCGAATGGCTGAACTTAAAAGATTTCCTGGCCTCTAGACTGAAAGAGTAACATTGTAGGCAACATTGGTAGAATTTTTTGAAGTCCAATGTAGTGTAGTAATAGTGCATGTTTTGACGTTTACAATAAAGAAACCCGCATGAAAATCCGTTAAGAAATGAGCAAGTTATGATTTATTTTCAATGTACATGCATTGCCTTTAATGGGAACGGTGACCTAACCAAGATGGCCGCCACGTAGGCACGTCACTTAGCGGGCTGCTACAGCGCACTGACGTATCTAGTTTTCTATAGCTGTGCGCAAGCTGGCGCCGATGTACTTCCGGGTAGAGTGTGTGGGGCTTACAACTTCCGGTTTGAGACAACTTCCGCACCGGCAAAAACCAAAACATCTACACGGAGAACGAGCAAGCTAGGATTTAAAAGTGAGTGGTGCCACAATTAAGGAAAAGAGACTGACCTATCAGCGAGTGAAAAAGTCATCTCTACATTGTTGTGTGCCGATTTGTAGTAATTCGTCATGTGATAACTCGACGAGAAGTTTTCATGCATTTCCTGTATATGCCGTGGTACGAGCTCAGTGGCTAATCAAGACCCGTTTGGCTAACTTCACCCCCACGAAAAACTCTCGTGTGTGTAGCCGTCATTTTCCACCAGAAGGCTTTGTGGTGACAACTGGAGGACTAAGAAGGTTAAAAAGGGAGCTATACCGGTTGTCTTCTCCTGGAATGAGTATGCTGTACCCAGTCCGAGACCGAGAGTGTGGGAGCACCGACTGAGGGCAGAGAGCTCTACCCCGGATGTCACTGCAGAGTTGGACGCGGGGTCCTGCATGGAAACAGCCAATGACCATAACTACTGTGTGATTCCAGCGACCGCGGTGATGGCAGATGAGATGGTAAATGAGAAGGGAGCCCTGCATCAGACAATAAGGGAGCTCCAGCACCAGCTGGAAGCGCTGCAGCTGCGGATCCGTTTCGGGATACAGAGCTTTGCAGGTTCGGAAGATGGCGTCTAGCAGAATATTTCTGATTCCAATCGTAATTTTTGCTGAAAAATGTATATTGGCTACTGGTGTCCTTGATTTCTAACTATCTGTATCAGGCATGAAAAACACACCACAGTTAAAACATAATATCATTAAACACTGAAGAATCGCTGCATGCTGTTGTGGTCATAATCTCAAACTGAAACACAGGACAGAGCCAGACATTCTAGAATGGAGAACGAAACAATATAAAATCATAAGTGTTTGCTAAGTACATCTGAGCCTTCCTGAGCCAAATAATAAATAAATTACAGTACAAGACTCTGTGAAATACAGAAATGTGCAATTATAGGTTATCATGAAAGGCAAGTAGTTAAAATCTGTCAGTACTGGCTGAAAACAATCCATAGTGTGTGTCTGTAATCAGATATCCTAATAAAACAATGACAAGGAACATCATACAGTAGAACAAGATTGTTTTAACTGTAGTACTTAAAATTTGCTGATTACTTATATTTACAACTATTTACATGTGTGACAACAGAGAATATTATCGTTGGCCTAGCTGTCACAAAGGCAACTGGATTGTTTCCACTTTTGCCAGTGTTATAAATAACAGAAACACAGGACAGTTATTTTTTTCTATAATCATGAAATTTTGCAATGAACATTTAATTCATAATAATACGGTGGCGAAAACACAATAAAACACACTGAAAAATATATTATTTGTCTGACTGGGCAGTATGGCCATAAGACTCGATCTTAATTTTACAATAAAAACAAATAACAATAACCATACAAATTTTATGCAATATTGATAGCCAGTACCTGAAACTTTTATCAGTGGTATCAAACAGCAAAGCTATCCAAGATTCTGTATCAAATTTAGAAATTCTGGTATCATGGCACTGCTATTAGGGATGACTATTTCTTGTCTGCCATATTATTGTAATTTTTAATTTGACATAATAGTCAGTCATAACAGTCTAATGAGATTAAAAAATTGTATTGTTTTGCTGTAATCCAGCCTTTAAAATCAGAAAAAGACGATACTGAGGACATATCACTGTATAACATCAAAAATCTCAGATGGTCTACAGTATAATCTGATGTCACAATAATATATTGTTTTGTATGTTGAAAGCTGGATGGTGGTAGCAGATGGGACTGCCTGAACTTTTCCAAATGCTGAGTCAACCAGGGGGACGTCAGCACTTATTGCCATAGTGGTGAGTGGAGAGCAATGTCCGCTGGGAAGTCCTTGTACTCCTTGTCCACTTTGAGCACGTCTTTATCAGGCAGTTCCCCTCTTACTGCCTTGTAACGCTTACTCCTGTGAAGAAGTTAATTTCACAACCAGACCTTTAAAAATCATGTCATACTCAAACATGATGGGGTATACAATTACATAGAAAAAGATTTAAGTGTGTGCACGTGGAGACTAAAATCTTGAGGTGCAGAATAAATAAAGAAATGTCACTGTAGGGTACCAAACAAGGAGGTTTTGCACCCTGTTAGGTCCCAGATAAATATTTTAATCACCTTTATCAAACTTTTTATTGAAAGGCTAATTATCAGGTGACAGTGATGGGGCTGATTACTGCCTCTGCAAGAATTAAATACTGTACCTATAATTCTCTGTTAAAATCAACCTTTAACAAGGATGTCATCACATATAATTAAAATATTTATTTAGACTCTGTTCAGACTATTGTCCTTGATACAAATTCAAAAGGACAATAAATATTTCCTTACACCATCAGCAACTGTGAACTGCTTTGGCTTTGCAGATATGAAGACCATGTCACTGACTCTGCCTGGTTTAACACCCTATTGATAACAAGCAAAAAAAATTATACAGTTTTCTGAAATAGTAGTTAATGCTTCACCATTCCCTTGGCACAAAGGAAATCCTCAGATTATGTTTTGGTTATGAACACATACTCACCTTGGTTCTCGACTTGTGCCAGTGCTGCTCAGTGTCAGTGCAGCTCAGGACGGGGGCACAGCAGTCAGGTTCAGTGTAGAGAAGTGTGCTGTCTGGAACACAGGAAGATTTGGATTAATATTTATTTATAATTCTCCCCGGAGTACGCCTCAATGAGACTTCTTATGCCTTTTCTTTGTGCCGAAATGTTTTAAATTTTCCAGTTAATGCTCAGGATTTGTCCTCAAAGTTGTTTTGTTGAAATAATAAGATGATAAGTTGAACATCAGAACACAACTTAATCACTGTTATTGTTTTTTGTTTTTTTTGCTCAAATAATACAAGCAAAATGACCAAAAATCTTCCAGTTCTGTTTCCTGAAATGTTAGGAAATTATTCCTCCCTCTGCTGCGAATCATTATTAAACATTTTCTGTAGATTTTTGTTTATTAGTGAGCCAAAAAGAAGTTTCATTGACATAAATCTTGGCTTTAAAAACTTGTGTTTAGGGCACAAATCATGAGACATTATAGCCATTAAGGTCAAAACTCAATTCTGGCTAAACTTGACAATTTAATCACTTTTTTGCATAGTTTTGTGTAATTTTTGTAAGTTGTTAAAAATTAAAATAAATTCAGTATAAGAAATATAACAGCAGCAGAAATATATTGATTGAATTTTTTCTTTATTTAGGTTAACATTATTAAGAACTAAATAAGAAAAAAAATTTATCCAGGGATGTTTGGGATGTCATAATGCTACATATATGTCATGTTATCAAAAGTTAATTATTTTTTTGATTGTCTCATGTCCTGAAAAATCATTTTTCTTGGCCTGTGATGTTGAGCAGAAGAAGACGACTACTTTTACTGAACTCTCAGTTCACTGAGAAATGTGCTATGCCTTTTACAATGCTCCGTTTTTCACTTCCTGGGGTTTATGATGTCATAGCTATACAGCCTCCACCTACATGTGTGCTATACTTCCCATGACTCCCAGGGTTTGTGCTAAGCTAATTAGCGGTGAGCGAGCTCTGCCCGTCTCTTCCTTGTTTCCGCACTCACAGTCGACAGAAGGGTTTCTATCTGTATGTCATGGACTCAGGAGTAAGGCAAGACACGAAAAGAAAAAAAATACCTTAAGCAATGGATAATAAATCAACTGGTTGAAGACAGACAGGCGTAAAACAATCCTTGCAGCTCTTGTATAAACTCTGTAGCTGCTCAGAGTAGAACAACATCCTCCTCCTGGGTGTCCTGGTGGCCTCGTGGTTCAAGCTCGGGCCATATAACCACAGAGTTTGTTTATGCCCCTCAAGCTTTAGCTGCATCATACGGCTTCCTCTCTTCTGTAAGGATCTCTGTCTGTTTTATACTTCCTCCAGTTTGAGAAAAGAAACATGAAAAAACATCCACCAAGGCTAAACTCATTCATCATGTTGTGTAATCTCGATCACATCATCGCACTAACAGGCTGTTTTTCAGGCAGCTGCTCCTCTTGTGCTTCACACAACGTACAGAACGGTGGTTAGTGAGTCACACTGTATGATATTCTTACTCTGCTCATGGTTTTATATTTAAATGTGGTTTTCTGCTACAGTTTAGAGTTTGAGTTGGGTTTTCAGAGAGTGCCTCGAGTGTTTTGAAGTCAGGGTCCAACAGGAAACCCTCAAACCAGAGAGACGTTTCTGACTTCCTCTCTGCTCACTCGATCTAAACATGTCACTGCTACCATCATGTGGCTTCAAGTAAATGATTTTACCTGGGTGACAATATATCAGCTTCTGGGAAATATACTGTAGTTTCTGTATTATAACACACCCTCGTTTATAACACACACCATGTATTTTCATGCTTTTTCCTGGAAAAACGCTGTTTTCATATATAACACGCACCCACATTTTGCCCAAACCATTACTCAAAGTTTTAATCAATGAAATTTCAGTATTCTCACAACAAATACCGTACACAATTTTCTCTCTCAAACGGATGCTGAAATACCTTTTGCTTCACACATGCGCAGTTAGTCGATTTCTGCCCAAGCATGCTTGGTTGTAGTGTACCGACCAATCAGATAGCAGCTATCAACATGCCAATGTCCTCGACCAATCACAGCGCAGCTATTTTGCGTCCCCTTGCTCACAGGATAATAGCGCCCTGTGTTTGCACGTGAGTGGTACCGTAATGCTTGAGAATTACCACGATCACTACACAATGGTAAACTAGTTAAGACCCAAAATATTGGATTAGAACAGTTTAACGGTCAGTTTAATAAGAATTACAAAAGTTTGGCGGGAATGTTTTGCAGAGAGAGAGAATATTTCAGCTTTTTGTATCAGATGTGTTGTAATTGTGATGTTGGGAGAAGAAATATTTTCATATTTTGCTTGTGCTTGTGTATAATACGCACCTTAAAATTAGACCTTATTTAAGAGCAAAATTGTGTGTTATAAATGAGAAATTACAGTATTTAGCTTTAAGAGCCGTAAGTTAATTTTAAAACTCAATATTGAGTAAGAAATCATTTTTATCAGTGGAGTTTAAGTTGATAAAAAACACAATAATATCTATCCATCCATCCATCCATTATCTGTACCCCTTATCCCTTTCTGGGCCGCGGGGGGTGGAGCCTATCCCAGCTGACATTGGGCGGAAGGCGAGATACACCCTGATCTGGTCACCAGCCAATCACAGGGCCATATAAAGAGACAGGCAACCATTCATGCTCACACTCATCTAAGGGCAATTTGGAGTCACAGATTAACATAATGAGGATGGTTTTGGTCTGTTGGAGGAAGCAGGAGTGCCCGGGGAGAACCAATGCACGCACAGGGAGAACATGCAAACGCCACACAGACAAACACAGGGATCAAACCTTCTTGCTGTGAGGCACGTGCACTACCTGCTGCACCACAATACTGTAGGTTTTCAGATTTGAATGTTCATGCAGACAAACCTGTCTACATTCAAACTACATTTTATTAGCCTTAATAGTTTAATGAGACAGGTGATAATCAAACAAACAACAAAAAGACAGAAGCTCATATAAGCAAAATTACAAAGGAAACAGGTTTGATATCATCCAGGTTAGAATGTTTATACATAGTCCAGGTTTAAAAGGCTCCTTTAAGACAGGCCCAAGGTGGTCCAAGCAGGGCCACCAGACTTTATAAAACTGGTCTGTTTTTGCCTGTAGAGAGCTTGTGAGATATTCCAGAGGTTGATCTCCAACATGACTTTACACCAACCTTTAACAGAAGGGCTTTTATTACTAACCAACTGCAATAATTTGTTTGTCTAGCAGTAAAAGTAAGAATATTGTATAACCTTTTATTAGCAGCATTGTTGATATTTCTACTCAGGAGCCCGAAAATTAGAGACGTGGGATCTATTTCTAAGCTTTTGTGAACTATTTTCCCCATTTCATAAAGTATTTTAGACCAATAAATCTGAATATAATGACAAGACCAAAGAAAATGGATCAAAGTGCCTATTTCTGTTTTACATTTAAGATATTAAGTATCTGCAACTAGGAGATATGTGTATTTTATGTATAATTCTAAATTGTATTGATTTTGTTTGAGTGCAAATTTATATTTTTTGGGCATAATTCCAAATATTCTCCCATGTTTCCTCATCGATAATTACTGATATTCCCTTTCCCAAACATCTTTAATCCACTATGTTAAATCAGCCACTCATCGCTGAATACAATGAGCTTAGAGATACCCTGTTGGTTGCTGTTAAAGCATTCTCTCCATGACCGATGTTTCTGGATGGTCTGAAAGAGCTGTACTTTTTGTAATGTCTTATTTGAAAGAAACAGGAAAAAATCCTGCTTTGGGAGCAGGTATTTCTTTGTCAGTTTTTCCAACTTTGCTTTTTATTGAGAAATTATATTTCCGAATATTTCCCCTATACATTCATTACTCATTTTTATATTTTACCATATGTATTTATATTTGTAGGTGTACATTTGTATATGGAAATAAATCAAAAGGAAATAATAAAAGGACAAACAACACCAATCCCAGTAGTTTCCCCTATTTCCACTCCTGGTTATGTTATGAGTTCACTCATATGTTTATGTTTATTTTCATAGTTCATGTTTGAGATGTAAGATATGTTAGTGGAGGCATCCAGGTCTTATTACATAGTGTTAGTTTATTTATTAATGTGTATCCTATTCTCTCCAAGTGGAGTTTGTTAGTAAGGTCGTCTAGCCACATCTTAGCTGTAGAGGCAGCTTCACTTTTCCAGAACATTCATATTAATCTTTTTGCAGTAATTAAGCAGCAGGAGAGGAAGTGTTACTGTGCAATGTCCAGATTAACAGACAGTCTAGATACACCTAAAATAATGGGCATAGGCTCCGGCTTGATTTTTAGCTTTAAGACTTTGGATATTATATGAAAAACTTCAGTCCAGAAGCTCTGAATCTTTGGTCAGAAAACAAAACTATGAAGAAGGTTGGCTACTGATATGTGGCATTTGTCACATAGTGGAGACACTTCTGGATAGATGAAATTTGATTCTCTTTGGAATAGTGAAGCCTGTGTAGAATTTTAATTTGGATAAGGCATTGCGTTGCATGTTTTGAACAGGTGTGTATAAACAATATATACTCCTTTGTCCCTGAGGCCATCACACTGTACAACTCCTCACTCAGGGGGGAGAAGTAACAGGCAGACAGAGGATGGGAAAGAGCAGTAGTCGTGGTAGCCAGTCAATAGAAGCTAGTCGGTAGCCATATTTTTATTTTTATTTATTTATCTTTTTAATTATTCATTTCTTATTTAGATTTATTAATGTATTGTTTTTTACTTTTTGATATCCTGTGTTCTTTGATACATGTGTACTGTATAATGCTGCTGGAATCTCAGTTTCCCCGAAGGAGTCTTCCCAAGGGATAAATTAAGTTATATCTTATCTTATCTCATATTCTCAAGACTTTTCTCCCATAAATCCACTGGGACTACGAAGCCCAGTTCTTCTTCCCATTTACTTTTGAGAACATTAGTTGAAGAAGAGCTAAATGATATCGTGGTATTCCATATGCGGGATAGTAATTTATTCTGATATGAAGGAAGTTTAAGGCATTAGTCTGTTATTGATAGTTCTCCAGTTCTGAAAATTGTCAGTCTTTTTTGACTTTTCTCACTGATCTCCACTAAAGGACAAAAGTTCCTTGTGTGTCCAGCAGGGGGCAACAGCAGCCTGCTGTTTGAACTCAAGAAGTCTCCAAAGGAAACAACATGTCAACATAATGAAAACCCGCCTCTTTCTGCAGGAGATTATAATGTGGGCAAATAGACATTTTATTTCAGGATAACCAGGCATTACAGGTTGTTTAGCACACACCACATTACAGAGCGCAGGCAGCACCCACCCAAACCCTCATGGGCTTGTTAACCGTATCATATTAGAGCTAATGATTATTGGTGTGTCAAATGGGTGAGTCATTGTTACACTGAGTGTATTGTCACCTCTGAGAGGGGAGGGAGGGAGGAAAGAAAAGAGATGAGCCGGCTCCTGAATATTAGTCCTGTTCAAACATTTGTTTTATGGCTCCCTCCGTCCGATGATAATTAATTGTTTACTTTCTCATCTCTGGATGATGGCGTGACTCTTTTCAGAGGTTGTTTGCTCACAGCAATTAAGTTCATCAGCGCTCATCCTCCCTCCCTCCCTCCCCCCTCTCTCTTTCTGTGTGCTAAATGCAGATTAGCAGCGTCACAATCGCATCCAGAATGAGAGTAAACTCCTCATTATGCCGTGTGACCCTCTGCTGCATGAATAATTCAGGGCTGCAGCGTTAGTGGCTGGCTGTTATTAGCATTCCGGATGGTGAAGGGGAAAGAGAGAGAGAGAGAGAGAGAGGGTGGGAGGCTCGTATCACTGACGGGGCTGACTCAGGGGGATCAGCCCTGGATTGAGACACACATCACACACACATCATCGCACGACACAGGAGATCAGTGGAGGTGCCTCTCCACTCACACACCCCGCTGTCTGTGTACATCTCACACACCCCTGCTGCTGCTGCCGTGCAGCTCGATCTGCTTACTGGGAGGAAAACAACAAAGGCCCCTCTCACTGAGTACATGCTAAACACTCCGGCTCCTGGGCCAGAGAGAGAGATAGAGAGGGGGGCTGCTCTGTAAACACACTTGACTCTGTGGCTCTTCTTTATATATTTTTTTAATACATTATGAAGCAGAAGTGAGTGCTGCAAGGGCTCGGAGATTTGGACTAAACATACTGTCCTGATGTTTTATTGATAGCTTTAAGTGATGCTATATAGGGTTGCAAAATTCCAGAAATTTTTTGGAAATTAATGTGAATTTGAGATTTATTTATTTTTTTAAAAAGGGGACAGTATGCATTGATGAACATTTACATTTAAATACTTGGGATTATAGCCAGGCGGCTAGTTTCCATCCCCAGCCCCATTGGCAGGTTGATATCAACACATGAAACAAAAACAAACATAATTGATAGGAATAAAACACACAGAGCATATTAAAAGACAGCAACATACATAAATCGTTGACAACATAAATGATATGCAGTCCAAATATAACGGGCTGAGAGTTTGGGGACCATGGAAATTATACACAATGTATGATAAAAGTGCTGGAGTGCTAATTAAGGTGCTAAAGTGCAGAGTGCTGGCTGCCTGGTAGCTCAGATCCTTGTTATGTTGCACAATGTCCAATATTGCACAGAAATAAAAGTACATGTTGCATTGCACATTACTCTACTGCCCAAGGTCATGAAGTGCCAGACTGAATATAATTAGGGAGGCACAATGTTATAGGTTTGATATCGGTATCGGCCGATATCAGCCTCAAAAGTTAAGTATCAGTATCGGCCGATATTGAAATTTTTGCAGACAGTTACAGCTGATATATCGGCCACACACATTGGCTGGAATATCGGCAAATTACACAAATGTACAATATTGATGCACCTTCTCATCACTGCATGGGCACATTTAAAATCAAGAGTTTAATTTTAGCAAGAGTTAAATGCTGTTTTTCTTGTTTCACAGCTGTTCTTCTGAAAAATGTACTGGAACACTGAAAGAAACAAGTTCATATTTGTTAACGACAGAGCTTGTGCTCTTGACCAGAAATATCGGTATCAGTATCAGTATCTGTATCGGTGATAATTAATTTAAAAATAATGGATATTGGCAAAAATCCAATATCATGCATCCCTACTTTTATGTTATGCTATATAGAGTTGCAAATTTCTAGAAATTCCTACCTTGAAACCAGTTAAACCCATTTATATGGCAGTTCAGCTAGATGCTGCTGTATCAATCAACATCAGTCCTCTATAGATTATATTCATTATAGATATTAATGTGAACATTAGATTGATCCCTCTATCCATGGTTGTATTGATTATACTTTCATAGTAAATATCTTTACAACCATATAGATATGAGGTCCCTCTTGAAAATGAGATGCCACATCTCAAGGGGCTTACCTTTAATAAATTTAATTTTAACGAAGACAAATATGGTGCTATACAAATAAAGATTGATTGATAGAGTCTATAAAGACTTATAAACAGAAATACGGGGTGTGTCACAAAAGATTTATTCGTGATTGTCCACTGCGAGTTCTTGCCACAGGGCCAGACGATCAGCCAGCATGTCTGCAAAGAGATACTGCAGCGTTTGCTTCGTTCTGTGCGCGAGAAGAGGCGAGAGTTGTGGCAGGACAAGTCGTGGCTGCTTCACCATGACAACGCGCCTACTCACAATGCCATGAGCATCCGACAGTTACTGGCCTAGAAGAACATCGCCGTGCAGGAGCAACCTCCCTACTCACCCGACCTGGCCTCATGTGATTTTTTCCTCTTCCCCAAGCTCAAGGGGGTCATCACGGGGACTCGTTTTGGAGACGTGGACGACATCAAAAAGGCCGTGACGACAGAGCTGCGGAAGATCCTGGAAGAATCCTTCCAGGAGTGCATGAAAGCGTGGCAGAGAAGGATGGGAAAGTGCATTAGACTCCGGGGGATTACTTCGATGGGAAAACTTGTAGTTTGGATTCTAAATAAATCTTTTGTGACACGAGTCCTGGAACTTTTCTGACACACCTCGTATAAATAGATAAAGACAGAAATATGGCTACTTCCTGGCTACTGCTCCTTCCCGTCCTCAGTCTTCCTGTTACTCCTCCTCTCCCCTAGTGAGGAGTTCTACAGTCTGATGGCCTGAGGGACAAAAGAGTTAATAAATAGGTAACGTTAGACTGGACACACTGGGTATTCCCTCTTTTTTCAGACCTTTCTCTGTAAATCCTAGTGATTGTCTGACTTGCGCTAACAACCATGCCACATTCAAAGTCACATAACTCGCCTTTCTTCATTCTGATGCTCGGTTTGAACTTCAGCAGGTCCTCACGACCATGTCCACATTCTTAAATGCACTGAGTTGCTGCCATGTTGTAGGCTGATTAGCTCTCGCATAATGAAGCCGGGGCTGTCTTGTGTACATGTTAAAAACTTCATATGTCACCCAGCCCTACCACAGCCCCCCAGAGGAGCTATCTGGTGTGTGAGATGGAGAAACAACCCCCCCCCCCCCCCCCATTTAGTGTCTGCATGTGTGTGTGTGCTCACATGCAAGCATGCGTGCAGAAGCTGCATGTGCTTGCCATGGTGCCACTTCACTGGATGCACTCATGCTCGACTGAGTGTGTAGACACATTACAACCCCCCCCCCCACCTCCCCCTGCTTTTTTCTCACATCTCAGCTCCTTGTCTGTTGCTGGGGCTGAGTGCTGTACTACAGTACTTAAACTCACCTCCGACGGCCCGCTGGGGAGGGGGGGGGAGTCACAACATCCGGCTTCTTCCCACTGAGGGCAAAGGTGGTCGACCTGCATCCATCAGAGCCGGAGAGAGAGGGAGGGAGCAGAGATTAATGACTCTCGACTGGTAATTGAGACATCAGAAACACGCGCAGCTGCCAAACGTGCTGCTCTTGATGTTTATTGATATGCATGAATACGACGATTTGGGGCGCTCGCATCAATCCAACGTGCTCACCCGAGATGTACTCGTCTGTGAGGGACAGGGCCGGCTCTTGGTAAAAGCAGGATGGGCAATTGATTGGGGAACCAGTGGTTCATACGGAGCACCACGGCGTATTTATTTATGACAATATCATTTTATTTGATAATACTTTCATGGTGTTATTTATTATTATTATTTTTGTTATTTTTAACCTTTATTTAACTAGGAAGTCCCATTGATCAACTCTCCCAAATGTGTTACTTACTTTCTGCCTGATTTTAGTTTATAATGCTTCAACAGAGATTTTTTCAGGAAGCACTGTAGCAAAGTAAAAATGCTGATTTTTCCATAAATAATAAGAGAAAACCAGTTCTAGAACCATTGTAGAGTTATTTGCCATGTTGAATGTTTAATTCATTCATTCAACACTCAATTCCTGGAAATTTTAAAGGAACATTCCAACATTTTTGTTGTTTTCATGTCTTGCCTCAACAAAGTAACAACGAAGAGACGGGCAGAGCTCGCCCACTGCTAATTAGCTTTGCTCAAACACTGGGAGGAGATGGGTAGTGTTAGCCTGCCTCTGCCTGCAGTCATCAGATTAACTCTTCAGCAACTCTAAACAGTCCTGTATGCTTGTTGTGACTCATTTTTCCTAAACAGATTCTTTGTTTTGTTGCTTTACTATGTTTTCGTGAGACGTGATGTTCGCGAACGCAACAAGTTTAAGAAACAAATGTAAGAAATGAATTTAGGTAACGAACGGCTCACTCACAACTGTGAACTCATTTCTCATTGTACACTTAAAAGAGCTGTTCAAGAGACTTGACTCGTTCACAAATGTCACTTTTCACAAAAAACACAGTGGAAGTAGGTCAACGAAACAAAGCCTCTGTTTAGGAGTAGAAGAAGGTAATACGATGATCGAAGATAACTTAACATAAAGGGGTAAAAAAACGAGTCACAGCAAGCACACAGGACCGTATAGAGTTGCTTAAGAGTTTATCTGATGACTGTAGGCAGAGGCAGGCTAACACTACCCATTGACTCCCAGTGTTTGAGCTAAGCTAATTAGCAGTGGGCGAACTCTGCCCGTCTCTTCGTTGTTACTGCACGCACAGTCGAAATTATGGTGTCTATCTGCTTGTCATGGACTCAGGAGTGAGGCAAGACACTAAAACAACAAAAATGTTGGAGTGTTCCTTTAAACTTTCCAGGAGTTGCAAGCATTAGTTGATTAAGTAATCATGTTCCTTTAAGTTAACTCCAGGGCCGCGTGTAGCTCCCCCTGACTGATAGTTAAACCTTTTGGATCATAAACCTGGAGACTTTCACATAAAGGCGTCTCCCGTCTGCATCCACACTTGTTTTTTTGTTGAAACAGGTCAACACGGTGCGACTGAAGGCATTTAAAGCCCACATGCTGCATCATTGGAGGCGGCTGATGCAATCATAATTAAAGCTCCTGGCTGCAAACGCCTCCTTTCTTGTTGACGGCGTTTGCCAGCAGGTGGTGCCAGAAGGAAACATCACAAGTCAAAGGGAGTGTAACAAACATAATCCACATCTCTCTCTTTTTCTCTCTTTGCATGTGGGCGTCCTCACCCCCCTCCCCTCCCTCCGACTCCCCCCTTTTTAAAAGATCGTTTTATAATTAAAATGTGGGCGTCTCAGCCAGCACATACAGCATGTTCAGTTCAGGAAAGCATGCTCAGGGCTATTTTTAGTCATCTTTGATCCCCCCAGCAGCCACACAGGAAGAGCCACTGATGGCAGCAGCCGTTCTCCATGTAGGCTAGTTAGTGCGCTATCTGTGCTGATCGCTTTCTCCGCACCTACCCTGCTCGGAGAGATGGGAGGCCTGACTGGTGAGGCAGCAACACTCCCCGCGTGTTTAAAGTTCACACTGGGCCATATGGTCCCCGCAGTAGGGGGTGTTGGTGGAATTATTCACACGGAGCGCTCTGAATCACCAAGATCCTGGTATCAACCTCCAAGATAAGGAGGACGTCTCAAAGGCTTTGTGCTCGGGCTTCAAATCTCAATCCTCAAGAGAACACCAGAAGCCCCATCCTTGCTTACACACTCCCGTCTTCCCACTCTTCTCTTTCTCTCCCTTTCATGTCCACACACTCTCACTCCTCTCTTCTTCTCCCACATCCACACAGCGCAGTGACAAACAACGCCACCCTCTGCAGCGCCAAGCCGGAAAACACTTTTGGTTGGGACTCGTCCTCCCGCCCCTTTGCCACGTTTTTTCCCCTGTTGGCTAATTTTTGTGTGTAATTAACGACATTCAGCGGCGCTCGGATGACGCCGGCGATGAGGCTTCTGCTGCGGCTGGATTATTAAAGGGATGCACATTTGTTGTTTCTGGTTTCTAATGCAATTACTCACCCATTATGACCATGTAATTGTGCAGTCATTAACTGTGCATTCAGTCTATAATGCAAAAAAAGAGGCTGAGGAAGTGTTGCTTTTTCTGCTCTGAGGGGGGTTTTCTCCTCTCAAAGAGGTGTAAATACCTGAACAGAGGCTTAATATATAGATGTTTTTTTAAAGCTTTTTTCCTTCTGAGCAGGGCCACCCAAACTTCTTTCACAAAGAGCCACGGAGGAAAAAATGTGGGTGTGACTGGTAAATGTCTCGGAAAATATTGATTCGTGTTGGAATCATGACTTGTGCTCTCCAGCACTCTGAATCGATCTACAATAAAAATATATTTACAGATGAAGCCACTTAAATTTTCCCCAGTTTCCTTGGCAGAGTCTTGGCTGGTCCACGATAGGCCTGTGCTCAAAATATCAATACAGCAAAATATCATGCACTCCTTGGGGATACATGTATCAATACAGATTCTACAGAATCAATACGGCCTCAGTGTTTTGACAGTTGTTGTTAATACACTTGGGTAATGTTAACAATGTCACAGGTCAAAGTAGAAGCAAAACTACATGATGAAGCACATGCTCCAAATTTAAACTTAGGTCTAACATCTTTGAGGACCTGAATTTAAGTTTCTTAAGTTGTAGAACCATTGTTCTCTTTCTTCCTGTAAAAAAAACAGAACTTGTCAGGAATTCTGTTAAAAGCGTAGTCAATGTTGACAATTTACATGTATCGGGATACGTATCGTATCATGAGATTCCTGGAAATACCCAGCCCTAGTCTATGACAGGAAAGTGCAATTGCTTGTCCACCTTCATGGCTTTAATAAGATCCCTACAATGATGTGATAAACATGTAACCTGTACTTACTTATATTTACTGGATATAGATATATAACTATTAAAATTAGCATGGATAATGCCACTATGTAGAGAAATTAAAAGCAAAAACAAACTGTAAAAAATACCTTATTTAGACTCTCAATGGCTGGAAATTGGCTGATAATTTGGCTGGGAGGGAAACATTCTAGCAGCTGCATCTGTATATGGATTTAAAAGATACAGCGTTTTGCAAATCCTTTTTTCAACTAATATCCAATTGAATTAAATTTAATACACTTCAAAGACAAGATATTTAACGTTCAAACTGATAAACTTCACTGTTTCTTAACAAATAATCACTAACTTGAATTTGATGCCAGTAACACGTTCCAAAAAAGCTGGGACAGGGTCATATGTAAATCACCATGAAGTGTTAGTGAACTGAGAACACTAACTGTTGAAGCTTTGTTAGTGGGATTTTTCCCCATTTTAGCTTGAAATATCTTCAATTGCTTGACAGCCCGGGGTCTCTGTTGTTGTCTTCATAATTCTCCTCACATTTTCAAAGGGAGACAGTTCTGGACTACAGGCAGGTCAGTCTAGTACCTGCACTCTTTTACTGTGAAGTCACGCTGTTGTAACATGAGCAGAAAAAGACATCTCTTGGATGGCAGCATATGTTGCTCCAAAACCTGTATGTACCTTTCAGCATTAATGGAGCCTTCGCAGGAGCCTTCACTTACACCCCCCCATACCATCACAGATGCTGTCTTTTGACCTTTGCTCTGATAACAGTCTGGATGGTCCTTTTCCTCTTTAGCCCGGAGGACACCACGTCCATGATGTCCAAAAACAGTCTGAAATGTGGACTCAGACCACAGCAGACTTTTCAACTTTGCCTCAGTCCATCTCAGATGAGCTCGGCCCAGAGAAGTCAGCGGTGTTTCTGGGTGTTGTTGATATTTGGCTTTGTCTTTGCATGGTAGAGTTTGACCTTGACCTTGTAGATGTAGAGATGAACTGTGTTAACTGATAATGGTTTTCTGAAGTGTTCCTGAGCCCACGTGCTGATATCCTTTTACAGGATGATGCTGCTTTATAATGCAGTGCTGCCTGAGGGATCAAAGGTCACAGGCATTCAATGTTGGTTTATGGCCTTGCCCCTTACATGCAGAGATTTCTCTGGATTCTCTGAATCTTCTGATGATATGATGGACTGTAGATGATGAAATCCCTAAATTTCTTGCAGTTGTACTGCTCACATAGATGTTCACAAAGTTGCGAACCTCCTTGCTTGTGAATGAGATGCTCCTTTTATACCTGTTTCCAAATAACCTGCTCACCTGTGCAACGTTCCAAACAGGTGTTTTTAGCATTCCTCAACTTTCACTCTTTTGTTGCCCCCGACCCAGCTTTTTGGGATTATTTTACAGGCATCCGATTCAAAATGAGTGAATATTTGCAAAAACACTAAGAAGGTTGTCAGTTTAAAAATATCTCGTCTTTGATTTCTGGCATCAAGACGGCATTTTTGTCCAGAGAAATTAAACTGACTAGGTATTATCTCTTTTTTGGACCATTCTCTGTAAACCCTACTGATGGTTGTGTGTGGCACCAGCAACCATTTCACAGTCAAAGTCACTTAAATCACCTTTCTTCTCCGTTCTGATGCTCGGTTCGACCTGCAGGAGCATGTCCATAAGCCTGAATGTGTTGAGTTGCTAGTTAGCTATTTGCGTTAGCGAGCATGTGGACCTAATGAAGTGGCCTTTTAAGTGAATTTAGTGCCCGACTTAGACAGCAATTAGACCTACCTTTTAAATAAAACTTCCATTTCGTGTCCCCACGTTTGAAATCATTCACCAAGGAACAGAATGGTCAACGGTATCACTTTACTTTTTGTACCAATCGACATTCATCCGTCGGTATGGCGTGTTAGAAGATGTCAGAGCAACGGGAACACGGCCTCGCTCTGCCGTTTGAGTCATGCCTCATTTGTGTTCAGTGCTTTAATACGCTGCATTCTTCGCCATCTATTCCCATCCTGCCCTAATGTTCCACTGATAAGAATGTCCTATTCATTCTGCGTTCTTCACCAGTTGCTGCACAGAGAAAGAGAGACTCGGGCATTGAATGAAAAGCACATCTATTTCTGAGAAGAAGAAGAAGGGGGGGAGCGGAGTGGCGGTAGGAGATAATTATTGATTTGAAATAAGAAAAGATAAGGCTCAACCTTGAGCAGGCCCCGGCGATAGCGCGCAGAACAGAATAATTAATGGGCCTGTCTTGTGTCGGGACAAGCTTTCACACTGAGACGGGCGTATTGATTTTAAACAGATAAACTGCATAACCCTTTGTGAAGGGTTTGACAAACAATTTAATTGGGGGGAAAAACAACAATATTCCTCACCCTTTTCCATCTCCCTTTCATCACGTCCCCGAGCTGTTTTTCCTCCGCCTGACCTATGGAAACAATTACTGTGCATCAGGCCTTGTACTGCCTGCAGACTACCAAGGCTGCTTCATAGGATGCACACGCTGATTGGGGAATCTAATCAATGGTGGGACCTGTCTCCGCTCCAGATGCCCGCGTTGGAGCCCGGATTACCGAAGCCTTTTAGCTGCTTCTGTCAGAGAGGAGGGGAAGATGGATCTGCCTGTTTAAACCCCTACCTACCCACTCCAGCTGAAGCAGAGATAATTTACTGTTCCTGTACATCCCCCCCCCCCCTTAATCCCCAATAGAGACCTGGACAGCTCACACCCATCCACTGATTAGCGATAGCCGCTGTTTGATCATGTTTTCCCGCCTGTCCTCGTGATTTGTAAGCTGTTTAAAACATGGACGAGGCAATTAAATAAGGACGAACGGAAGGAGAGCGGGTGCCGCGGCGATCATTAGCGATGAATTACCCCGGTGTGCACTCGAACACTCGGGAGGACTTTCACACCGACCACTCCCGGGGATCCAGATCCAATCTAGCCATTGATTAACAGAGACTTGTTCTTCCCTGCGAAATCACTCGACAGGGATTTTAGGGCACTCATCCGGTCTTATGGAGATAGGCTAACATCAAAGGAGAATGAAGAGGGATTGGGTAAATGGGCTCCCCTTGCCCTTCGTGTGAGAGACTTAAAGGAGCAGATCTTGAATTATTGCCTCATGTAAATAATCTACTTGGCTTCTGCCTTTTTTTTGTTTGGAGGAACTCATGAGTCACTTGGGGCAGAGTACACTCATAGTTCTTTGGAGGCTCTCATATTTCCCTTGATGGGAAACAACGGTGGGGGCTCGGTCCTCAGGAATGTAAACAACACCATGTTCACCACTTGTGCGATCTGCCCCCACAGTTTGAACGCCTGGGAGATGAGGAGGTGGCAGTTTTGTGGTCACACTTTTTTCTACAGGCACAATTCTCACCATTAACCAGCTGCTTATGACACAGTGCTTATTAGTTTCTTGTCATGAAGGTTTGTCCGATAAATAATGTGGCTGCAATTATGAGGATAAAACCACACATGTCCATACTTGCTCTTTCACCCTTTCATGCATGAATCATTAAATCACAAAGAAATTATTTAATAAATGTTTGTTTTTACTTTCAAACAAGTTAAAAATCATGCTTCAATGGCCATGGTTACATGATGTGTTTTAATTCTGAATTAATTATTCAGAATTAAATAATTCGGAATGAAAGTGTTCTCCTTCGTGTTTACATGGAAATAGTAATTCTGAATAGAGGTTTACATGGAAAACACGTTTATTCGCCAAGCCCTGGGGGTTGGGAATGGTTCTGATTGGACAGGGGGCGGACCTGACATAGTGACGTATTTACGTCTACTGGAAGAAAAACTCTAGTTCAGCATCTCCAGTGTCTCTGTCAGGGAAACCTCATCCAACTTGGATGCTACAACTTTAAAAAGGTCCACATTTTAATGCTTACGTCCATTCACTCTTTCATTATTTCCAAATCTTCTAAGTTGTCTCGGCTCGAGTCCGACGCTTTCTTTGGACGACCTTCCTGTTCCTGTCAGCATCCCATGCGTCATCGCGACAGGACAAGGGAACGAGCATGCGCAGAACGACCTGAATTACTTTAAAGCGGAATGAACGTATACGTGATCAAGGAATTATTTGATTTGGATATAAAATCAGAATAAACCAGCCACTAACTAGGATTTAAGTTTTATTTGGAATTAAAGCTCTCATATAAAAACGTGATAATTGTTATATTTTGTGAGAGTTATACATATGTCCACTGCAGTAGTAATTTAGTGGAACTTGATGAAGATCCACAAACACGTTTTTTACAAACATTTATTAAGAGTAAATAAAAGAAAAAACAAAATCTGAAGTACGTATTTATGCTATAATCAAACTAGTCACTTGTGAATTGCACCAAAATTTGAAATAAAAAATACAAATTTATGTGAAATCTGAAAACAGGCACAATACCCAATTTGACTTTTGTTGGGTGTTTGGGATTTATGATGCAATATCTCAGTATGGTAAAAATATGCAAAGATAATATTTTTCTGAAACTTAAGACAAGGGTTTGGCTATTTGCCACCTGGTAGTTGGACATGGTACTGCAACCTAAAGGGTATAAAAAATAATTCCAAATATCTGTCTACTGTAGTTGACACCGTGCATGAAGGGGTTAAACGCTAGACATTAGAATCCATTATTCAAAAGTGAAGTTACGCATTTTTCCTGAAGTTTCACCCCTGTGTAATAAATGTGAGTCTACAGTGGCTGATCTGCTGCACAGTTTTGCCATGTGTGCCAAATTGCAAGGCTTCAGGTTTGACATTTTCAGTTTAGGCTATATATACAAATATATACATCCAACACCCAACATGAATCCATATAGCCAATCGTGAATCCCTCCATCATGGCGGCAAGAAAAAACCTTCTGTTAAGCAGCAGGAAATCTTGGATGTGGACCCCAGTCTCATGATGAACAGCAAATCCACACCATGCTGTGTTGGGTGTGTGGGCAAAGGGAGGGAGGTAAGTGGAGACAAGTGGACTAAAGTAAGAACTAAAGTTAGTGACAGATCAATGGACCAATCATAGACCTGTCGTCGTCAAATTTGTTTCTGCTGAAAACAAATTTATTAGAGGAGGGTCCTCATGTCTGTGTGGTTGTGGTGAAAATTTTATAGAAGTATAATCAATAAAAGTCTTACTGAAAATAAGAATTTATGGTAGTGACGAACTCATGGGTGCCCAGACCACAAGTGCATCCCTACCATATTTGTCACCGTTAAGTATAAATGTATTAATGGTAGACCTCTTGAGATGTGACACCTCATTTTCAAGAGGGATCTCATGTCCATGTGGAGCTAGAGATAGTTACTATAGATGTATCAACCATGGATAGAAAGATCATGTTAATATCAACATTAACAGCTATAATAATTATGAACTGGAATGAGATGGCCAAATATGTGTTATGTCTGTAATTGTAGTTATTGAGGCTTCGTGACTCCACAGCAGCAGGCAGTCTCCACCAAGGATCCCAGACCACCTAAAAGACCGGAGCCAGAGACGAGTACAGGAGCAAACAGAAAGGGGCAGAGGCAGATATGGAGAGAGAGTGTGAGAGAGAGAGGGATAGAGCCCAATGTGCCAGATCCCCCCGGCAGTCTAAGCCTATTGCATCTTAACTATGTGTCTAAACTATGGACTATGAGCTGGTCCCTAACTGAAAGCTTTATCAAAGAGGAATGTTTTAAGTCTAACCTTAAAGGTAGAGAGGGTGTCAGCCTCCTGAACCGTGGTCGGTAAATGGTTCCAGAGAAGAGGAGCCTGATAAATGAAGGCTCTGCCTCCCAGACTACTTTTAGAAACTGATGGAACCACGAGCAGGCCAGCATTTTGGGAGCGTAATGTTCTAGAGGGGTTGTACGGCACTACAAGCTCTTTGAGGTAAACTGGTGCCTGTCCACTGAGAGCTTTATAGGTGAGAAGAAGAATCTTGAATTCTATTCTAGATTTAATGGGAAGCCAATGCAGAGAGGCTAATACAGGAGTAATGTGGTCTCTTCTCCTAGTTCTAGTCAGTACACGTGCTGCAGCATTTTGAACCAGCTGAAGCGTCTTAAGTGACTTACTGGGACAGCCTGAAAGAAGAGAATTACAGTAGTCCAGTCTAGAGGTAACAAAAGCATGGACGAGCTTCTCAGCATCGCTCTGGGACAGGATAGGCCTAATTTTAGCGATGTTACGAAGATGAAAAAAGGCTGTTCTTGAAATTTGCTTTATGTGAGAGTTAAAGGATAGATCCTGATCAAATAGAACCCCAAGATTTCTAACAGTTGTGCTTGGCGTCAGGCTAATGCCATCTAGGGCAGTTAAATCATTAGAAAAGGTTTCTCTAAGGTGTCGAGGGCCCAGCACAATGATCTCTGTCTTGTCTGAGTTAAGAAGAAGAAAATTTTTGGCCATCCAGGTCCTAATGTCCTTTAGACACGCGTCTAGTTTAGATAACTGATTTGTCTCAAATGGCTTCATTGATACATACAGCTGAGTATCATCAGCGTAACAATGAAAATTAATGGAGTATTTGTTGCGGGCATTAAATTCAAAATGAGGGAATATTTGCATAAAAACAGTGAAGTTTATCAGTTTGAACATTAAATTTCTTGTCTTTATAGTGCATTCAATTGGTTATAGGTTGAAACTGTTTGCAAATCACTGTAATCTGTTTTTATTTCTCTTCTATGCAATGTTCCAACTTCAGTGGAATTAGAGTTTGTATTTAATGTAAAACAAAAATGCAGTGTAAGATTTCAACAGGCTCTTAATTGATGTCTTAAGAGCATCAAGTATGCTGCTTATCTGCATGCTGACAAGAAAGTAGTTGACGGTGAGAGCTGTGACCTTAAAGTAAAGAACTGCCTCTTTTAGCAGGACTGTGACACCCTCTGAATACAAATATTCTATCCAGTAGCCTAATTCCTCTAATATGACATAAGCTGTGAAAATAAGAGCCCTTATGAGTCTCAAATTGGAAGGTATGAAACAGAAAAATAACAGGCTGCTTGAGTTAAAGACTGGTATTTAAGCAGAGTATCAGGGGCAGCATGTGTTATATAACAGCCTGTCTATACGTTAGAGGAATGCACGGCATAGTTGGAATTACTGCACCGTGGAACAACACCAGCAGGTTTTCTTTCTTTTTTTTTTTTTTAAAGCTGGGGTTACTGGCTGAGGACATTTTGTTCAAAACAATTTCTTTTTCCCCCTGCTCCCTCCCATCAGCGAGCCAGCTCCGAGCGCAGTAGATGGAATGGGATTTACTCTTCCTAAATGGCCGAGGGGGCCGTTTACGGTGTCACCACTATGGGATCACATGATGTTTGAGGGTGTAAAGGTCTCGAGGCAGCTGCTCCTTTTCGGATGGGATTTTCGAGGCATCCAAGAGCAGGGCCCCATGCTGTCTGCCCTGAAAGGTGGAGCAAATACTTCTAGGAAGGAGCAAAAAAAAAAAAGAGGCTGAAATCCTCTGAAGCTGTGTGTCTATTTGAAATGGGTTCTGGAGTCCCTCTGCTGCCTTCATGTTATAAACACCCACAGTGCTCAAATTCTTCCTTTGTCGAGGAGTCATAACAGGTGTCTCAGGAAGGATTTTTTCTCTTGGTTAGCATATTTTCCACTCGCATGGAAAGTTTTTTTTTCTTTATTAGGAACACTCTGCCCCGGGTAGACCCCCTTGCCTTGAGACATGATATGCAGACTTTCTTTGAAGCGGTAAAGGTTACTTTCACACTCGCTCAAAATTCGGCCATGCCTAGTTAAAGCAGGTTGTGCTGAAGTATTGAACACCTCTGGCTGACACATGTTGGTAAGCCAGGATGCTCTGTGCATACTTATTCCTCCTGTCTGCTGCAGCAGCACGGAGGCCATGTGTCTGAACTTTAAGCTCCAAGTTTGCTCAACCTCCTGAAAATGTTCTAATCCTTGAAGGGGCAGTCTGTAGAAGAGCTTTTACACGACCGAGAGCACCCTTTGGGACCGCACTCAAGCATTTTCTCAACAGCCAATTTAAGGTGGAATTACACAAAGCACCAGTGGGAATGCTACGATGCACCTTGAACTATTTACCATGTCATTGGATTTCCTCCGCCTGATGTAAATATGCTTACAAATGGGCAGTCTTCAATTTACAGGAAGCAAAAAAAGACCTCCTAATGTGGCGTATCAAGTTGACTGCAGCTAGGTCAATTTCCTTAGCAGGGTGGACACGTTTTTGTAGCCGCTTCCCCGCCCCCCCGGGAGGCTGTTTGTGCGAACGACGTGGAGAATACACATTATTCATGTTCCCCGGCTCCCCAGATAAAGACTCTATCTGGCAGCGTAGCCCGGCTTTGCATCATGTTACGGCGAAGCATTAAAGCTATTGATGTCTGAAATGGCGGCATGATGGGAAAAATGCAAAAATGACAGAACTGCCTTCAGTAGTAAACGACTGGAGACCCAAGGGTGCTTTTTCCTGAGGTTTATGTTTGAAAACTCAGCGATTGTTTACTCCCCATTCCCCAATGTCATGTCTGTTTTCTTTACTCATAATGTTTAGTCTGGTACAGTCTATTCTGCTCTCTGCTGTGTGGTTTAGACATCAGACTTTTATTTAGAGAGCCTCAGTCTGAATGGCTCATCTGCTTCGGAGGATTTTTTAATAGCTTAATGTTTAATGGACTCGAGCTTGTATAGTGCTTTTCTAGTTCCTAAAGCACTTTTGTACCACTTGTCACACTGACCCATTCACACTCAGTGACGCCACATTCACATAGGGATGCATGATATTTTTGGAAAAATGCACAAACCGGCAGATAATCGCTGAAAAGGTTGATTCAGCAGGTACGAGTATTTTTGCCAATACTTACAGTCATATTTAAGTCAAACAAATCTATACAATTTTAATATCAAACAAAGATAGCCTAAGTAAATACAAAGCAGTTTTTAAATTATTTCATTTATAAAGGGAAAAAATCTATCCAAACCCTTAGTGGTGTTCAGAAATATCGATTCATCAATGCATTGCAATATTTCTCCTCCCAATTCAATATTGATTCAGCAAATCTTCTGAATCGATTCACCTCCTGGCCAGTGGGGACCGCTGTGCACTTTTTCAGTCTCTATCCAGCTGTCACCGGTCGCAGAAGAAGACATGCTTGCCAAACATGAGAGTGACTTAATGGCGGTTTATCAGTAATTTCTGTATAAATAATGTACAATATTAACACAACAGCATTAGTATCATTCCGGAGGGTTTTCTTTTTGTTCTTTTGCCGTATTTTCTTTGTGTTTTGCCATATTGCCGATGTACTTCCCCATGTTTAACTGTCTTTTTTGTCATTGATTGTCTTTTTCATCATAGTTAGTTTTTTATGGATTTCATAAATAATAATTTTAATATTGAAGGAAGAAATGTCGAGATCTCTGTCTCCAGCTTGACAGGAACTGCTTCAGGGACTACCATCAGTAAAAAAACGCCCGGACATGGTCTAATATAACAGGCTGTAACATGGACACTAAATGCTGTAAAAATGTTTGAGTTTTTGTAAAATAGGTAAATTTTATTTTTGGCCATCTCAGAAAATTTCTACATGTTCATTTACAATTGTTTATGGAGAGGATCCTGTTAAAAATTCAAATCCATTTTTATTCTTTTCTTGTAATTACACACTGTTTTAAGCATTTATAACATAATAACAAATACTTGCAAGAATTGTTTACTTTTCTTTCTCATGAAATAAGGGTGAAAAATGTATTCAAAGGACAATTCCTGACACATTTAATGACAGAAAAGACCAGGTGGACATTTATAATTATAGTGTTAACTGCCATGTTTTTACTTTTGTACTCCATATGCACAAATAAGTTATTACTGTGCAAATTTTTATTTTCAGATGTTTGCTAAAAAATATAAGGTGACATACCACATATGTTCACAACAACATGAAAATTAAAAAAATGTCAACAGGTACTCTGATTATTTGTATATTTCTGCTTCTTTGAAACATATCAGAAGTGGAACGAAAACATCCTTACTATAGAGAAGTTTGTAGTGCCGTTATTTGTTCTTAATTTAATAAAGAAATCTGATAAAACTGCTGTAGAAGCTGTTAGCATTTATGCTAATCCCTGTATGAGCAGTCACTTCCTGCTGTCATCTCGCCAAACAATTGTTGGCAAGATGTAGCTGCCTGATTACAGTCATCGAATCAGGAAGATCCATCTGCTGTTCAAGGTTAGTTTTACATCGCTGTGGAGGAGTTTTGGCCCATGCTTCTGTTGTCTTCTATTTGAGGCTTTTGAGCATGAATGGCCAGTTTTCTGTTAGTCCTCTGAAATAGGAATATTAGGGCCCTGTTGACCAAATCATCTAAACTGAAATGAAAATGATAAACCTAGAGAAGGCTGAATTCAGAGACACATCAAAAATCTAAGTAAAAAGGTGCAGAAGGCTCGTCCAGTTTGCTGAAATTTCTCTGCAGCTGCTCAGAATCGCACTCAGTACTTTGTATGGACACCACATGCTTGTGTGGATGCCTGACAACACCAGGCAGAGTGTGACAGTATGAGGTGCAACCTGGTAGTGTTGAAAATAGAGCTGAAAGATTGGTCATTTTTGGATCGAAATTGCAATTTCAGACAACGCAATCGTGATCGCCAAAGCTGCAATTCTCTGCAGTGCTCCAGATTGACCCAGGATCTGTTGTGTCAACTATTTTACACATCTATCACTGCCCTCTCTATGTGGCAATGTGATTGGCTGGCGACCTCTCGTTGAATGTCAGCTGGAATAGGCTCCAGCAGTATGGATGATGGATGGATGCATCAGTGTTAGCTGATCACATGCATTCACACAGCAGTGGGAACAAATGGGTGATTAACATGTATCTGCAGGTGCCAGGGATCAAACCCCCAACCTTTTGTTAAAGGCTCGACCCCTGATAACGGACTTAATGACACACATCTTAGAGTTTTCTTTGTAAATGCTCCTAAAATAGAAAACAAAGCATCCGTCTGTCTTTACAGAGTCAAAGATTCATATTTCACATGCAGATCAAACGGTCCCTCAAAGCTCCTCAGATGATTTCTGTACTCATCTTGCTCTGATACTCCGCGGTTAACTGCATCCACATGTGGACAATGTTCCTCTTCTGCTTTTATCAAGCTGACATTTAGACCCTAACTGCCTCCTTTCAACTCCAGCAACATTTGTGGTCAAGTATCCCCTTTAATAGAAGACAGCGTTCGCCGACTGCTTTTTCTTTGTGAGTATTTCATGTGAACAGCTTGCACCCAGAATGGCAGAGCTGAAGGATGGAGCAGGAACGCATGCCACGTTAAACTTTATTCTTTATTACTGAATGAAAACACTCATGTCTTCTTCACTGAACAGATGAGAACTTCATGATCCTACTCAAACAATTACAGCATGTTTGTGCTGTTTTTACACTCACCTCTGCTCAGTGAAGGGGCTCTAACAAGCAGAGGACTCCAAACAAAATGACTTGGTGAAAGCAGTAAAATAGCATTAAATAATGGCTTGATATTAAGAATAGACTGAACTAGAGAATAATTAGTTATCTAAATCTAATTAATGAAGTCATTTTTTTGGTCCAGTCAGTAAAAAATAAATATCAAATAATCGATTCACCTCCTGGCCAGTGGGGGGCGCTGAACATGTAGACCAGCTGCTTTTCCTAAACAAAAATCTGCATGTGCACAGTTAGCATGTAGCCAGAAATGAAGGGGCATGGCTCAGATGTGGTATTGTTAAGAAAAATGTTATGTGAGGTGAATCACAATTTACAAGAGTAAAGAAATATTATTTAAGTTTACATGCGCTTTATTTTTCAGTGTTTAAACAGAACTGTCATGTTTTTCACTTTTATACTCCATATGCACAAATAAATTATGATTGTGCCCATTTTATTTTTATTTTTAATGTTTTATTGCTCAAAAATGTGAGGTTACATACCACATATGTTCACATTCACATGAAAATAAATATTTAAAAATTGTCAACAGGTACTCTAATTATTTGTGTATTTCTACTTCTTGCTGAATCGACATCAAAGTACTTAAATCAGGGATGGGCAACTGGTGGCCCATCAATAAAAAATGAAATATGAAGAATACAAAACGACTCCTAATAATGAATCCTGATGAGTACCCAGTACTACATAATGCACAAATTAGGATAGGTGTTAAAATATTTGTACTAGCCTTATATTGCTGTAACATTCTTTTTATTAAAGTCATTAAAGAATTACCTTTCTATGATTGGATCTCTAAATCTCTTTTATAAGGCATTAAAATATAATATATAGCATTAGTAAAACTATATTTGTAAACAATGGTAAAGGTAATATATTTGTGCTTTCAAGACTGGTGAATTCTTTTATTGTATTAAAAAGAAGCTTAAATTGGCTTTAGTTATGTGTCATGCCCATTAAATCGTGAATTTTTAATTGCGTTTGAGTTAAAATATACATATGCTGGTATAATCCTTTTTTGAAGCTTTACATTTGCTATTTTTTGTTTCTTATATATATTTTTCCTTAATAAGCATACCTGACAATATGTAACAGTGTAGTCCTGAGGCACTGACAAAAAATGTATGTGGCCCTCTTGATGTTAGAAGTTGCCCACTCCTGATTGAAGTCAATACTGAACCGAATCCCAACCTAAAGAATCGAATCAGGAGGTTCTTAACAATACGCAGCCCTAATCAACCAATGACTGTGGTGACTTTCAGCAGAGCGCACGCATGTATAAAGATTTAGTTCAGTATTTTATAAAATATTTATTCCATATCTTGATGTTTTTATGTCTCTTTGTTGATTTCAGGTTTGACGAGATCGTCAAGAGGAACAAAGTGGAGTACCACGCTGGCGGTTCGACACAGAACTCAGTGAAGATTGCTCAGGTTAGTCCTCTGCAGCGTTCCCGACTGCTCTGAACATACGGTGGTGGGCCGTAACCTTAAACTTTCAGCCCAGCAGCTCTGGGAATTCCTGCACAGCATGTCGACATGTTAGACTTTTGGGTGTCGTGTGGATTCATCAGACCTGGAAAAGAGGGAGGCGGGGTAGGGGCTTCATAATATTTGCAGTGTTATCTAGTTGGCCTAATTTCCTGAGACATATCAAACATCAATTAGAGAGAATTACAAGTAGATGCAATTAACATGTCACAACAAATTATATCAAACAAACGCTGATCTTCTGCCTGGCTGTCAGACAGATTTTAGCATCTAAGGAGAAATTGGTGATTGTCCAAATCTAAAACGGCAATCTGAACTGGAGAAGATTACTCACTGAAGCTTTTTTTAAGTGACTGCAGAGAGTCTGTGAATCTGACATGCAGTGATTAGCTGCTGATAAGGCTTTGGTCCGCTCACAATAAACAAAGAAGAAGCATCCAGCTGAAAAATAATTCTCTTCCAAGGAGAAATGAGTGCAGAAGCTAATTGAGAGGCTGATGTTTGTGAAGGCGCCGGCTCTTTCTTCTGTGTGGGTTTTTGTTTGTTCCCAACGTATGTGTGCACATGTGCGCGTGCGTGCGTTTTAATGTGTTTGTGCGCATTTAGCACAAGATAGAGACGGAGAGCCGGGAAAAGAAAGAAGCAGGCGGGCCCTCGGGCTGCCGGCATCGCGCTGCTTTTGAGACAGTGAGCATCCTTTAAAAAAACAGCGACGCTCAGCCGTGCACCTCCGCACAAACACGCTCTAATTATCAAGATCAGAAGAGTTTGCAGGAGCCGCAGTCACTTACAGACATTAGCTGCCAACTTGATTTTCATTATTTGGGCTTCAGCTCCTCCACTTTTTAATTGATGTAGTTAGATTTTAAGAAATTGTCGTCCCACTCTCCCACCTGTGTCAGTTACAAACTTTAAAAATGTAATTAGCAGGATGCTTTTTGTAGATTTAGTTTGTCTCGCCTCAGGTTAGTCATTGACTGCAGGATGGGAATTAAAGAGTAATTATGATGTGATGCGACCTGACACATGACAAGGAGAGACGTAACTCTTCTAGGGATGTCACAAACAAATATGTTTTTTGTAGACCAAAATCTAACCTACATATGAACCCATCAATTGTTCTTAAAAAAATCTGCATGGTATCTAATTGACTGGAAGTTTCACAGAATACAAGACTCAACGGCACCTTTGTTAAGTACACCTTGCCAGTTCTCGGTTGGTTTGGTCCCCGTCTTGCCTTCAAAACTGCCTTCAGGCCGGAGATATACTTGCTTTTAACAATGAACAATAGATAAATCAATGGATAGATAGGTTCTTCATTGTCATTCAAAATTATACAGCACAGGTTCACATGTGAATGAAATTTTGTTGCAAATGGCTCACATAGTAACACTTAAGGCACAAGTACCTAAAATTAAATAAATGTTTAAAACAAAAAGTATCAAAAACAGAAGATATAAAAACAGACACTAACCATATAAAAGTGATAAGAGTGAAAACAGTAACAGAAAAACAGAGAAACATGCTGGGAATGCTTAGAACAGGAATAATAAAACACCTGGATTATTGCACTGAATTGTTCTGAAATTATTTCAGAATACAACGGGATTATTGCACTGAATAATTCTGAATTTATTTCAGAATATAACAGGATTATTGCACTGAATTATTCTGAAGTTATTTCAGAGTACAGCAGGATTATTACACTGAATTATTCTGAAGTTATTTCAGAGTACAGCAGGATTATTGCACTGAATTATTCTGAAGTTATTTCAGAATACAGTGGGATTTCATCAGAGCTCTTTAATTTCCTTCAAACTGCTGTTACGTGTCCTGATTGGTAAAATGGGCACAAACACAACGCTCTGTCTTTGCAGAGAGGTGTGAATCCTGACGTCCATGTCAAAACAACAAGCCAAATTTGGCAAAGGCCCATGTAGTGCAGCATGAAATCTGAGTTTTGGCCATTTCTTTTGTCTTTTTATACTTTCAGGATAAATACAGGAGCGACCCATCTTCTTTATATCCAGGGAGTTAGATTTATATCAGTTTATAGTCCAGTGACGTCTACCTGACCCTGCTGGAGCACTCTGACCTGGACAGCTGATGAGTGGAGTTGCTCATGGAGGGAGACGTAGTCCTTATTGTAGCGTATTGTCGAGCCAACATAGTTGTCTGAGTAGTTTTAACCTGTAAGTGAGTTTATTATGAGGCTTTCGGTGGCACCATGTCCTGCTGTGTACCAACCACCATACACCCCGGATATCTCCCCCCAGGGACAGAGCTAGTGAGTTCCTTATTGGCCCTCATGTGTACTCGTGCCATCGGCCTCCAGCAACCCCACTTTAAAAAACCTGGACTATCCCTTTAAAGCCAGACAAGGCAGATTTATTAATGAAGAACCTTTCAGCAAAAAGGCAAAGCAAAATGCTTCACACAATACATCAGAACAGAGTGACAAAAGGAGAAAAGACATCAGAATAAAGCATTTATGAAAATCATAATTGAAACCACAGAAGATAAAAACATAGAAGTCGAAACAAAGACACAAAGAGGAGAAACAGCTTGTCAGACCCATTTAAATATAAAAGCTTAACCATATTTAACCAGTATTTTACTTCATTTTTCTGAGCTGTGTCAACATCAGGCACAAAACATACTGGAATAAGTGTAGACATAATCACCCTGTTAAACAAAAAGAGCTCTGATTGAGAATCGGCCTGAATTAAAATTTGACGTGCCCTTTATTCTGTTGGCTCTTCTCTTTATTCCTGGACGTTTCACTTCTGTCCGTGTCGCTAATGTTCATCTTACAAGTACCTGTGAAATGAGTCATGAAGAAGAGACACGATGAGTCAAACTGGCATAGAGATGAAGTCAGGGTGCGATATTTCATATCCATCAATTCTTGGCACCAGCAACAGGATTATTCTTCCTCAAGAGTCAAGACAGCTATGCACTGCTCCCAACAGACTTTATATAATAGAACAGAATAGAATAAAATGTCTTTTATTGTCATTATACTTAGTGTGCAACGAGACTGGAGAGCTTTTCCTTCTTCAGTGCAAACAGATAATTATACAAAAATATGCAAGATAAAGTCCAACTCTTTATACAATATGAAATAGTAAAAAAGGATAAATATCAAGAATAAAAGATATGAAATAGAAAACAGACTATAAAAATGTAGAAATGTAATGTATTGCACAGGATGATTGAATATTCACAGAATAATAGCAGTGTCAACATAAGGCCATTGCATTTTGACCACTTTTTGATAAAAGAATAAATAATATATATGGACATACTATGGCTGTGCAATTAATTCCACCCTCATTGTCACTGCAGTATAAGCATTAACAATGAACACTTTGCATTCACCCTAATGTATAAGAAAATATTGTATGTAAATGAGCAGTGCTGTTGGATGGAGGCCTGGATCTGATGTTTTAAAAGCATTCATAAACACTTTTTAAATACTTCATTAATATGCAGTAATGAAGCCCAAGCTATTAGCAACCTCAGATTATTATGCACCAGTAGGTGGTGAAAAATACCACCTACTTGAGTTGATATTTATTATCTAGTTAAATTACAGATAAAATGAATTATCTTACTAATATCATCATTTAATTTGCAGCGATGTAGCCCTCTTAGAACAGCATTAATGTGGCCCTCATGGTAACCAAAGTTCCACATCCCTGATCTAAGAGGACTATCTCCGTGTCTAACCTTTGAACACAAAGTTCCTGACGAGGATTTTCAAGAGCCTGAAGCTGTGTAGAGAAATCAGATGCTGAAGATGTCTGCTGGTATCAGTCAGTTCTTCTTTACCCTGTGAGAAACATTCAGTCAGCTAAATAATTCTGTCTCATAATGGCGTGGCAGACTCCAGTCAAATGTTATTCTACTCTGTTTATTTGGATATTTACCCCCTTCCAAGGTAAGATGTCGAGCCGATTCTGAAGAGCTGGAGATAACAAGAGTGTTTTCATCCCACACCCAGAAGTCTCAGAAACACTTTCTGTCAATATATACCTTCAAGCGCTGACTTTTCCACATTTCACTTTCAGGTGATGGTGTTCTTTTATGAAAAATGTATAATGCATAACCGGCTCCCAGATTATCACATTGTAGCACTTGCAATATGTGAAACTTCAAACCGGGCTGCATTGTGGAAACTGAACCTTCAAACACGAATGATATGCACCGCAGCGCTGAATCCACATCAAAGGGTCCGGCGACTAAATGAGATGCTCCATCCAGGGCAGGTTTGCTCAGGAGCACCATCGCCGCTGGAAGAGAGGGAGAGAGACAGAGAGGTGTTCAGAGGCTCAGGAATCGCCAAGCACGCTGGGAAAACCCAGGGTGTGGGAGGATCAATGCCTTTCGCCAGCAGGACTCGTACTTTCCTGCAAAAGAAGACCGCTTCATCGGAGGCTGTAATAGGTTAAATACTACCGCTCCATCCCAGTTAAGATTTCTGCACTATCAAGGAAAACCTAAAGCTCAGCTTTACACACGCTCAAAATCAATGGTAATTGGATTTAGTCAAATGAGAATTGACCAAGTGAAGCTTAGATGGATAAGTATCGTTTCCCTTTAACTCAGTCTGCTCACCACTCGGTGATCTAAATCAACCACAGCAGTGTTTGCTCATTCATGATTAGTTACACTTTAGAGTTAGGGGTATTATCTGGTAGGGAAACAGCCTGTAAGTGATATTAATGCATCTTAATGAGCTTTTAAAGCAGACAAGACCACCAGCAGCAAGATCGATTTAATTGTTTCTAAGCAGGAAACTGCAGCCAAATGGTAGGCGATGGGATACAGACAGAGTAAGAGCTGAAATCATCTTTTTTATGCATTTTATTCTGTAGTAATATTCAAAAAGTAAAAACACTTCATTCATTCATTCATTTCAATTTCTTAATAAAAGAAAGCACTTCAATACAAGGATACAAGGAAGTTTATCTGTCATTGTGCAACAGGTTGAACAATGAAATTAAATTGTGGCTCCAAAAAAAAAAAAAACTAGAAAAGCACTCAGAGAGCGCAGACCTTCACCAAGCAGCTCAGTTCACCAGTGGCTTTTTCACAACCCCTGTAAATGGTACAATTCTGGATCACCAGATCCAGAATAGAGCCCAGGATCAGGACCAAACTCAGCACAGACATGGAGGTTGTAATCCTGTATGAGCACAATAATAATGTTTTAATTTTATATGAATAATTGAAAGTCATCAATGGGATTTCCCATTATAAAGTTCAGTGTTTTTGTGATGTCAGTCTGGATCAGATCCAGATTAAATTTACCTTGATGATAGAGACATGGACCCCATATTATCCTGTAAAACTGGAAGCGAATCCATTAAGAAATGGCAGAGATATGATTTTTTTTTTAATTCCACCCAATGTTAACCAATTGGATATTCTGAAATTTTGGGAATTTTTTGCATCCAGAGAAATATACACATCACCACCAAAATTTAATTGCTTGTTCCTTGGGTCAAACTACACCTCTGGTAAACTTTTCACTTAAATCAATTCGGTATATTTTCAGTAGTCTTGCTAACAAACAGACAAACAAACAAACATGCGCCTCCCTTAGACATGGAGGAGTTCAGATGATGCATTAATCTCACAGCCTGAGGGAAGATGCTGCTCTGCAGTCCGGTGGTACAGCGAATACTTCTGTACCTTTTGCCTGATGGCAGCAGGGTGAACAGGCTGTGGCTGGGGTGGATGTTGTCCTCCAGTATCCTCTGGTTCTCACCTCACCGCCCTGATATCACCGATGCTCCATAGATGGTACTGATGATGTTTTGGGCAGTTTTGTTCTGAGCTTTACTAACCAGGACAGAGACATGTGGAGTCCATGACAGGTTCTCTGTTGATGTGTTGATTCCCAGGAACTCAAAACTACTCACTTGTTGAGTGTCTTTGCCTCCTTTTTTTCTAAAATCAACAAGCAAATGGCAAAAATAATGAATGAAAAGGAGCAGAAAGAACAATAATTGTATATGATCTGCCCCTTTTGTATAAGACGCTAATCAACAATGTACAAAATAAAACACAAAAACTTTAAATCAAATCGCTGCAGGGCCAAGAAAGCCCTCACTTGCCTCTGTAAGATTGAATTTACACTTTATATGAAAAAGAAGGTAAAAAAAAAAAGTAACGATGCCAAAAATAATGAACAGAGAAAAAACTTTCAGATCTCATCATATCTTTTTAACATTTTGGTTTTTATCTAATTTTGCTGTCAAAATAATTGTAACTTCTGATCAACTGATCACAGTGAAATAATGTCAGGTGTTAAATTTAATGCAGATTAATTGCACAGTATTCATACACCCTTATCATACAACTGTACTCATTAAGTATGTGCATATGATAACTGCCTTAAAGGGCAATTTGTAAGCAGGATACCCCAATGAATCAGAGGTGGGAAAATAATTAAGAAAACACATTTTCAGTAATTTTATGAATTTAATCATTCAGTAAGCTCTGGAGTAATTTTGTATGCTTGATTTCACCTCTGCATTAAAAACATCCAACTAGCATTCAGTAAAGGGTTATTAGATGTTTCATTCTATCCAAGTGTACATCATGACTTCAGAAATTCAGGGAAACATAAAAAATGCCTTACACTTTACACTTCATATTTTAGTCGACTAAATTTACAGTAGATTTCATCAACTAAAATGTTGTGAAATTTCATCAGCTTAAACTAGACTTAAGTGAAAACAGTTTATATGACTAAATTTTGACTAAAACTAAAAGACATTATAAGCAAAAGACTAAAACTAAATTAAAAAGTGCTGTCAAAATTAACACGGCCTCCAGTTGAATATCACTATCTTGGGAGAAAAATACTTGAAAGTCATATTTTTTTAAATATCTTTCAGCTAGGGTTGGGCAATATATCGATTAAGTAGATTTATTTTCTGAAGATTTTAGAATTAAAAATCAAGTTTTTCTAAACTTACTCCAGTTGTAAGTTGTTGCAATGTTTGAAAATATAAATACTGAAAATGTACAGTTTTCATGATGGTTGGCCCTGTCAGATTTTGCACAAGCACTTTTATAGGCTTGTATTTGTTTTTTAAATGAGATAAATATTGATCAGAGAGTAACATGTTAATATTAGGGATGCACGATTTAGGGTTTTTGCTGATATCCGATATACCTATATTTTTAAATTCATTATCGCCGATTCTGATACTGATACTGATATTTCTGGTCATGAGCACAAGCTCTGTACTTAACAAAATGGACTTGTTTCTTTCAGTGTTACAGTATATTTTTGTGAGGAACAGATGTAAAACAAGAAAAACAGCATTTAACTCTTGGAAAAAATGTAACCCTTGATTTTTAAATGTACCCATGCAGTGATGAGAAGATGCATCAATATTGTACATTTGTGTAATTTCCCGATAAGTGTGGCCGATATATCGGCTGTAAATATCTGCAAAAATGTCAATGTTGGCTGATACTGATATCAAACCGATGATACTGTGTATCCCTAGTTAATATACTGTGAAAATGTTCAGTGTTTATGTAGACAAACCTGACTACATTTGAACTACACAATCAAGAGGGAAATTCTGTTGGTTTGGTAGAATATAAGGCAGAACCTGATTTATGCCATTTTTGTGTCACTTGGAGTTTTTTTTTTTTTTTTTTTGAAGAGAGAGAGAGAAAGAAATTGATTAAAATCGTATATCGAGTGTTGTGGACTAAATCGGGGATTTTATTTCTAGGTTGTATTTCCCAGCCCTACGTTCAGCCCTGCTGCTGTCACCAGAACCAGAACAAACATCTCAGGAGCTTTAATACCATTTTTAGCCCTGACACTTTTATTTTTATTTTTATTTTGCTCCTGTCTCTGCTTATCTTTATTCCAAGCACACACCGTGACAAACTCTCAGTCACAAACCAGACGTATCAACACATTTGTACCTCCTTAGCAGTGCACCCAGTGCTCCTCAATAAGCCTCACATCTCGTCTGGATCAAGTCGGGGAAGTTGTGAGCTTGTATGCAGAGCTGTCAGCCTCTGATCCCGAAGAAGACGAAGAGGAGAAAAGAAGGATAGAAGTGGGTTGGAGGTTGTTGCCTTTTCGCCCCGGCTCTCACAAACACCATGCCCCGCAGGTCCGTCCGAACATAAAGGCTCACCTACTGGATGGAGCAGGTCTGTAAGGTAACAGAAAGCAGCCCCGCCGTCGCTCGCTCACATGCAGCCTCGCACATCAAAGGGGCTCCCCGCTCGGATGGGGCACGGCGGGAAACAACACCGGCTTTTTCAGTCATTTACAGAGCTGAAAGGAGAGGGGGGGAATCACGGCCTTTTTGAGTATATGATCCAGAATTCTGAGGTATTGGCGAGCATGGGTTTGGTTTATCACAGGTGACAGTATCAAGGCTGTTCGGCTGGAGGGGCTGCATCAAGGAGCCCAGTCAATTCATTTAGACAGAACATCAAAGTCTGCCAACAGCTCCTCAGGGCCCCCAGATTGAAGTCTGAGCAGAGACAGGCTCATAGGGAGTTATTGCTGCTTCCAGGGAAGTACATCCAACTCCGCGCGCCTCGTGTAAACCGTGCATTCTCATTATGATCCTCACAAATCAACGGCATTGACGTCTTTTATTTCCCTTGCACTGTAAGCAGGCTTTGTACCCGCTCAACCAAAGGGACAAATTGCTGCGGCTAAGTGCTCGAGCTGTGAACAACGCTCCACGAGATGTTATGATTAACTATGTTCCCTTATTTAGATTTTATGCGACGTCTGCAGCCCTGTGCCATCAATCCGCCGTGATGTCTTAATTATTGTTTAGCTTTTGAAAAATCTGCCGGCTCTGTTGTGCTCATGATGCCTGTTTAACGTTTCCTCAGACTTGGTCAATCGTGGACAGGGGGGTGAGCGAGGGCCCGGGCTTGCATGAGCTCTTAATTGGAAACGCATGTGCACCACACTGTTGAAAGTTGTATTTAAAAACCAGAAAAAGTCCCACAGCAGTGCTGGACTCTTAAAAAAAAAAAGATCCTCACCAGCTCATATTTTTCAGGAGGGGGGGAAACTGGGTTTGATGTCTCATTGAAGGCATTGACTTATTTCTCCGGGTTTTGAAAATGTTCCATGACCTAATGTTTGGCTTTTACAGCTCGTTTTGTTAAATAAATAAAGAACAGCAGCTCCGTTTGAATGGGCTAAATGAAGAAATGCCGGCGTCTGGTTCCACTTAGAGGAAAAAGAGGACAGTTAAGGAGAAAGAGTGGAGCTTTTGTGTTCAAGCTATGTGCTCTGAACTTAAAGGAGGATGTGCAGTTCGGCTGCTGCTTTCTGTTTTCTCTTACAAGCTTCCTCACGCTTACTGAGTGGTGTTAAGACAAATATGCTTTGTCTGTGGAGAGACTTGGAGGGCTTTTGAGACTTCCATTGGTCGTTCATTTTGTCACTTTATAAGAGCTTTAAGAGCCACCAATGAAATAGCAGCCCACAAACATACAACAGATCTGCAGCTGTTAATGCTATAATCCTAAAATGTGATAAAGTATAACAACAGCAGCCTCATACAAACATGACTCTAGATTTGGCATACCAAAAATCCAAAATGGTGGACTTTCTTGTAGATCATAGTCCTGGTTTGGTGTTTTGTCAGGTGTAGATTTGGCCCATTATCTGCTATCATCACCAGGCTTTTTTTGCCGTACAAGTAATGTTAAGATGTCATATTTGCCCTAACATGGGTTTATTTGCTCAATTTTTATGTCGATCGCTGATTTAGTAAATACTGGCCAGTTTCCACAAACCACGTACCCCTGATCCACCTCTATTCTCAATCTGAGATGCTCTGTCACTTTAAGGCCCCAGGCCCCAGGCCCCCAATTTTGATCACAGTAGAGCTACAACTTCACAAGATAGTTAGTGAGTTTATGAGATAACAGTAACATGTGAACCACGATTATACTTCCTGCCTGTTGCTGATTTTCTGTAGGCATTCATATTATTTTCACTAATTTTTGTGTATTTTGAAATAACCTGGACACACTGAGCGCTTGTTTTCCATTCATGTGGACTCACTTTGTCTTTATCAGTCGAATGAAAATCACCAGTTGGTTACTAACTAAAGTGTCGACGGTGGTGTTTTATCCAGTCATTAATCTGAGCTGATCTGATGGTTTTATTGTTTACTGATTAGAATTTAATTCATTCTTACCTCTAACCTAAATCATTCAACATCAGAAAGTTGAGCTTGCAGATTTCAATATATTTACAACTACGTCCAGAGCCGAGTGAAAGAGTGCGTGAACACAAGGTTTAACAGTGAGTTTATCTCAGGTTGTACTTTTTTAGTCATCACAGGGGTGACAGATACAGAGAGCCTGAGTGTAAAGTCTGCACAGTCCTGCTTCACAGATGGATATGCGAGGGTCTGGTCATCCTTTCAAAATAAAACACTCTTTAGCCTCCTTTATTTAAAAATAGAAATTGTTTCACTACAGCCTGGTACTGGTGCACGGCCCCACCTTCCCTCTGCTTTTGAGGGTTTGTGCTCGGGCCTGTTTTTAGAAAGATAGTAAGAGACTGACAAAGGCAAGAAGGAAATGCTGCTTTTTTTCCACAATTTGTTTATTGATTTTTTGTTTGAATGCATACACGTTCATTAACACAACAATATAGAAACAGAAACCCTTCTAACCCCCTTCCTCCCGTCCTCGATAAGATCTACTGTTACGCATCTGTCTCGGGGGAAGGTGCATAACATATTAAAGGGAAAAAAAGATGTCACTTCTTGGTCCCCCAAACCAAACACTAGACCAGAAATCTAAAATGACAATATTTAATACAAAACAAAGGAAAAATGTATGTACAAAACAAACTGAAACGCGAGTATCAAACAAAAGGGGTACAAAAACAAAAGGCAGCAAAAGCTTGCATGCAAACTAAGGAAAAACTAACTAGTACAAAAAAATACAAACTAACAATCACAAAGTTTTACGAAGTTTATCAAAGCACAGTTTGGAGGCCGAGAGCGACGAGCTGCTGCTGCTTCCCCAGCCAATCACAGGAGGCCACCTGAGTATTTGCAGAGATCCTCCATCTAAAAGAGCACTCACTCCCACACGCACTCATACACACAACAGAGAACAACATCTCCACAAATAACATATTATAAACACCCCCATTCCTAAGAGAGCAAACATTTTCCTGAAAACTGTTTGTTCTAATGAAACTTAAATATCTGTAGAGAGAACATCAGCGAGGACTTTGTTTTCCCCTGTGACGTATTTCTAAGTTGTTATCCTGCAAATAAATGCTGGTAAATAAAATACTGATAATAATATTTGTATGTACATTACATATTGAGCATATATATTTATATACATTTTAGTGAACATGAATATGCATACAGACTCATCTATGCAATGCATCATAAGTCCATAATTCGGTCATCCTCTTCATCTCTATTTCTACTTCACAATACTAACACTTTAGCCACGAAAGTAGTAATAAGCCTTTTTGAGGTCATAAAGGTGGTTGCAACGGTCCTTGTCCAGTTCTAAGCATTTGCACATTTAGGTTATTCATGAAGGTTAGGAAAGAAGACCACATCTTGCAAAAGTCCTCAACCTTTCCTACTGCTGGAAATGCGGCTTCTACACATTTTAACCCACTCTACCAAATTGGCGAGTGAAGAGGTATAAATAAAGAAACAACAATGACTTCAAATGATCATTTTCATGTTGTTCCACTTGAGAAGAAGTGTGGGCAAGAGAGCACAGCCGCCGTGGATTTTGTCTAACACCTCTTTTATCTGTCAGGACATCTCCACACCTGACCCTCTGGACCAGTGGTGACTATGTGTGTGAATGTTTAAGAGACCTTGAGCTTTTCTAGTCAGTAAGGCTGGGCTATATGTCAACATTGTTGAGGTCTGTATATAGGTCAATATAGGTAAGACAATATGGTTGATACCGATGTAATTTATTTTGATGTTCATTCAAATAAAAAGAGATGGTATGTCTAGCGTTTTGTATAAACACACAACCATCAACTATTTGCTAAATGACCACATGATAATCTATTTGAAATGTTCAATGACGATGGGGAAAAATAATGCCATTATTTTTTATTTAATTTGTCTATTATCTGTATATTATTAGTCAGTATTAGTATCAAAAAGTGGATGTGTCCTTAGCTTTTTAATGTTTACTGTGGCTCCACAGACATATCTAAACCCCTTGTTTAGGGAGTGTCATGCATTAGGGAGACATGGCATACCATCTTATAACATTATAGAAACACTTTCAAAAGGACTGTTTGAGCACACATTTTCTGAAAAATGAAGTGAGCAACAGAGGGAGAGGGGAGATTTTTCACATGTTGGTGACGAAGGGTGCATATTGTTGTTTGACACCATTGAAAAGTGTATTCTGCATAATATGGGACCTCTAAAAATATTTATTTTCAAGTTACCAGAATTTTAAAACTTCGGATTTTCACCTTCCCACAAATGTAACATTCATCTGCACTAATGTGAATCTCATACTGCGTTAATGGAAACCCACAGATCTGTGCCACATATGTAGTTTATAGCAGGAACTTTGACTTCTTTTTATTTCTGATCACATCCAGGGTGTCAGACGGATGTTGGCGCAGCTGTGCAGAAATGAGAACACTAATGACCGATTAAAACACGAACCCTGGTGGGCCTTTCACTTCCACGCTGCAGAAATCAGCCCTCTCAAGTACGTCCCTGTTGTTCAAGAAAAAAGCCTCTTGTTTGTTTTAAGACAGGTTAATTGCTGAACCGCTGTTAGCACCCGCTCGGAGCCGTTTTATGGCACCGGGGTCTTGCCGTTTCCTTCCCCATTACGTGGGTCACAGTCTGTTAAGCTTCTTGTGAGGGATCCATGAAACCAAATGGATTTTCTTTTTTTTTTTCCCATCTTTTCATTCCCATCTCCTCTCATTCTAAACATTCCAGGTGTGCAAGAGCGCACTTGAGGGGGTGCTTGCCATTGTTTTCCTCGTCGCATGCAGAGGAAGCAAAGAACGCCTCATTCGCTTTGATGAGCGATGTGCTCATGCGTGGGCCTCAATGTCACCCGCCATGAGGCAGCTGTGAAGTCGAGGCTCACGTCTGCGCTGCCATTTACTCAATGATGAAGTGGGGAGATCTCTGCTGGTGCCACAGCCGCCTCCCCTCGACGCCCACGCCCACGTACACACACTCTCCGAGCATGTGTTCGGCTGTATTGTGACGGTATGTCACAGCTAATACCAGCGTGCATTAAATCTGCAGCTCTGTGATCACTATGATAAAGGTTGACTGGGCGATTATACAAGGCGCTGTCATCAGAAGGATTTGTTAACAGCTGATGGCCCCCGCCGCCGCGTGGTGCCGCCTTTCTTCTGTTTCCTCGAATTTGACTTTCACACGGCAAATAATTTGTTTGATTTAATTTTCCCCTCAGATGCACAAGGTTTGTGTCGCCCCGGCAAAGAAACGCCACAGATTGCCGTATAGGTGCCACATTACGGTCCCAGTTGAAGTTAATTTGCCGTCAAATTTGCGACTTAATTTCGGCTGCCAAAGGGAAGACGTGGGGAGTAGATTGTAACTCATAAGTATGCATTGGAAAGAGTGTTGATTAACATTGAGGGCTCGGGAGACAGACGCACTCAATGTGTATCATCTGGCCTCAGAGGCTGGCAGCGGGATTGAATGTGATATCTTGCGTAACGTGTCCTTGCTTCAGGTCCTTGGTTTCCAGGCTCAGGAAGAAAGGCAGAACTATGGGATCACTCGGCGTCTTTGCTTGGCTGTTGTACAGTTGCCCGAGCTCCAGGCGAGCTCTGAGTGAAATCTGAAAGGACTTGTGAAACAGACAGTAGTCTCCATATCTGGCAGCATTTTCACGTTAAATTACAGATGATATTCTGCTCGGGACGCTCAGTTTGCCTGCCACATTTTTGTGTTCTGCACTTAAAAGGAAGTACATGTATATTTGGTGCACAGGCAGTATCATAAATCTGTTAGTCTGTGTGCCTTTAGAGTGAAATTAAACCCCAGAGTTTGGGCTGAGCAGCATCTACTCTGGGATTTTAAAGGGATACACAACATTTTTTTTTTCCTTTTCCTGTCTTGCCTCACTCCTGAGTCCATGACAAGTAGATAGACACCATTATTTCGACTGTGCGTGAAGTAACAAGGAAGAGACGACCAGAGCTCACCCACCGCTAATTAGCTTAGCTCAAACACTAGAAGTCAATGGGTAGTATTAGCCTGCCTCTGCCTACAGTCATCAGATAAACTCTTCAGCAGCTCTAAATAGTCCTGTGTGCTTTCTGTGACTCGTTTTTTTTTTATGCCTTATGTAACGTTATCTACTTTTAGACTAAGATTAGCACTTCATGTAATCCACTGCAGACGTGCTTGGTTTTGTTGACCTAGCCTACTTACAAGCATGTCCGCAGTGGTTTGCACATGTGCCCTGTGGTTTAGTTTTGTATGCATTTCTTTCGAAAATTACATAAAGTTACACTAGAGGGCGAATTAAACTCCAAAAAGCAGCATGTGTGCTCTTGAAATCGAGTAATAGTTGTATATACAGTCCCTGGCCAGTGGCTTTAATGTAAATAGCTTAACAGCTAATCACATGGCAGAAACTCAGTGCTTTTAGGCATCTGCTGAAGTCCTATCCTGAACTGAGCAGCTATACCAGCTGACATTGGACAAGAGTCTGGTTGGGATGGTTGCTAGTCAACCACAGGGCAGATATATAGAGACTCCTTCCTCAGTGTGGCCATCCCAGTTAATTTGAAATGCCAAGAAATACATATAAATTAATAAAACATTACAAAATCTACAATGTAATCATTGAAAGTAGCAATTATCCCAAGAAAACAGGCTATATAACTGGTGGTAACTGTTTCTGTGAAACTCCATTTTGAGGTGTTTATGATGAAAATAAACTGTCAAATATATTTAGAGCAGGGGTGGGCAACTAGTGGGCCTCAAGCGGCCCACCTACACTTTTTAATATGGCCCATCGGTCAATCTGAAATAACAAAAAATGCATTTTAGTGAAGGAAATGCAATATTTCTCAGAAAATAGAGCTGTAATTTACTGTAAATATCTCCTTTAAAATTCACCTTTGTGTTTTACTAAATGTTTGTTTCTTCTCAAAACGGAACTGTTAGTAAAATAAACGTAAACAACTTGTAAGTAATCTGAAAGCCACAAGTGTGTTGTTCCAACTTCAACAATGCGGCCCCCCTCCCATCCCTGAATTAACTTAATGAGCATGTTTTTAGTCTCTGGGAGGAAACCTGAGTACCTGGAGGAAACCATCACACGCACCAGGAGAACATGCAAACTCCAAACAGTCAGGCCCAATTTGATAGGGGAGTCAAACCAGCCGACTTTAACACAGCGTCCACATTTTATATTAAAAAATGATAATAAATAAAGTTTTTATTAAACATGATTTTAACGGTTTTAACAAGATTTTAACAGATACATAGACAAAAGAAGGTAACAAAAGAAGAAAGTTGATATAATAACAACCAAATAATATAAAAATAAAAAATTCTAAGGGCCTACACCTCCAGGACATCTTTAATAGACCTGTGTTTGGTAAACAGACATTTTAAAGATGCAGTTAATCTACCATCTCCTTACTGTGTTCCATGTACAGAGAAAGAAAACTGTCCCTGGACTAACTGGAATCACCGCTGTCATTATCAACTCTGGCCAACATTTGCTCATATGAGATTATTTCTATCTTATGAATTGGTATTTATTTCTCTCTCCATAACCCGAGGACCACTCTGTAAGCTGTAACAGCCCTGACTTTTATCACTAGTTTACATATTTTTAATACTTTGGACTAAAATGTCAAGATTTGGACATAATCTAATCAACAGTACTATGAAATTTCTATTTACTGAGGTTTTCCTCCAGGAAGAAAGGTTTTGGTTTTTCTTTTCATTTATAAACTCCAGCCAATGTCCCATTAAATGATCTTTTAGTGAGACTCCTGTGTTGACACAGGTCATGTAACAGATGAATAAAAGGATGATTGTGCCTTTTACACAACTGCTCCACATTTCCCTCTGATTATGTCTCTGAACGATGCCCCTCTCTCAGATTTCCCCGCAGAACGTCTGTGGCAGAAGCATTTATTTGGCACATTCTCAGCATGCTCCCACTCTTGCGGTTGAAGTGTTGCATAGCAACTGAGAAAAACAGCTTTAAATATTTTGGTTAAAAAGGTTTTAAGAAAATAAAGAACAGCCTGCAATTACTGTTCATTTCTCCTGAGTTCATAAGTTTAAGGAGCCATCGCATTGTGCCAAGTAATAAATGAAATACCAAATTAGGCTTTTTGTTTGCTCTGAAACGCAGGAAAGAAGTGGATGTGTAGAATATGCCGTCCCCTCGAGCCAATTCAGTAATTCATCTGCAGCGATTTTGTTTATCGAGTAAACGCTCGCAGCTGTCTGCACCTCCACTAATTCAAAAGTGTTTTGAAACAAAGCCCGCTGTAGTTTTTCCGAGTGCACATCGGCTCAGTTTCCCAAGCCAGCCGGGTGTATATCTGTGACAGGATGGAAAATGTGTAGGTGAGTGCAAATTTGAAGTGATGTGCCTGAGGAAAAGAGATGGGGATGGAGCGACGGGGATGGGGGCGCATGCGGAGAGAGAGAAGGCTGGATGACGCACAGCAGGTGACAGACAGACACTAATAGTAATGGCTCTTATCAGTGCTCCGCTCGCTCCCTCTTTTCACATGGGCTCTGACATCCTCCTCCTACTCCACCCCCTCCATCTAGCAGGGGGTGCTGGGAGCTCGCTGGGTTGTGCAGCCCGCTCAGACGGAAAGAGCCTGCCAAACACCGGTCCCCCTCACATATAAATTGCATCATTAACATCGCCTAGATTATTCCAAGCTCTCCCACCGGGTTTATGGCAGCACCGGCTCAACTTAACTATTTTGACTCAGTGAAGACATCCAGGTTCCCCGAGTGAGCCGCGCAGATCTGAGCTGAAATACGCCAAGTCTATTCTCTCTAAAGGTTTTAAACAAATCCAGAGGAAATCTGTCTGTTTTCGCCTTCACTCACCGAGGCTTATTATGCAGGCTTTGCTGAATTTTCTACTCTAAGTTGTCAAAACTCAAGCCATGTTTTGTGGGCTGTCTTCAGACCAAAGGAAAAGTGGTTAACATTAGAGCCGGGCAATGTGGGAGAAATTAGAGCTCAGGCTGGAATCAATTTCATCATGTTAGTCAGAAAAATGCGCTGCAGGTTAAATGTTTGTCACAACATGACATGGATGTTGTGATTTTTATGCAGTGTAGTGGTGCACATAATGCAGGACAAGCAAAATAATGACAGTATACAAGCACTGGCAACTTTACATCCTAATTTTGACAGCACTTTTAAATTTAGTTTTAGTATAGTCTTTTCCCTAAAGTGTCTTTTAGTTTTAGTCATAATTTAGTCATCTAAATTGTTTTAATGTTAGTCTAGTTTTAGTTGATGAAACTTCACAACATTTTAGTCGATGAAATCTACTGTAAATTCAGTCGACTAAAATATGAAGTGTAAAGGGTAAGGCATTTTTTATGTTTTCTTGAATTTCTGAAGTCATGTTTTACACTTGGATAAAACCAAACATCTAATAACCATTGATTGAATGCTAGTAAAGTCTGAATGTATAAATGAACAAAAACAAATAGAACTTTTGTGTGAAATGCAGTCACCTTTATTTAGGCTACCTGGCAGAGCATCTGTTACAATACCAGAACTGACAACAAACAGTGAACCTGCTCTACATGAATATATCAATTCATAAAGAGAGGAAGCTCTGATTGGATCGCTCCACAACTTATCCCACCACCACCAAGCTAAGGCAGCTGTGATTGGATGTCCCTCTTCACTCATCCAACCTTTCCACACAACCAAAGTAGCTGTGACTGGATATATTCCTAACTTGTCCCTACTTTCTATATGACCGAATTGGGTCTGATTGGATTAAGTCTCTGTCAAACATTTTAGTCTAGTTTTTATCTGTTGATGAAAATGTCAGTTGATTTAGTTTTAGTTTTTGTCCATGTGCACTTGTTTTTATCAGTTACTGTTTAGTTTTCATCAGGGGAAAAAGGTTGTTGACAAAATTAACACTGGTGTCAGGTTGGAGCTCTTTGTGGCATGGAAACATTCCTCAGAAGTTTTGGTCATCAAACTGTTGCTGCAGATGTGTCGTTGGCACATCCATCATGCAAATATTCTGTGCCAAGACATCCCAAATGTGCTCTATTAGACTGAGATCTGGTGACTGTGGAGGCAGCTGAAGTACAGTGAACTCACTGTCATGTCCAAGAGTTTGATATGGTTGGTCTTTGTGACATGGTGCCTCATCCTGCTGGAGGTAGCCATCAGAAGATTGGTACATTGAGGTCATAAAGGGGTGGACATAGCCATAAACATTGGGGCAGTAGGCTTGTAGGCTGAACCATGCTCAGTTGCTAGAGTGCTAATTAAAGTGCCAGTGCTAAATTGCAGAGTTTTAGGTGCCTGGGGTCTCAGATCCTCATTATCTTGCACATTGCCAATTACTGCACGGAAATACACTTTGATTACCAAGAGGACTCGGGTTAGGGTTTTTTGGAAATAATTGATGGGCCGCATTGAGTGAGGTGGATGGCTGCATGTGGCCCCCGGGTCACCAGTTGCCTAACCCTGTTCTGTGGGCTGGTGCTCAGTTGGACTAGAGAGGGATATGAAATGGTCTGTTTGGTGTGTCAGGTTACTCTGTTTTGGTCACATGACTCAAAGTAACAGTAGGACTAGAGCTAATGTTTAACTAAGAATAATATCAATGATGCAAATAAGTGCAAAAACACATCAATTCAACGTCTTATATTTTTGCTTTATTTTTCAAAGAGATACGCCAACTTTGTTTTTTCTTGTCTTGCCTCTCTCCCAAGTCTAACAAGCAGATAGACAACATTCTTTCAACTGTGCGTGCAGCAACAAGGCAGAGCTCGCCCACTGCTAACTAGCTTAGCTCAAACACTGGGAGTCGATGGGTAGTGTTAGCCTGCCTCTGCCAACAGTCATCAGATAAACTCTTCAGCAACTCTAATCAGAGTTTAGAGTGACAAGGGGCCTTCCCAGTTCTACCCCTTAGCCCTTGTCTTACTCCTTACCCCACATCTAGTGAAGGGGTGTCCCAATTCTCCGCAGGGCCAAGGGGAAGGGCTAAGACGAAGGGCTACACAGCCCCTGAAACGAAGATAGACCAGGACCTCATTTGAAAGGAAGGGGTATGAGAATTTCCCATAATACACTGCGCCCTCTGACAAGAGGGCAGAGCAGAGACCGAAGGAAGCACATAATTATAATTATTAAATCATCAAGGAAATATTAATCATGCTTTGAATTGTTGGTCTTATTTTAAAATTTCTCATTATAACGAGCTAGCTTTGCAGCTGTAGCTACGGCTATTGTCGCATCTGCATCATCAGTAAAATCTGTGTTCACTTACAGTTAATGGTATGTATTGCAGTTCTTTGAAGGGTGCTCTGTCTTTTAAGTGATGTGATTAAATTCCCTCTAATCTGCCGTCCCTTTAAACTATAACACCAAAAACTTTCAACACCAAACACTCCCTGACCCTCCTCTGCTAATTGTCCCTTAGTTAAATTATGCAGGACAATCTGTGATCTGTTGCACCTCAGACAGAGACTATTAAGCCCCGTTGACACGTGCGGTAAAGCTGGATGGAGCCTCCTCCTTAGATCAGTCGGCAATTAACTCTGTAATTACTATCTGAGGTCAGGGTTAAGCTCGGAGTTAAAGGTCGGAGCAGCAAACATTTTTATATGATCCTCTTACTCTATTATCCCTTTTCTCCCTGCTACAAGGTTTTACCTCATGGGGAGAATACATTACATAAAGCCCCTCGGCAATTACTCCTCAATGAATATCCTCGTGGTGTATAGTCCATATGATTAATCTGGAATCCCCTCTGCCCCCCCTCCGCCTCGTCCAACCACAGGCCGGGCTCTGCTTACCATGCAAGTTTCATTTTCACCTGAACAAATGGCTCCTTTAGACAAGAAGTGCCAACCTTTTACTTTTACTGGCTGCGAGGGAGAGGGGGAACAAGGGAGGGAGAGCACAACCTCCTGCAGTAAAAACAGATATTCCAACAAGGAGGGGTGGGGTCAAGGTGGAGGTGGTGGTGGAGATTTTTTGGGAATGGGAGGGGGGTATGCTTAATAGTGTTGAATAAAGGCACATTTATTTTTGTGCTCCGGCCTGTAACAGCCCCAGGAAATAGCTCAGTCTCTTGATCGGGAGCAAATCCTATTAACTTACAGTGCTCTCACTCAGGGTAATGGGCTCCACCTTGAGACTTGGGAGAGCACTTTTCCCTCTGACACGTTGATACCGGTGTCTGGAGGGCTAGTCTAACACTCGGGCAAGAGACTAATCAAGTCAAACAATCTGCCGGGGCTGGAGCAACACGGAGCGAGGATGTTGATATCCAGCGAGCTCATTCAACAGGCCCCCTTCACACGTTCCCTAACCCAATACCGGAGGATCAGCACGCCGGATCAGTTCAAGATCAGGTTATTCGAACCCCTGAGAATTGTAAAGCGATCCCCGAGCAGCTTTTTGCTTTCTCAGGAGTGATCGGAGCTGTCGGCTCTGTTATAGACCGCCAGGGCCGGGGCCAAAGGGAACTCCTGGGGTCTCCATTTATTCCTGTCCAGTGAGGAAAGAGAGACTGTTTGCTCGGTACGTGGGTGTTTGTGGGAGAAAGTGGGAAAGACAAACTCAATTTACAGTCTGAGGGTAACCACGACCCCAACGCCAATTGGTAGAGCAACTCTGCTCCGTCAGTGAAAACAGTGGGCACCTCTGGTTTATTATTCTCTGTCAGGAATGTGGATTACTGAAGTTGGTGTGAGACTGACACATGCTGTTATTAGCTTAGTCTGGGGGATTACACCTCATTCACAAGGCGGCCATTTTCCTCTGTCATCATGCTAAGGCTGAGAGGCTAAAGCTTGTTTCAGGGTTCCTCAAAATTGTTAAAAATTCCTTTTGTAGGTTTTTAAAATTCAAGAGTAAGTCCTAAGAAGGCTTATTTTAATATTAATTAATAGAATGCATGATATTATCAGACCAATATTGGTATCTGCAGATAATTGCCAAAAACTTCATTATCAGTTTTGGTAGTAATAAAAACTTTTGAAGGTATGCACAGGTGATATCTTGTGCATAAAAACTGGCCATACTTTGGTACAGCAACCATCTATAGTCCCCCCATACACAACATTTCTTTATCCCCCTATTATTTCGACTATCTTAATTTGTTTATCCATTATTTATTCATTTATTCATTTATTTTTACTTAAGGCACGTTCACTACCTGCTAGGCCACCGTACCGCGCTACCTATATAGAATTTATGTCAAAATCTTATGTTATGATTGAGCCTCATTGTGTATGACATTACAATAATATAGTTAAGCCTATTTAAATTAAAAAATCTGCAAATTCAAGCATTTAACCTGTTAGCTTACCTACTCTGCCCTACAAAGGCGTAAGTGTAAGTATGAAATCCTATTTAACTACCAAGTGTATGATTTATTAGATTAAAGGGAAGGGAATTTAATGCATATTGTATATTGACATTCATGCTAAATTTGACAATTTTATAGGCTATACTGCACTTTGCCTTTGCTTTACTGCAGTATAATTACATGACCATACAATGAGGTACTGCAGTATGTGCAGTAAGTAAGGCCATTTCACTTAGTTTTTTTTAAAAATAATATTTAGCATATTCATTTTCAATATTGATATATTATTTTTCGCTGCACATGCCACTACTGCCAACACAGAATGTGTAATTATCTCCTCCTTAATGATGATGGAAAGCAACAGCAGAAGATAATAGAGTTATCTATGAATGCATTTTTGGTTTTTTTGTTATCAGAACAGTGTTTATTTCTCAAGCATTTCATGTGTGACTTCACACTAACACAAAATAAAACATAAAATCAGACCGTCAGACATTATAACAGCATTCTAAATTGGGCTCTAATACATAAAATGCAGATCTGATTAACAAACGAACACGATAATGTAAATGTTCTACAGCAACAGGTTAACTTTTAACTGAAGTCTGAGTGGAGATGGCCCAACTGGCAAACTGCAGTATCTGATATTCTTCGTGGTGAAACCAAGGCAAACTGCAGTAAGTGCAGTTACTGCAGTTTGCCTTTGCTTTACAGTGCATTTTTGCAGTTACTGTAAAGTAACAAATGGCAATATCTCAGAGAAATTAAGCAGGAGGGTCTTATGAAACGTTAAGAGATTGAAGAGCAGATACTGCACTTTTGATTAGTGCAAAAAAAAAAAAAAAAATCTAAAAACTGCAGATACTGCACTTTGCCTTTGTAGGTACTATTCTATATAATAATTCATCCTTATCTTAACACAATAGTAAGCAAGGTATGCAAGTCTTATCTTGCATTAAATACAACAATACCAGTCAAGTTAGTATTTAGCAGCTAAGTAGCGGGTAATGTTAGCAGCTTTGAAGATGTCAAATTGAGCCATTTTCATTGGTTTGCTATTAGTTATTTTAGCATCTAGCTTTTTCCATGTTAATGCACATATTAACTGCTAATTCCTACATTCGTCTGACTCCTAACTAGCATCACAAAAGGATAGAACTGAATCCTGCCCTGTCATAGGCTAAATAAAATTATGATGAAAGCATTCAGACACTTTCATAATAATGAAGTTACCGGCTTTTTTTTGTTCAGTTCTTCTTAGCATATGCTGATTTTACTTTCAGATGCCTACAACTATCAGCAATATGCAATTTGGTATCATACAGTATTATCAAAGAGTCATTCAAAGTATTTTAAGATAATAAAATATGATTACATCCTCATGTTTAAATCTTTTTTTAAGATTATTTTGGGCATTTTTGTGCCTTCACTGACAGGAGAGTCAGAGACAGTGGATAGGCCTGTGAAAGGGGGTAAGGGAGAGTAGGGGAAGACACTCTACAAACAGGCCACAGGCTGGACTCGAACCCGGGCCAGCAGAAGCATGTATATGAGATGTGATTGGTTGCTCACCACTCCACCAAACCAGCACCCCCTCACGTTAAAATCTATGCACAGCGTAGCACAACGTAGTCTAAGCTTGTAATTGAGCCTTTTCTATAATGTCCTCACTGCTATGAAGTAATAATTTAGGCATGCAGGCAGTCCCTGTTTAATCCTAACAGCTGTGAAATGATAACTTGTTAGATTCTCAACATTTAAATTAACTCTGAGTGCTAACACAACAGAATGACATCTTAACAACATTTTAGCTTCCCACCATCAGTGTGACATCAACGCTCTATGAAAGTATAACCGCTCTAATTAAAGAAAACTGATGAATTCTTCACCAGCAACAGATTTCTCCTTCACTGAGATGCATCACATTACCCCAAACACGTGTTTTGGAGCAAAAGCACCCATAAAAATCCTCCGCAGTCTCATCGAAACGATCCCAAACATCATGGCGTTTGATGCTAAATGACACGGCTGATGGATCACTCCGGTCTGGACCTGCTCATAAATCCATGTTCAATGGCATGTTCTTCTCCTTTCACTGTTACCCCTTGTGCCTGCTGTCATCCGGCTGTCTTATGTCTGCAGAGTTACAGTGTGCACCTGTCAGACACAATTTATGGCAAGCAATTTGTTGTGTACCCTGGGAGTTGCAGTTTCTTGACAAGTTTCTTTTCCTCTGGTTTTCTGTATTTATTGCACATTAGACATGCTTATAGACGGCACAGGGCTGCATGGGTTAAGCCAAAATTATAATTATTATGAGCTCAGCTTTAATTAACCCCATAATTTATTGATTGATTAATTTAAATTAATTATCCTTTTCATTTTTAAGAGTTTTCACAGATTTAATGGGCTGCTGTGATACAAGCACACCATCAAGCAGGCCGCCATGTTGAGTGTTCTGACGGTGACGCACACATGGAGCCGCTCGAGTTTTACCCGCTTTCCGAAAGGGAGTAAAATATTTACTGGTCCATAACAGGAAAATACCCAGCGTTATGGAAAGCCAGTTGAGCATAAATTTGATATCTGTGATATCAACTGTTGTTCAACTCTACTAGTACTCAAATTTGGAGTACATGTGCTCAGTTTTTGTTTACTAGTGTGGGAGTAGACTTTACCAGTGAAGCAAAAAGTGTCAGTAGTACTACTAGTAGACTTAAAAATAGTACTACTAGTAAGCCCGTTATGCAAATTCCGGCTTCCCATTGGCTTTCGAAAATATTACAACCTATCAGGGTGCTGGATTTGGTTATCATCCCTCCTACTTCATTTGCATTAGATCTACTAGCACTACTAGTTAATCTTTTGGCTTTACTAGTGCTAATAGTAGACTAAAAACAATCTACTAATACTACTAGTGAGATTTTTTTTAGTGTACTAGTCGTACTAGTAAACAAAAATTTTGTCTAAGTAAAGATTTTGGCACAATAGTGCACAAGTAGAGCTTACTAGTACAGCAAAATTGTCCACTAGTAAACAATTTTTTTTACTAGATTAGATTAGATCAAACTTTATTTATCCCTTGGGAAGACTCCTTCAGGGAAATTAAGGTTCCAGTAGAACAAAGGATGTCTACAAGTAAAAAAATAAAAAATAAAAAAATAAGCAGATATGAAATCAGTGTATACATATATATAGATATGTATAGATATATAAATAGTAAGTAATGAAAATAAAATAAAATCCAAATACAGTAAAATTTAAATAAAAATAAAATATAATATCGCTACTCGCTGCCTGGCTACTGCTGCTCCTCCCCGTCCTCCGTCTTCCTGTAACTCCTCCTCCCCTCTAGTGAAGAGTTGTACAGTCTGATGGCCTACTAGTACAACTAGTAGACTTAAAAAAATGTTAATTGTAAAAACTCAGAGCTTTACAGTCTACAAGTACTAGTAACACTTTTGTACTCCAAATTTTAGCACTAGTAGAGCTGAAGTACGGTTGATATCACTGGTATCTATTTTATGCCCAAACAGCTTTCCTTACAGCGATGACATGATAAACATGTTAAAATAAAATGTGAATTGTTTGCAGGAAAAATTTGTGTCCGGTGTTTTAAGGGCTTTATAGACTTATGTCTCCTTAAGCATAATCCAAAGCACATTACTGACAAAACGTGAATAAGAGACTATGCACAGAAATCATGCATCACTTGACTTCAATCATATCGGTCAGGAATGTACAACTTTTATTACCAAGAGGGCCACACAAAAAACTTTCTGTGCCTGAGGGCCACACTGGAACAAACTGTCGGAAACTCTCAAGGGAGTAAGTATATATAAATACACAAAAATTCACCAGTTCGCACCCCTGATGTAGGGTAGAATTTGTATATGTATATATTTAAAGCAAACAGAAATTTGCTTTAGCAGATTATGCATTCAAAATTTTAGTTATTTTTGATTTATAGTCTCTAATCATGTTTATTGTGTGACTGTAAGAATTGCTGTCAAGATTAAACTTCCATTAGATTGTACTTTGGCAAAGTTTTTCTTTGTAATATTTAAAACTGAGTGCTTGGCTCATGCCTTTTTTTTATGTTCAGGATTGTAATAACTTCAGGAAGTGCATGTCGCTGAGCTGTTTCCCTTAATTCCTGATTTATCTGAGGTGGATTTCTCTGGACAGCAGCATTAGTTTCCTCATGTTGAGCTGTCAGCAGCTTTGTTTGATTCAATAAAAGGAAATGAATGCACAGCAATTAGCTGTTTGTTCGGTCTTGTTGTTGCACGACTGCGCCGCCGCCGCTGCTGCTTGTGCTCTCAGCTAGGATTATCGCCCCTAAGAGGCGGAAGCGTTGCAAAATGACAGCCTCTCATGTCGAACAAGTCAAGCTGATTCAGTGAATATTGAAGAGTTTCCCGCCACATGTTCTCCTGCATGTTAAGGGAGCAGCCTTAACCTTGTTTTGATTTGCATCTCCTTAGCAATTAAGATAATATGTCGTAATTAGAATTTTAATGTACCGCTGTGAGATTTTTGATAATTACACAGAATTCTCCGCGGTGATTTTCTCTTGCCTGCTCGTCTTCACAGATGAATTCATGGCTGATTAGATCACCGCTCTAATCAGATTTGAGTTACATTATAAGCTATCTTCCCACATGTCTCTGTCAAGCTGGGTTGCTCAGTGTAACTGTGAAATGTTTAATGTGACAACACATATGTTTGAGAGGGAGTTTTACAAATGATACTCTGATAAGCAGCAGGTCTCTCTCGAAGAACAGAGAGGGAGATAAATATGTAAAGAAGCTGTTTGGTTTCACTCAGAGAGGATGAGATTTACAGTTTAGTCTCTGAAATACTCCCTGAATCACGCACTGTGCTGTTCTTCATACATTATAGGATCATACGGAGACAGGATCACTACAACAACTCGTCTTGTTATATAATGAAACTTCAGGTTAAAAGTGTCACATGTTTCACATTTAAACCATATGATTGATGTTATAGGGTTGTATTTATTTTACAAAGTGCAAAAGTGTTTCTTTAGTCTCCTTACCATGGACCTGGTTGCTTGTTTTTTGCATGACCTGGCAACGTAGCAAGCACAGAAGTCCATAGATTGCAGAGCTTAACCATCTCCAAAGAAATAGCTGTGCATTTGACATTTTAACTAGTTAATATGGATTAGGTTTAGTTTAATGCCATGTCCTAACTGAATGCGATGCATTCAACCATATTGGGGTCTCTGAACTGCAAGCAGAATCAGAATCAGAATGCTCTTTATTGTCATCGTACAGAATGTACAATGACAGTGGAGAGCTTCTCCTTTTTCAGTGCAATAGATAGTTTCTTAAAAAAAAAACAGAAGTAAAGTATTGAATAGTTTTAAAAAGTATAGGTACAAAATATATACAAGACAAAATCCTACAGGACAGTGCAATTGAAAAACTCTATATACAAATGCAAGTTAGAAGGATAAATATTGAGAATAAGATACATATTTCTATGTCTATATGGAAATGTATTGCACAGGATTGTTGAATATTTACAGAATACTTATAGTGCACATGGCCACTCAAACCTGAGCGATGCGGCGCATGGATTTTACCCTAACATCCCATCTCTGTTTCCTCTCTGTTGTTTGCATGGAAGAGGACTAGGACTGACTAAAGAGGGGTAATGATAGGGAAAAAGTGTAATTTTTAAAAAAGTTGGGATACACAATATTGGATTTTTGCTGATATTCAATATACTGATATTTCCAATTCATTATTTGTAATATTTATACCAATGCAAAGCCTCCAGCTTACAAAAATGATGCGTTCCTTTCATGATGACAGTGTATTTTTGTTTGGAACAGATTAGAAGCAAGAAAAACATTTTTTTCCCTCATAAATGATGCTTTTGTGCTATGATAGCGGTCTTTCAGTGATGATGGGGTGAACCTTTGTGATTCATTTGTACATTCGCCAATAAAAAATAATTAGTCAACAAAATTAGCACTGCATTGCTGCATCAAATCTTGGCGGAAATGTTCATGTCAGAGATAAACCATGTATCAGCGTCTTAAGCTATCACCTGCAGATACCAATGTTGTACCAGTTAAATCTTGCATCCTTTATCTCTGTTAGCTAATATAATATTCATATAAAAGTGAATGAGCATTTTCATCTGCAAATAAAGAAACTGAAATCTGAATCAGACTTTTTCTATGTTTTAGTTCTCCTGAGCAGAGGCCCTCTCACCAGGCTTATTGATCCTGATTTGTTTGAAATAATACATGTTCTGTTCAGAGTACTGAATTGATTTTCTGAAGTTACTGATGATAACAATACAACAAACATTACATCACAAATCATCAAGATTAAGCAGCAGTGTTTGGTGTTTAGTATTCGGTTGCTTTAACAAATGTAATGATCGGATTTGAGGCTTAATTGTTGGAGTTTTCGTGGGTCAAGCAGGTGTGTTGTGCTTTTCTCGCTCTGATTGTTCTTTACACCCCACAATGCAACACTCTGATCATTCCACATAATGCATATTTCATCAGTATACATAACCTCGATACATTAACTATGCCTGTTTGTTGTGTGTCTGCTCGAGTTTGCTCTCCTCGCTGCTTGTTTTTATTCAGCTCGAGACAGCCGCCAATATTCCCCTTGGCCTTTTCGCTACAAGAGTACAAACCAGTCGATATTGGCAGGAGAATATTTTCCTGCCCCGAGTTGCCACAGTATCAATACTTGAGGACGATAACAGGAGGGGGTGTAAACGAAGAGAGATGTGCAAAGAAAAACCAAACCTGAGCCCTCTTTGTGGCGCGAAAATTGGCCACCACAAAGGAATTAATGACGGATCCTTGCAGCATAATTGTCTAATTATGCCGGGCAGATGGGGCACTGCTTTAACTAGGACACATTGTGCTACCTCTCCAGACTCTCCACAACAAAAGGCAAAGCAGTGTGACAGCCTCTTCAGCGAGTGAGTGGGAGGGAGAGTGAAAGAAAGAAAATGGAGAGATAGTAGAGGAAGAGGAGGCGAGAGGGGGAAGAGGAGGAAAAAAACAGTGTGTCTGTCACTGAGCCATTCCTCCACTCGATATGTTACCACAGAAACAAATGCAGGGTGTAAACACTGCGTGGATCACAGCTCCTGGGAGGTGAATCACTGCAGTGTAATGAGGTTGGTTTACATGCTGCTTCTCAGCTTCCCACCCAGACTAACTCAATGCTTAAACCCTCTAATTAAAGAGAATCGGTCACTCGATAATTGATCACATCGGCGTACGCCTTCTGCATACGCCGCCACCGTGAGGCTCCACACCTCTGTTTATTAGAGCTGTCTGCCTGGGCCGTCTCCTGGGAGAGGAAGAGAGGAGGGGGATGTTTGAGGCAGGGATGAAACAAAGGTAAACATGTAAAGAAATTAAATCTGCATTCTTGGAAGTAGCAGTGGGACGAGCAGGAGAATATCACATTACAGTTTCTGTCTCGGGGGCCCCTCCTCAGCTGTACGTGTCACTCTGACCGTGTTTTCTCAGCATTAAGGAAGTCATCAACGAGGTGTGAAGTAATCTGTCACCTTTATTGACCTCCTCAAGCAAGCAATAGGAATTATAAGGAATTACCACTATTGACTTTTCCTGATCGGGTTTTGTTTCAGACTGATCTTAAATAAGCAGAATTTTTGTAGACATTTTTGGGGGCTATTGTGCAATGCTGGATAACAGTGTTAATTTTGACAGCATTTTCTAATTTAGTTTTAGTTATAGTCTTTTTCCTCAAATATCTTTTAGTTTTAGTCATAATTTAGTCATCTAAATTGTTTTAATTTTAGTCTAGTTTTAGTTGACGAAATCTACTGTAAATTTAGTCGACTGAAATTTGAAGTGTAAAGAGTAAGGCATTTTTTATGTTACCTTGAATTTCTGAAGTCATGTTTGACACTTGGATAATATGAAACTTCGGTTTGAATGTATAAATTAACAGAAACAAATTTAACTTTTTTGTGAAATGTAATCACCTTAATTTAGGCTACCTGGCAGAGCATCTCAGTTACAATACCAGAACTGACAACAAACAGTGTAGCTCTGATTTGATCTCTCCTGCCAAAATGAAGCTAAGGCAGTTGTGATTGGATGTTCCTCTTAACTCATCCAACCTTTCCACACAACCAAAGTAGCTGTGATTGGATATATTCCTAACTTGTCCCTACTTTCTACATGACCAAATTAGGTCTGATCGGATTAAGTCTCTCAAACATTTTCATCTAGTTTTTATTTGTTGATGAAAATGTCAGTTAATTTAGTTTGAGTTTTTGTCCATGTGAACTTGTTTTTATTAGTCACTGTCCAGTTTTCATCAGGGGAAAAAAGGTTGTTGACATAAACTATGAAGAAAATAATTAGTCAACAAAATTAACACTGCTGGCAAAGATGTGCCACAGAAACAATTCTGAACATTTATTAGAAGTTGTACAATAAGGTTTACAGTGTATCGGCCTCAGTTTATTCAAATTATATCCTACATATTGATTCTAATAGCATGGTGCAGGGATGACCTTCTTCGTAGGCCCAACTTTACTTTAGCATCGCACTGCCTGTTTTTGTTTTATAATCATAACTCCCAATATCCACATCTATCAATCAGTCTTTATTTGTATAGCGCCAATTCATAATAAGTGTTATCTCAAGGCACTTGAAGCCATACTCTTCATTTTACAGATAGATACTCTTTATTGCCATGAACTTGAGTGACATCAAATTCTCAATCCAGAGGGTTTAATATGATGTTAGCCCCTTTGCAGCTACAACAGCTTCAACTCTTCTGAGAAGGCTTTCCACAAGCTACACAGTTGTGAGGTCAGACACCGATGTTGGACGAGAAGGCCTGGCTCACAGTCTCTGCTCTAATTCATCCCAAAAGTGTTCTTCCAGGTTGAGGTCTGGACTCTGTGCAGGCCAGTTAAGTTCTTCCACACTGAACAGAATCATCCAGGTCTTTATGGACCTGCTTTGTGCAGTCATGTTGGAACAGGAAGGGGCCGTCCCCAGACTGTTCGCACAAAGCGTGGAGCATGAAATTGTCCCAAATATCTTGGTGTGCTGAAGCAGTAAGAGTTCCTGTGACTGGAACTAAGGGACCATTTTTCTCAATAACTGTCTCACTAATAATGATATCAACATGATTCTGAGTGCTAGGTGTGGGTTTTCTGGGTCATGAATCATATTATGATGGTAACTTTATCATGGTACTATTGCTTATAGTTGTAACAACATTATGTGAGTTACCTTGGCAGAGGTTTGCCCTCTCCGAGTGCTTTCAGTTGTTTCTACTGAATAAAGATTTATTGTGTTGTTGAGATGTTTTTGCAAATCCCACAAAAACCACCCAAGCCCCTCTCGACCCACTGCTGTATTTATTGCCTGGTATTTGTGTATCTGGTGGTAGTTCTGGTAGTTCTTCAAGAGTAAGTACACATTCCTGACCGTCATACTGATGCAGTTATGAATTGGAGAGACCATTCTCCATCTGCAGTCATCATTTCGGATGATAAAGACACTTAGAATGCCTAAAAAAGCTCCTCTGAAGAGCCTTTGTATCAAATCCTCCCCATATCCTTTAAATGGTTCTGATTTTCTGACCAAAGCTCAGTGGGCTGTAAATCTGCTGAACAGTCTGGACAGCAGACACATCTGCAGGGCAAATGATACATGAAGTTGGAGAGTCATCTGGCTCCCAGTCTTGAATGTAGTAAAAGAAAAATGGACAAAACTTCTGCGAATACAAGTCATATTAGTTTAAGGTCTGAGGGAATGTTTTTAAAACTGGTAATTGACTCTATCCAGGGTCACAGTCTGTATTTTAGTAAGTTTTTCTCCCTGGTAAGATGATTTTAAAGATGGTAATATTATTTACAGATTATTTATACTCTCTGCATAGTGCCCACATTATAACAGAATGTACCATGGACACAGCCTGATTTTCTGTGTTGTTTCGCCACCAAGCTCCTGTTTCCCTCATGCAGTGAGGTCTTCATTATTGACTGCGTTAGCTTCACCACTTTGGTCTATCGCTGTGTTTCGAGTCATGCTGACAGGAAGTGACAGACCTGACTATTGAGCACCTTCAGGACCTTTGACTTATGGATCACCCCTGACTCCCTACGGTGTGGGGTAATTGCTGAGTTTCAGAAATTGATTTATAGAAAGTAAATGTATCATCAAGGCTTGGAGGCTGGGAGGGCAAGAAGGAGACAAAAGAGGAAAATGACACATGGCTGCTGGAGAAACGCGTGTTCTGACGTGGAGATGGATTCACGACTACTGGCAGTAGGGCTCAGATGTTTGTGAGAGTATTTGTCTAATTTTAGGACAAAAAAAATCTTACCAGACTTATTCTAAGCCACAATTTCCTGACATTTCTGGATTAATATCTTATTTGAAGATATACAAACTAAACATAAGGCCTGAGTTGCTTGTAATAAGTAAAATAATCTGCCAATAAGGCAAGACAAATTTAACTTGTGCTGTCTAAAATGAAAATTTCTCTCCAGAGCAGATATTAAACCTTAATTTAAGACCATCACTGAGTCAAACTTTCCCTGTTTCATCGGCAGATATTTTCTTATCATTACAGGCAATCCAGTGCCTTATTTTTGCCTTTCATTTCTTAAAGTAAAATATTTATCTCGACTTGTTAAGTGAATCTGGATTAGAATAAGAGTTTTGGATATTTCTGACTTGAAAATAGGCAAACAAGCATGCCTAGATCTGAGTTTTTGCAGTGTAGTTTGATATTTTGCTGTGAGGGCTGCACAATGGTGCATGTGCCTCACAGCAAGAAGGTTGCAGTGTTAATTTTGTTGACTAATTATTTTCTTCATAATTTTCGTCAACAACCTTTTTCCCCTGATGAAAACTAGACAGTAACTAATAAAAACAGGTTCACATGGACAAAAACTAAAACTAAATTAACTGACATTTTCATCAACAAGTAAAAACTCGACTAAAATGTTTGACAGAGACTTAATCCAATCAGACCTAATTTGGCCATGTAGAGAGTAGGGACAAGTTAGGAATATATCCAATCACAGCTACTTTGGTTGTCACTGTTTGTTGTCAGTTCTGGCATTGTAACTGAGATGCTCTGCGAGGTAGCCTAACTAAAGGTGACTGCATTTCACACAAAAGTTCAATTTGTTTCTGTTCATTCATAAATTCAGACTTTACTAGCATTCAGTAAAGTATTATTAGATGTTTCATTTTGTCCAAGTGTAAAACATGACTTCAGAAATTAAAGGATAATTTTGTTTTTTTGACACCTGGACCTTATTTTTAGGATTAAATACGCTCGTAGACGCACCCAGACAATTTTGGCGGAGCTCGGAGCCGTTTTCGAGCCATTTTATCCAACGGCGTTTTCTTCTCATGCCGTAGTAGCAGACGGGGCCAGAAATCGTATTTTGGGGGGCATCAATACGTGTTTCCTCTGGTCTCAAGTCCCACTCTGAGCAGCAAAGGCACTCCTCCTCTGTTGTGTTTGCCGTGCAATGTCCACAACAACACCACCAGTTAGCCCCCATTCGTGGACGTGCAGTGGTTGCTTGTTCTCTGGCCAGCTGTTCGGCTCTTTCCCTCTGCATCCTCCTTTCAAATAGCTCCTCGTCGGTATATTCTGGCTCAAAACGATACAGGCATCCATTATACTCAAAGTCGTTGTCAGACACTTCTACATCGGATAAATATTCCGCCATGTTGCACAAAAATAGCCGTGTGGCCGTGTAGCCTAGCAACAACAGCGGCTCTACTCATGTTCTTGTCTATGACGTCACCAAAAGTTACCCATCCTTGTAAAGCCCCGGATGACCATAACAACAAAGTTGAGCTGGCATGGTGATAACACTGGCCATTCATTTATAAAATGTAGCTGAAATGAGCGAGTTTCGCAGCAGATAATGTCTAATTTAGGGGCTTCGATTTCTGGCCCCGTCTGCTACTATGGCATGAGGAAAAACGCCGTTGGATAGATCTAAATTGCTCGAAAACGGCTCCAAGCTCCGCCAAAATTGTCTGGGTGAGTCTACGAGCGTATTTAATCCTAAAAATAAGGTCCAGGTGTCAAAAAACCAAACTTATCCTTTAAAGGAAACATCAAAAATGCCTTACCCTTTACACTTCATATTTTTGGCCACTAAATTTACAGTGGATTTCGTCGACTAAAATGTGAAATTTCATCAACTAGACTAAAATTAGAAGAATTTTGATGACTAAATTATGACTAAAACTAAAAGATATTGTAGGCAAAAGACTATAACTAAAACTAAATTAGAAAATGCTGTCAAATTAACACTGGAAGGTTGCTGGTCGATCCCGGGGTTGGTCAGGGCCTTTCTGTCTGGAGTTTGCATGTTCTCCATGTGCATGCATGGGCACCCTGGCTTCCTCCCAAAGACCAAAAAAAATTGGTTTGATTGGTGACTCCAAAATTACTCTTAGGTATGAGTGTGATTGGTTGTCTGTCTCTGTATGTGGCCCTGCGATTAGCTGGTGACCAGTTCAGGGTTTACCCCGCCCCTCGCCCGTGTCAGCTGGGATAGGCTCCAGCCCCTGAGACCCTGAAAAAGATAAGCAGTGTAGATGATGGATGGATGTTTGTACTAAGCTTTAGGCCATACATCTCTATCTCTTCATTCAACATTAATTAACATGGTTAGAAAAACACACTGCATTTAAATTTTATTGGCATATCTGAAATACTTTATTTATTGCCCAGCCCTAACAGAGGGTCTGATTTTGGTCCTTTCGTCCCCTGAGGGTCCTTAAAACTACATTTAATTATTGTGTTGCTAAATTGTCTTATCAGCATTTATTCTTCATTTAACTCCACAGAGAATTAGTTTTAAAAATGACTGTTAAATGTGAGTCCTTGATTTGGAGCTTTCCGTTATTACCCTGTCAAAAACCCATCAGACATTTTCAGCAAAGGGAAACCACGTCAGAGCTTATCCATCAGCCCCACTCCTCCTGTTTGGCCCCCATTATTAGATTTGTTCTATAAGTTCCATCTCATTTGTATTAATGAGCTTCAAAGCGACCTGACCTTGGCCCCAGACAAATAATTACAGTTTTCCTTGGCATGATGTTTTCGCACAGAGTGACGGGATCAGTCCGTCATGCCTGCATTGGCAGCGGCCCATTTGGCAGCTCACCAAAGAGAAACGTATTATTACAAAGTGGGTGTAACTTCCTTATGCCAATCACAAAGTGCTGCTTTGGCATTTCTGCATTCCTGCGGCTGGCAGCTGTTGGCCATTTCTCTGACAACCTTTTAGAGAACCCGGCTGGGGCTTTCCCGTCATTAACAATTATAAAAGAAAAATCTCCCTGCGTGCACTCATACTCAAACTCTGGATTTACACCGGGAGATGAGGAAATATAAAGCCCTATACATAATGGAGCAAGAGCGCTTTGCGAGCCAGTTTGTGTTGGCACTGAACTTTTAAATGAAGCAGAAAAAATGTAGAAATCCTTAAATGTAAGGAGGACTAACACAACAACAAACTACAGCCTGGAAACATGATATAAAATAGATTTAGTGTGCTTCAGGAGATTTTCAAACTAAAAACTGGGCTCTGCCAAGGCTAGACTATCCCCTAACCCCCTAATATTATTATTATTAAAGATGATTTTAATAATAAATGTTAAGTACTTTATTCTTCTTTCATCTGCATGTGGATCTGCGTCAGTTCACTTCATAAGGAAATAACAGGAAACCTCTGTCTTGAATTATCGCAGGTTAAATCCATTGAATTTCCCCTTTAGCTTAATGTCAACATCACCTGTAAAAGGATCAAAAGCATCACGCAACAGGTGCTGCCTTTGTATACCAGTGTGGTTTGTGCCGTCGATCTTTGATATAGAATTAAAAGTGTGATGATCACATTAAAAGGCCACACCTGAGCTCAATGTGACAGGATCTGCAGTCAATCAAAAGGTAAAAGTGTTTGTGCTGCTGCAGGCTAATCCAGGAGAGCAGGGATGGGCAACTACCGATGTTATTCTCAATTTCAGAGGGTCACAGTGTTTTAAATAAAAGGATGTGATCAATAAAACATGTCTTTAACCCTCAGGCCCTCCTGTGACCCTTTTAGGGCTTTTATTTTGTATTTTTTGCTCTCATTTTGTCTGCGTTATGCTGCGGTCTGACAAAGAGGCTGATATCTTAGTGAATTTTGGAATTACAGCATTCACACTGTATTAACAAAATTCACCACTGTGTAGACAAAAACCTGACAGTCCTCCCCTCAAAGCCCTTTTTGGCCCCACTGACTCTCATTAAAGCCACTTATTTTAATTCTACTGCCATTGCAATCCAGAAATATAACATCTTGTTAATTCTGTCATAACCTTGTCTCTCAGCAGCAAAAAAAAAACTGCACTCACAAAAAACAAAATCACAGCTAGATTACAACTTTTTTTCATGTTTGCAGCAATGCATTGTGGGAATGATTACCTTGATTGAACTGATGGGATATAACAGAGACTGTAGGCCAGCGGAATTAGTTGCTGCTAGTGATTGACATATCCCAGACTGATAATCCCTGCACAAAAGATCCATTTTGCTTTCATCAAATTGAAAATAATACATTTTTTGAATACAGAAAAAATATTTTGTAAATAAATTGGCATTTCGAGGGTTAAAATTATGAAAATGAATTAACATTTGCTATACATGCTGAGGCCTGGAGTTTTTAAAAAAAGTTTTTTCATTTTTAATATTATATATATATCCAATGTGCTGAAAGGGCCTTAAGTGGGCAAGTGAGATCTTTTGCATTTTTTGTAATTGCAACAAAAGTTAAAATCTATCAAAATCAATGTTTTTTTGCTAATCACTGACATATCCCCGTCTGATACTCCCTGCAAAATAAATCTACTTTGCTCTCATCAACTAGAAAATACTTAATTTTTGATGACAAAAGGTCGCATTATGTAAATAAACAGCACTTAGAGGGTTAAAATCATGAAAATAAATTCATGTTTGCTGTTTACGATGGGGACTGGAGTTTATGGCCAAAACATTTTTTATGATCTTTAACATTTCTAAATTTATCGAATATACTAAAAGGGCTTTTAAAGAAAAAGAGGATTTTTTTTTCAAAGGAGGGCCTCAGGATTAGTTTAGCAATCAATCAACATTCATTATGGGCCCATAAGATCATCACGTAGGCGGGCGCTACTGCGCTACCATTCGTGAAACACTTTGTTAAACAAACTCGCCAAAATATGTCAGAAGTGGAGTGAAAAAATCCTTTCTATCAAGAAATGCTCTCAGTGTTTTGTTTTTCATTTAACAAAGAAATGTGGTCCAGACCTATAAATCTGCTACTGAAGCTGTTAGCATCTATGCTAATCTCTGTCTCGCTCGTAGCTTCACCTCTTCCTGCTCTAAAGGACTCTGGTTGGGGACAGACTTAGGTGGATCCAGCTGCACCGCAAGGTTACAGATATACAAGAAACCTGCACTAATGCATTGTATCCTGATTTCTCAGCAAGCAGACCAGGCCAAAGGTCTTTTTTTAAGATTATTTTTGGACATTTTGTGCCTTTATTGATAGGAGGGAGGGAGACGGTGGATCGGCTTGTGAAAGGGGGCGAGAGAGAGTAGGATGAGGACACTGCAAACTGATCATGGACTGGGTCAGGTCAGGATCAGGGTAAATTTTATTGTCCTGTTGGGAAAATGTGTCTGGGGCATTCACAGGGCAGAGAAAGAAGATAATAAAAAATAAATAAATAAATGCATATCTATATATATATATATATATATATATATATATATATATATATATATATATATATATATATATATATATTATATATATATATATATATACAATCACATAAAAACACAGAAATTGACTGCTAAAACAGGACTAAAAAAGAGGAAATGCCTTACCGTGACAGCACAGGGACATACAGAGACATTAGACAATTTAAGGTGCTGGAAAGCGCCAAGTGCTGAAGTGCTTGTGTTCATTGCATGTTGCTCTATTGCACTAGTTTTTTGCATTGTTCAACAGCTTGATAGAAGCTGGAACAAATAATAATTTGAGACGATTTGTTTTGCACTTTTATACGAAATCTTCTTCCTGAAGGGAGAAGTTTGTGTTCTGAGGACAGTGGGTGAATCTGAGGAGATTTTTGTTGCTCGTGTCATAACTGACTGGTATTACAAATTCTCTATGGACTCATATGTGTATAAGGGTCGTGCCTGGTTGCTGTAGCACCCCTTTCTGTGTGTAACTTAAGGTCAACGTCTTTCTGTCTGCTGAATAGGTTTCCTCTCTCTCCGACAGCGTCTGCGTGACAATACATCCCCCTGAAAGCATCTGACATTAGCCTGTGACATTATTACACTAACACCATGTTTATGTTGGAGCCAGATGAGATGATGATCTTTACACGCACAGTCAGGTTCTTCTCCAGAACAAGCCCTGCTTGTTAGCCTCCTGCTTATTTGGTCTTCCTGCAGGGGTTACAAAGTGAAGTAAAGTTTATTGAACCTGTTCTCCTCCCGCTCTCATTGGTTTTTATTTCAAGGGTGTGAGATAGACTCTGAGCTTGGAGCAGATCCTCTGAGCCGCGTTGTTGTACCAGTGACCTTGGTTCTTCTCTAAAAAAGCCTTCTGTCGGCGTGGCTTCTTACAGGCACACAGCCGTGCAGTGTTGGCTGAAAAACTCATCGAATGTGCCTCGCCAAAGCCAACAGGGCAGAAGGGTTGCAGGTGCTGCGCTGAAATTGGTTTGCTTTTTGCTTAAAAAGTAAAGTGCGCTTCACCCAGAATGGCTCTCTCCAAACAGTGTCTGCAGCCAGCACCGTCTCCCCGCGCTCCACTTTGGGGTTATGGTTTCACTGGAATTAAAAAGTCTGTTTACACTGTGTGAAACAAATATACAGCGTGAGTTGGATGGAGACTGAATACTGGGTTATGAAAACTGCTCAGATGGTGATATGTGGCCATTCCAGTAAACACAGCGAGTGGGATGATGGGAGTTAGGTGAATCAGTCTTGGCCCTCGTTCAGTTTTTAAAGATTACTATGAGGCTGAGATTTGATGGAGAAAATATACTGAATGAGATTGAATTTGCCGTTTTGGCAAAGAAAAGTCTCCTTGGCATGAGGAACAATGTCTAAACAGAAATCACATTTTCAATCAAGTGAGATTTAAATAGAGCGGAGCTGAGAGATATCAAGCAAAAGTCAGATCATGATATCTTAATTTCTCTCTGCAGCAGTGACAGTTTTATTAGGCTGGTGTCTGTTACTTTAATGCTTTTCTTTTTATGCGTCGAATAATGTGGAAGTGTCAGTGAAGGCCTCTTAAATGAGAGAAAGCTCTCCTGTCAATGGGAGTTAGTGTGCTTTCCAACTCAATCTATTCATGTGGTGCAGGGGTCATTAATTAAAATCTAGCTTAGAAGATTTCCACAAGCAAAGTTCAGGAGTGGTCTGATGTCTGACTTATGACATCACTTGGGTAAATCTACAGAAAATAGGTCTATTATATTCAGTATCTAGACTCAAAAACATGTTTGAAAATGTTATTTCAGTCAGTTCTTTCTCCCCTTTTATGATACCAATTGGTATGGCCTTTTATATCATTGGAAAGTCTGGTTAGTCGCCTTTACAATGAGATACAACTTGTAAGGATCGTGCATTTGCAGATCATGTGTGGTGTAGCACACCCCCCCCCCCCCCCCCCCAAAAAAAGAGGTGCCAAACTAACCTGCAACTTGAAGCTGGTGTTCTGGTTCACAGAGTGGCAGCATTATTCACCGTCAACCCTGGTACCATTTCCAAACTTAGGACCATGAGACTGGTGAAGTCAAAGACAGACCAGGAATTGGGCAGCCCAGGAAGATGACACTCCAAGAAGACCAGTTCCTCACCCTAATTTATTTAGGAACTGTATGTGGAATTAGTCCATTTTTCCCACACGTTTAGCTCTGTTGCTCATTCCACAAATTCACAATCATTAGAATTTGTACCTCGTTGTAGAGGCGACAGTCAGGCTTTACGGTGATATAAAAACACAATACCCACTGGTATCATTAAAGGTGAGAAACAATAGACTAAAATAATGTTTCCAAATTTTTTTCCAAGGAGTATGTATATATATGTCCCTCCTTGAAAGATCCAAACAAACAAACATGCTAATTTTCTTCTTTTTCTTTTTCTTTTTCTTTCACTCTCACACTTTCTCTTCTTTAATAAGTTTCAAATCTGATCCTAATGGGCAGCCCATTTAGGTTCAGTATGTTAATTACATATTTAGTGGGTCATTATTGGCACATTGTTGGTGAGTAAATAATTCTGAATTAGAATTATTGATGAATCATTCATTTACATTGGGTTTGTCAACATTGGGAGATGGTGCAGTTTTGCACATTTTTGCTAATAACGTGACCAACAATGTCAGAAATGCTGTGATGGAGGTTTGTAAGCCTTATATTGATGCACTGCACTGTAGGCTGATCCTTCATTTCATGGTCCTCCCTGTGTTGTATCTGTGACAACTCAAGAACTCTTAAAGGGAATTTCTTGAAACTTTGCACGAACATCTACTCTGACTTGAGGAAGGCACAAGGTCAAAGGTCATCATCGCCCCTTGCTTGTGAATGTAATATCTAGAGTATAGTTTAAGGGCTTCCTGATAACCGCCTTTTTTGACTTAACAATGAATTTATTTGATTTTGGAGGTCATAAAGTATCACTACCACAAACCCAACACAACCCTCGTCATGGCCCATTTGTTGATTTTCGCTGTCTTGCTCTTCTTACCTTGTGAAGGGATGAAAGTTGCACCCACAGAGCTTCGCTATATTAACATTATTGGCATGCAGGCTGTTACATCTGGCACAAAGAATCCATTTTGAAACTGTATGTTCAGTATAAGTTAAAGAATTTCTCTCCTCCTAAACATTTTCCACAATTTCAGCCCTCATCAGTTGTCTAAGATGACTATGACGCAGTTTAATGTCCAAAATACTCGGGATAAGATTGAGTTTGCTGTTTTGGCGCTGAGACAGCCTCCTTGGCACTCGGAACAATATCCAAATAGAAATCACATTTTTCACTCAGGTTAGATTTAACTGGAGTGCATTGTCCTCCTTCTCTGGCTGGGAAACTTCTCAGTCTAGAAATGTGAAGGCAGCGACCGCAGAGTTTCGGAGTATTAACATTATTGGCACAGTGGGGTGTTACATCTGGCACGGAGGATCCATATTGAGACTGTGGAAATACAGTATATGTAAAGAGAATCCATCCCAGACCCCAGGTCCTTCTTAACGTTAAATAGGTCAGTAATATTTCCCCTCTTTTTGTTGTAAAACGCTCTGGATCCAGGGCTGAATCATTAGCGTGGACTGAATCCAGAGCATTAATGGTAACCAGGCAGAGTCGAATGACATTGTTATTGCAGCCGTTCCCGGGGAAAGTGAGGGGAGCTGAAAATTTATATTTGATTTATTGCAGGGGTTTTGAATTTATGTTCCAAGTCTCGATAGGAAAGTAAGTGATCTTTTTCGCCCGGCTTCTCACAGGAGAGAGAGAGAGAGAGAGCGAGGGCCCCACAGCATCTGGTGCTGGAAACATCTCTGTATCAAACAGAGCTGCTGCGACTCTCGCTTTCTGCTTTAACCACCAAGAATTTACACCTGTAGGGGATATCCAGTTACTGTGTTTATTGGACCAGAGTCAAGTCTAAGCCTTGAGAAATTATCGCATGATTGAAAAAGGCTGCTCTTTGTGGGAAAAGTCAAGCAACAGGTTACGAGACACTTTATTTTCAACAACCCCTATTTGCTCCTATCCGTTCTACGGCAGAGTATAAGGGTCAAACATGATGAAGGAAAGACTTTAAAGGGAGAAAATGTCTTTATTATGCTCTTCGAGTCAGATGGAAGAGGTGATAGTTATGCTGAAATGTTGTGAAAAGGGTCAAAGGTTGAGTTTGATGTTTTAGAGTTGACTTTTAATTGCAGATATTTGACCAGATTCTCTTGAAAATGTATTTATGTAATGTTTATTTGTATAGGGACAGTATGAAGCAAGAGAATGTTGCCACACACTGCAGCATTTATAGCCTGAGCTAATTTGCAATGCCCGTCCCTAGTACGGCCTTTAAAGGCATTAAAATTGACAAAATATACTGTTAAAAGAAAAAAACAAACAAACTCAATAAGTACAGTCAGAACAATACCAACAACAAATACATACAACAATACAAAAAAATGGGTAAAACAGGAAGCACGTGATTATCAATGACTTGTGGCTTTTTTTCTTAAAAGTTTTGATTTTATTCTCAAATTCTTGCTTAAAAATTACTCTCAACATTTCAACTTTGATTTTACCATTTTGAATTATTAAGACGGAGATGTTTTTGTTTTTAATGTTAACCAGGAGGTACGACATTGATCACAACAGCAAAAATAAAAACAAAAATCATAACAAAAAGTTAAAAAAAGAAACTGATAAATCCAAGTCATCAACATCTAAATAATGAGTGGGACTGTAAAGTTTCGAACTTAATTAACCACTTCTAGATTTCGAGAAGAAAGCAAATAAGTCCAGTGTATTGATTCAAGTGGTGACCGTGCAAATTGGTGACCCTGAGTTGACGCCGTGGTTGCCTTCATCTGTGTATGTGTTTGTGTTAGTTTAGCCTCTTTGGCTGTTTTTCTCACAGTTAAACCACTGACTATAATTTTTGATAGTCTTAATTTTCACCAGTGCTCTCACTACCAAATGAGACTCTCCTTGCACCGCTATGCTGAAATAGTTAGGACGTATATGGTGGAAAATGCTGTCGAGATGAACTGCCGGCAACACTTATAGTGAGGTCTGACCAGGCGGCAACCTACGAGGTGTAAATGGAGGCCCATGCTCAAGTGCTAAAAGCTGCAGTACCCCAAGTGTCCACTGGAGGCTGGCTGCAGAAAAATGACACCTTAATGATTGTGTGCAGGGCAAAGACATTTTTTATGGCCTTAATAAACATTTTTACAACCTGGTTTGATAAACAGTTCAGTCTAAAACTGTAACACATCCATGTGCTCTCCCTGTGAGGGGGTGATTTTTTTTTTATATCGCACCAATTTGTCTTTTATTGAGGATTTATTTGAGATTTCCAGTTTTTGAAATGCAGCATTGCTATTTGTCAGGCGACCTTGAGTCCCACCTCAGCACAGCCTTTCTGTCTGTGAGCTAAAGTTTGGTTGAGATAATGTGCTGTGCAATATGGCAGCGTCCATTAGAGGAGATCACCAGCGCTCTAAAGGCTCCTTTAACATGGCCAGTTTCTTTAAGAGCCTGTACGGGTCTGTCCACTGGTCATCAGCCAATAAAAATATTCAATAATAATGTTGATTATTGGTGTGTATTTTGTCACTTTTACTCTCAAAATTACCACCATGTTTGTAGTTAACCTTGAACACAAAAAGCAGTTACATACAGCCTAAGGTCTTTATTTACCCTGTAGTGTTGTCCCCAGAAACACACATCCCATAAAGGCAAGCACACGACCAGAAAAGCTAATAAAACTAACACAACGTAAAGGTCTTTTTTACAACATGTTCTGGGATTTTCCTTGTAATATTTTTTTGAATAACTTCTTTTTTATCTCTACATTCAGAATTCTTCTTCAATATAAACGTTTCTCAACTCAAGGTTCTTTCTCAATATTTATGTTTTTGTCTTACAGCCAGGGAACACGAGTTGAAAGTTTTAGAATTTTAATATAATATCAAAGTTCAATGTGTCATTCAGCGTCCTTGAACATTTGAGAGTGAAAAAACATCTCCTAAGTTTTATTAAATCTCATTATACAGTCAAGGTTTTCTCAGGACTGTGTGGGCGCTCTGACGTGAAGAGGATGATTGGATGGAGTAAAGTAGATTTGTTGCCTTTGAGTGGGTGAGACGTGGTGTTTATTTTTTTATTGGCTCAATTATTTATTGTATCATCAATGATTGTCTAAATCCTGACCACTTTACATACAAGTAAAGTTATCTCTGCATTTTGATTTATTATGAGTTCTCAACTTTTTCTTGCCTTTTTAATCTGAACTTTTGACTGCTTTTAACTTCAAATTCATATTTATGTTCTACTTCAGCATTTTTCTTCCAGTTTTCCTTTTTTTTTTACCACTTTTTCCATTTGTATTTTTCCACATTCTTAGCGTTTCATCTGATTTTCAGTAATTTGTCTTTTATTTACTATTTTTTAACTTGTCATGAGAATTTAATTTGAAATTTTTAGATAGTGACTTGCCTGTTAAACTAAAAAAATGTAGATTTAATAAAGACTTTTTGCATAATTTTATTTTATTTCTAATAATATTTCAGGTTATATTTAGGCGTTTTGATTTATTGCAATTTTCAACGGTTTATCCTTGTTTTTCTAAATATTTTGACTGCTTTTGAACGTCAACTTCATCCTAGAACTCATATTTTAATAATTATATATATATATTTTTTAATTAATGACTTCTCAAAATTTTGGCTTTTTTTGGTATCCAGTCTTCTTTAAGCACACAACCTTTTGTGTTAAATACTATCTTGTCCTTTTTTCTTCTTTAAATTGACTATTTTATTCTGATATTAAGACTCCAAAATATTTCAACCAAATTCTTGATTTTCTTTTTCAACATTGTTCTCAAAGTTTTAACTTGCCTTACCTATTTGCTTTGCATTATGACTATTTTTTCTCATATTTCGAGTTTTATTCTTGACATTTTAACATTATTCTTCAAATTGAATTGCCGTATTTTCAACATTTTGACTTCTTAATCAATATTTTGACTCAGTGTGTATTATAAAAATATCTCCCCCTCTCAGTATGTCTCGATCATGCCCGGGCCTGATCCTCCTCCATACTGTTCAATCTTAAGTCATGATTTATCTCGGTTTGTTATGCACTCAGCAGCATCTGATCTCTTTAAGTGTCTACAAACATTATGACATTGATATAAGGCTCTTTAATTTACTCTGCTGAAGTGCTGTTATTTATTAGGAGCTTTTTCTCCAACAGGGAGCAGAAATAAACCTCTAACTGTCACAGCGAGTGTGCTTTTGAGTTCTTGAAACATCCTATCCTCACATTATTATCTGCTTGAAGTGATGATCCGAGTACCATTCTTTATGGTTTGGTAATAAGTGTCTTATTTTTCATAGGGACGGGCGGCATTATTTATCACTGGCAGTGTTGGTGGGGATTAATGATGCATAACTCTGTCGGAGTTGTCTGGCGTACAGCACCAGCCGTAGGAATCTGGAAGGTTATCAGAGCAATAAATCCCAAGTTTTTTTCCTTTCCTGCCGTTGTTTGTCACGATGCACTGCAGCAGCCAGTTCTTATGACGGTTCCAGCTCCTCTCCTTCCCTGTAAGCCGTCAGAAAAAGAAAAAAAACTCCACTTGTTTAAGCTGCCAGTCGATAAGGTGGAATTTGATCGCACAACCTCTCGAGTTCAAAGCGGGCGACTGTTCTTGAATCTTTTACTTATTACAACGTCTCTGTCTGTCTGTCTGTCTGCTTCCAGCTGGATGATGGGCTGATAAGCAGCGCCGCTCTCCCTCCGCCTCCTCCTGGCGATGCGAGTACAGCCTGTTCACTCTTGCATTTTAACCGTTTTGTCAATTGCTGTCATCCAATCCTGTTATGTCTATAAACTGAGAATTAAATTAGGTGTGCAGACTGTTACACAAGTCCAATCCATACCGGGCCGACGGCAGTATTTCTTTCATCACGGCTTATTTTCTCTGTTTAATTTATCGGATCAATTGGCCCTTTAACTTGCCAAAGCAGGAGGAAGCCATCCGTGCATTGTCCATGATCCGGGGCAGAGAGGAAGATTTAGTCTATTAGTGCAATGATAGGTCCTTTTACTGCGGCGAGCTGGCTGATTGAATGGCATCCTTCTCAAGGTCGGGCCCGAGCTAAGAGCTATTTTCTGCTTACCTGTGCAGCCGGCCGGGGCCACGGGATCTGCACACAAACCGCCTTTACATCAGCGAGTTTTGAAAACGGAGAGCGCCGGCTCCTCGCTGATATTTCCAGCCGGTAACATGAAGAGAGGGAAAAAAAAAAAGCCCTTCGCCCTGCAGAAAACTGAAAAAGGACACAAAAAGGCATGAGTAATATGATAAGTGGGATCTGGCTGCCGTGCGTGAAGACATCGGGAATGTTGTTCTTTCGATATGTGCCAAAGGCCGAGTCACATCCTCCCATTGTGTCCCTGTCAGGAGTAGCCGGCGAGTTTAGCGGGAGACGGTTCGAGCAGAAGGGGCGGAGGTCAAACTGGAGAACAGCTGGTTTTCTGCTGTCTAACTTTTTATGCCTCAAGGCCTGAGGTATTATTTAGAGAGTTGTACAATCATCAGGCCGGTCTTCTGAGCTCAGAGAAGAATAAGAAGAGTAATTGTTTTGAAACTTTGCATGAAAGTCCACCCTGAATCTAGTAAGAATATCAAAGGTTAGAGGTCAAGGTCATGAGGTCTAATAATTAATCCTTGCTTATGCATGCTTCAAGGGGTTATCTTCAAACTTTGCACATTTTCCCGCTCTTACTGGAGGCCATATGACAGGCTCTATTAAAGTGATTTCTTGATTGAACAAATCAGGCCTCAGTGTGGCTGGTGAAAATGAACTCAGCTTTCCAAGAACTGTGGTAAATCACACTGACTTACTTTTTCACAGGGCAAGATAGGTTTTTTCTCTTTATAAATGTAATCATAATTTAGAAACTGCATTTTTTATGTATGGGTTGTCTTTGTGAGATATTAAAACAGGTTTGATGGGTTGAAACATTTAAGCTGCTCTATTAACCAACATCAGTCCTCTCCAGATCTTATTCATTATAGTAGGACTGGACGATATGGCCTAAGAGTAAAATCCCCAATTTGTTGTCACAAAACTCGATTTTAATCGATTTGTCCCTCTCACGGAAAAACCCAAACACAAAAATGCAAGAATCAAGTTTTGCTTTTATGTTAGAAAAATATATTCTGAAACTAAACAGAATTTCCCTCGAATAGTTAAGCTGCGTGCTGTTATTATTTCATAAAATGTTGATAATGTAGTTTGAACGTAGGCAGGTTTGTCTACATGAACACTAAATTCTGAGCTGTTTTCACAGTACATAAACATGAAATTCTCTGATCAACATTTAATCTAATTTAAGAAAACAAATACAAACCTCAACATCTGCTTGTGCAAAACCTGAGAAGGCCTACCACCATGAAAACCGTACATTTTCAGTATTTGTACTTTCAAACATTGCAGCAGCCTTCAATAAGAGCAAAAGTAAGTCCAGAAAAAAATCTAGATTTTTAGTTTTTAAATCTTCTGCAAAAAAAAAAAATCAAATCAATCGATTTAATAGATATATTTCCCAGCCCTACATTATAGATATTTAATGTTAATATTAGATTGGTCTCTCTGTCCATCGTTGTACTGATTATACATCCATAGTAACTATCTTTACAACCTTATAGACATGAGACCCTCTTGAAAATGATATGCCACATCTCAAGGGGCTTACCGTTAATACATTTATATTAAACAAAGACAAATATGGTGCTATACAAGTAAAGATTGATTAATTGAATCTTAATTCAGCAGAGACAAATGTGATGAGGACAGATTTATGATCTGGATGTCTATGGGTTTGTCACAATCCTAAATTCTTATTTGTTTGTGTATATACAAATATATATAACGTATATATTTGTATATGCATATGTGTGTATCTATAAAAGAAGGGTGTGGCCTCAGCCTGCTCTGTTGTAAAGTGCCTTGAGATAACACCTGCTATGAACTGGTGCTGTACAAATAAATACTGATTGATTGCAACACTCTTTCACAGCGCTGTATTTAGAGAACATGCAGGGGATTTTTTCAAATTTGCAAAAATTTCCACTGTACTGAAGAAAGTGAAATCATTTGGCAGGTTAAAGGTCAAAGCCAGTGAGCTTTCTGACCATTTAGAGCAGATTTTGGTAAAAAGGGTTTTCATAAAAATTACACAAATCTGAAAGCTCTCAAAGCTTAACAAGCATGTCTTGCTTGTTAAAGCAATATCCCAAGGATGCTGCTTTACCTTCTCGCCCAAGGTTGAGCAGATTTGAATTTGGAGACAAAACTTAAGGTCATTTGGTTATATATTTCTCCCTCATTCATGAATGTAATGTTTCAATAACACTGCAAAAGTTCTTTGTCAGACTTGGCACAAATTTCCACTCCTACTCAAAGACAAACTGAGAGGATCCGTGTCAAGAACACTGTGAAACAAAAGTACAATTTAACATTTATTTTTGAATATGTTGTACTAAGTTAACTGATTCTAGCTGACATCTCGTCACATCATTCCTTACATTGTGAAACAGAAATTCTCAGTTGTATAGAAAACATCGGCTTGATAATGGTGGCCATTTGTTTATTGTTGCCATGTAAATATCTGTTTAACGAGTCAGTCTGCCCACACACTTAAGTGGCTCAGTAATCTATAACAAAACTCCAACTTTCATCATTAAAAAATTAAATTTATACCGATCACACCCTGACAAATAACATCCCGGCCCTTCTTCTTGACCCTCATCTCTCTCGCTTCGCAGCAGTTGTACCCCCTGTGAAAGCACAAAACATTTTATTCCCTTCGATAACAAATATGGAGCTGAAATAGTGCAAAAGGATCACCATAAGCTGCTTAAGTTCACAGACCTGCTTTGTGTGTTTAAAAAACTGCTGAACAATGTAGAAGTGTGTCAACATTGGATCTAAAGTGAGATTAGGGTCAGCTGTGTCTGGTCTGGGTCGTTTTTAAGGAATAATCTCAATCATCTTGATGTGAGGGTTAAATAAAGTCACAGATTAGAGTCATAACACTCATTAAAGCTCTCCTCCACCCGGCACAGAATGTTTGGAAGTGAATTTTCCGCACTGCCACATTGAATTTACCCGGGCCTGACCTGCGCTAAAACCCTCAGCCGGGGCTGTCATTTGGCGTATGTTCAGAAAAATAAAAATCTCTCCAGTAACACAGATCACCCGCCGCTGTCACCGTATCCAGAGGGGGGGCGCCGCCACCTCGGCGAGATCAAAGCACCGTGCAAATCCGCCATACTGCAAACAGAGGAGTTATTGGAGGAGCAGAGATGATTCACCTGAGCGAGGGGCCGAGCACAGCTGCACCCCCACCAGCTGGAAGCCCCACAGACCGCAGATAGGATTAGAGGCTTTGGCTGCAAAGGTCCCTCATCATTTCTCCATCTGAACCTTGTATGGCGACAACCCCCCGCAAAGACACACAACTGTAGGGCCGGGATATACATCGAGGTTTTAAGAGACTTTAATGTATGAGTGAGACAGTGTTTTATAGATATGATTGATATTGGCAGAAAAAATACACACAAATCATACATAAAAGATTTTTTACAGTATAATTCACCCACAGTTATACTCCTTTGACCAAGATAATCTAATTCAAGACTAAAAATGGAATTTTATTTACATTATTCACTTTAATCCCTCCTCTCTCCTCGTTCTTCATCACTACACAGTAAATGGGGGTGAATAGGATGCGAACGAGTCTTCTGAACAGCTCTATTAAGTTAACGCTGAAAATCAATTCACAGTTGTGAGTGAGCCGTTTCTTAGTGAACCATTCTTACATGCAAATTGCCTGCAAATGTAAGACTGTGAGTTGGTTATAATCATTCACTTAAAAGAGCCATTCAAAAGACTCGACTCGTTTGCGAACTTCACATCTCAGCACCACGGAAGCAGGTCAGCAAAACAAAGCCTCTGTTTAGGAGTAGAAGAAAATAATACGATGATAGTAGATGATACCGTAACATGATGCGGTAAAAAAATGAGTCAAAACAAGCACACAGGACCGTTAAGAGCTGCTGGAGAGTTTACCTGATGACTGTAGGCAGAGGCAGGCTAACACTACCCACTGACTCCCAGTGTTTGAGCTAAGCTAATTAGCGGTGGGCGAGCCCTGCCCGTCTCTTCCTTGTTACTGCACGCACAGACAAAATAATTGAGTCTATCTGCTTGTCATGGACTCAGGAGTGAGGCAAGACATAGAAATGAGCTCAGCTGTATTTTAGTCTGTCATAATAATCATGATATTTATGCTTCGATGTCTGATTACTGTATTTAAAGTTGTATGAACAACGAAACAAAACTTACTGACATTTGGCTGCTCCTAGACGTTACCATCAAAAAACAAGAGCAGAAGAAGTCTGAAGCATCTGATTTGTCAGCAGCTTGAAATATGCTTTTTCAGTGACCTAAATCTTTGTTTAAATCTGGACAGAAGGCCAAAACACTCAGGAAAACCTCTGTATTTAAAAATACCTGCCTACTTGTGGACACACTCTTAGACCTTATGAGCATGTTTTTGGTCCGTGGGAGGAAGCTGTGGTGCCTGGAGAGAACCCACACATGCACAGGGGAACATGCTACATGGGAATCAATCCAGCAACCTGCTTGGTGTGAGGCATGAGCCATATCCTGCTGCACCACTGTGCCGCCATAATACTGGTATTTTAAGGTATTATCTGTCAATACTGATATTATGCAGATAAAATCCCACATCTCTAAAATATTTTGATATCCATGGTTTATTGTGTACCAACATTCAGCTTAGCCAGGGGTGGTTAACTGGCAGCCTGGGGCCACATTTGGCCCTTCACCTCGCTCAATGCAGCCCACCAATCATTTCCAAAAAAAACCCCCCAAAAAACAAATTAATAAATAAATTTGAATTATGAAAAAAACACGTCAACAACTGCTAAATTTCAGAATCAAAATCAGAAATACTTTATTAATCAACAACCTTATGAAAGAAATAAATTAAATTTAAATAAATAAATAAATTTTTAAAATTGATTTGATTCATCATGAGTAACCAGTACTACATAAAACAAAAATTAGGATAGCTGCTAAAATATTTCTCCTCCTTTAGATTGCTGGTGCATGCTTTCATTTTTACAAGTCATTAAAGAACTAACTTTTCTATGAATGTATCTCTAAATGTCCTTCATAATACATTAAAAATAATGTACAGTGTTAGTAAAAAAAATATATGTGGAAACAATGTTAAAGGTAAAATATTTGTGCCTTAAAAACTGATAAACATTCATTCATTTATTGCATTAAAAAGAAGCTTAAATTGGCTATGGTAATGTGTCATGCTCTTACATTTTTAATAGTGTTTGAGTTCAAATATTTTAATGTTGATATAATCCTTTTTTGATCTTTTATTTATGCTATTTTTTTATTAATGTAATTTTTTTCCTCATTGATAGTTCCTGACAGTGTGAAACTCTCAATCTCTCAATCTCTCAAGCACTGAAAAAAAAAAGTATGTTGCCCTCTTGGTAATCAAAGTCGCCCACCCCTGAGCTGAGCTATGGTTTCAGGTCGATTTTGCCCAGCCCTACCCACTCGCCGCTTCATGATCACTTAACAACTCGACTCATGCACGCTCACACTCTCTGTAAAGCAGCTCATGTTGCTTTTATAGGCTCCATTGTCTCTGCAGATAAATAGGACATCCCAAACAGCCTGAGAGTCCCAGCACATGAATCTGGTGTGGAGGTATCCCCCCCCCCCCAGATAGGTATCACGGCGCGGGCCGTCGTTGAACACGGCTTCTCCTCGGCTCCTGTATCCCAGCTCATCCCCCTCATGCCTGCCAGGTAAACCCGTCTGCCTCTTTCCTGCTGCTGCTGCTGCGATAGGGGAGTTTGGCTCTCCGACCGACTGAAACAACACCGCCTTGTTTATCCTGTAAATAATTCACCCCTCCCGGGCAACTGAAAACAAAATCAAGGTTGTGTGTTTAACAAGGGAGGCGAGGAATGAAGAGGAGCCGGAGAGAGGAGGGAGGCGGGGTGAGGGAAAATCAGGTGTTTCCTTTTTTAAATAAAGTCTGCGCCTGGGGACGACGACACATCCCTGATTCCTATGCAGTGTGAAGATGCAGCAGTGAGATGTGCGGGGGGGGCGGTTTGGGGGGTGCGCTCACTGAACTCGCCCTCTGATAGCTCTCTGAAGAGGGTGCAGATACTGTCGGCGACGCTCTTGTCGTGTTTAACATCAGAACCTATGGAGGGTGTCAGGGCGTCACACAGTTTGATGCTTATCATCCAGGGCTGTTCCTGGGAGCTGTCATCCCCCCCACCCTCCCACTGCCTGCCACCACCACCACAGTTGTGTCAGACGTGGATGTGGACATGCAGGCTGCTCGGGTTTGTTTGGGTGTCTGCTGGTGTCGAGCATCAGCCCCTGGGGTGGTGCAGCAGCCTGAGGTGTCTGCTATCGACTGCTCACGTCTGCCTCACTTGTAGCTTCCCCTCTGTTCTTGGTTTATTTATTTGTTTGGGTTTAAAACATGAATTTACACGCTGCAGTACATACATTTTTTAATGTACTCATTTATTTGTGATTTTAGAAGTAAAAAATAGAAGCTGATCAGATGAACATCCCTGTGAGTTCCAACAAATGAAATAGTATGTGTACATTTGTATAAAAGTAGCTTATAGTATATATCAGTCAATATTTAAAGAGCATTATTGGTTCCTGAATATGTACCTTAATTATTATTTGTCAGGGACCATATAAAGAAAAAAACAAACTCATCAGAGCAGAGATGCTCTGTACCAGATTACAGCTTTCTAACTAATTTCTACCAGTGAGAATGTTGAAAACTGAACAAATCTTAGATGCACAAACCAATTTGGATCAACTAAAAATCAAATCCAGGAATTCTCAGTAAAATACGAACAGGTATTAACATACCCCGTGTGTTTATTTGGATATGTTATGTATTTGTTTTGCTTTTTAAAATAATTATTAATATTTTCATTTTGTCTTGTTTTTTTATTTCTTTGTTATCTCTTTATTTTTTAATTATCATTAATAAAATTCCTTTATTATTTACTCATTTTTTTCTGTGCAAATGTGCGACCTGTGTTACTGGAGAGTGCCACTGGAGGGCTTAGAGAGCGCTCAGGCTGCATACAACCACCTGTTGTGTGAAAAATATTTTTAATTTATTTTTTAATAATAATGATAATAAGAAGAAGAATTTAATCTTTATTGAACCAGACAAGTCCCATTGAGATCAAGATCTCATTTGCAAGGGTGACCTGGCCAAGAGGTCAGCAGCACACGTCATAATCAATACAAATTCAAGAAAATATTAAGGCAATAAATTACAAACAATAAATATTGAAAAAATCAACAATATAACAAACATGGCTACAATTTAGAGGACAACTAATGACTAAAACTAACTGTCTGCACCTGAAACACAATATTTGTACACCATTAAAAATGTCTCTGTGCTTCAATGAGAAACCCTGTGAACACTTTCAGGTGTCAGAGCTCCAGTGAAAACGGTTTCTGTTATGATATGACAGTCTGCAGTATGTTAGGATGCAAAATGATCTGATGACATATCATCACGTGAAGGTTTACATGCAGCGGATACATTTTAATACAATAATATAATGTTCCCCTTTATGTGCACATTCTCCTCAGTTTACATAAATGGATAATTAGCCTTCTATCTCCATAAAATACTGCATAAACAGAAGTGCTGAGGAAAGGTATATTACAGTTTGTTTCATTCATGCCAAACAAACCAAGAGCTGGGGGAAGACGTCAGGAGTTCCCTGGTGTATCTCCCTTTAGGTATCTGCTGAAATCATGTCTCTTATCTCACTTCTAGAAGATAAATCACTCCTAAATTCAGAGTAAAAAGCACAACAATGCGATGTTTATCTTCTCACTTCATATGTTCCATGTCACCCTCCTCTACACTTGCTTGCACACTTCCTGTCCCCAGTGTCTGATTAAAAAAACAGAAGTATGCAGCGATCACTTACATAACACCAACGCTGTCTTAAGAGCGAATCATCAACAAAAAGCAATCATCAAAGTTACTCTCACTGCTTTAATTATGCAATCTGCTTTTGGCCTTGAGCCTATTTGCATAACACACGTTGATGGAAATGCAAATTGATGTGAACAACGTTTTAATGCAAATGGATAATGAATGAGGGGATGTCTCCCTCTTTTGATCTGTTTTTTATTGGTTAATGGGTGTGAGATATAAAGGACGATCATTTCAAATACACTGAAACTTTCCTTTCGACGTGATTTATACAGGAGCATGATGGGGCAGAAAAAAGGTGAAGTATGAGCCTGAATGTTGCAAAGAACACTTTAGACTAGAAATGCAGGATATTGGATTTTTGCAGGTATCAGATATGCCAATATTTCAGAATACATTATTTCAGATACTGATGTTTTTACAAAGCAAAGAGTCTTTGCATTGGGAGAACTGACTTGCTGCTTTCAGTGTGAAAGTCTGTTTATTTGAGGAAACAAATTCAAAACAATATAAATAACATTATCTCTCGGGAAAAAAAGGACATTTTGATTTTTTTTTTTTTTTTTTTTAATTAATTTGAACATTTTATAATATATAACAACACACAGCAGACAAATATGCACAGACTGGCAGGCATTTTCACAAAGTTATGTTCATGGTAAATAATCCATTCACATTTAGAGACAGCAGGAACTCTCAGGGACATTTCATAATACAGTGTGATACCGTAAAATGAAATTTGAAGTAAATAACATTGTAAAACAATGAGAGAAATGAGATACAAACCAAATCATGGGCCAAGTGTTGCATCTCTTGTGTTCACCCTGATAAACTGAACCAGACTTTGACGTTAAGGGGACTCCCCCGTGTGAAACCACCCTTGACCTCAGTTGTTAGTCAGGGTCAAATCCTGGGCTGAAGTAGAACCAAAACCTGAGCCAGGGTCCAGATAGTTGCAGCTCACACTGCACATTTGATCATTTAAAGCAGCTCTCCAAACTTCACACTGGCTGGCAGTCGGAGTGGAGAGGAGCTAAATCGCTGCAAAGCGATCGTTGACAAAGGCCGACTCCCCGCCATGCTGGTGTGTAAGCAAAGGGACGAATCAAACACGGATCAGAGGCAGACAAAGATCAGGATTTGCTATTTCAAGCTGATATTGGGCCGGGTTCCCACAAGGCTACATGCTATGCCTCCCCTTCGAGTGTTGATTGCAGAGAAGAGAATGTGGTTGACTGATCTGAAAGGAAATTACTGGAGAGCGAGCTTATCCATGCCTTTGACTGATAATCAGCTCATTATCGTGTTGATCATTTACAGCTCTCCCTCTCGCCCGCGCTCTATTCTTTTAGCTATGTCACTGAAGCACAGCACAGAGACTTTTAATGGCTTGGCAGGGCGCCCGCGTTGGTGAGGCAGAGTTAAAACAACCCCATTCTAGCCCGCCCTGGCCGGTCTCCACTTTTTTTTTTTTTTACACGGTGCAGGTCCCCACCCCACTTATCAACCCTCGCAGGGACAGGGGGAAAAAATTAAAGGAAAAACAACAACAGCAGCGACAACATATGCAACCTCCGACGCGAGCCGTGCCCTCGCACCCCAACACGGCTAACTGTGCATGAAATTGAACTGATTGGAGTTATTGACCAGAAGGCTCCAGGCCCTGAGAGGACATGGAGGGAGCGGGCGGAGCAGGTGGAGGGGATGTTGGCTTGTGTGTTACCTGATTGAGTGAAAAATCCTCAGCCTGGTCGCTTTGATGCCCGGCACTTTACAGGAAAGAGTGATTTAATGGAGGCTGCCAGACCTCATCAATGTCAGGCCCTTCGCTCCGACGTGCTTTATATAAAAGTGCTCGCCATGACAGGTGCTGATGGACAGATGTTTGCTGGTTGTTTTAACTGCACTGTAAAAAGAAACACAGGTATCAGCCTCCACCTCTGGTAGGGCTGGGAAATTTATCAAGTTTAAAGATGTATTGAGATATTTTTGACTAAGATAAAGAAAAAGACTTATCTTTTACGCTAATTAAAGCATTTTTTCTGGATTTAGCTGGTCTAATGCTCAATAAAAAGATTATTTACAGCATGAACAACTAACAGTAATATGCCTAAACCCAGCATAATATATTTGAAATGTTAAAACTGTACAGGGAATTGCCATTTATTTATTAAATATCATTTAAAGCATTAAGGATATGGAAGAGGAAGTGTGTTATCTATGAGAGTGATGAGGGAAGTAAATCAATAAGAAGACAGTTTCTGATGCATCAAATCTCAAAGCAGATGGGCGACAGCAGCTGAGGACCACACTGGGTGCCACTCCTGTTAGCTAAGAACAGGAAACTGAGGATATATGGTTTTGCTCACCAACGTTGGACAAGAGAGAAAAATGTTGCCTTATCAATTGAGTCTTGAGTTCTGCTGCCACATTCAGATTGTAGGGTCAGAATTTGGTGTGAACATCATGAACGCATGGATCCTTCCTGCTTTGGTTCAACACTTCAGGATGTTGGTGGTGTGATGGTGTGGGGGACACTGTCTTGGCACACTTTGGGCCCCTTACCACCTGAGTAACCCCTAAGGCTACCTGAGTATTGCAGAGCATATCCATCCCTTTATGACCACAGTGTACCCACACAGTGGCCACCACAGTCACCAGATCTCAATCTTATCAAGCACCTTTGGGATGTGGAGAAACTGGAGATTATCTGGCAGCAACTTTGTCATGCCATCGTGTCAGTATGGACCAAAATCTCAGGGGAATATTTCCAGCACCTTGTTGAAATGAGGCAGCTCTGAAGGCAAAAGGGGGTTCAACCTGGTACTAGCAAGGTGTACTTAATTAAGTGGCCAACCTTGGTATTGTCTAAGTGTGGGAAAGCCTATGTTCCCCGAAGACCGTGAGGGAGTTTGTTTGCAATTTTTGATAAATAGAACAAGAAATGTCTCAAAATTGTGTGTTTATGACTTCGATTTTTATGTTGCAGTGGCACATAGTAGAAAAAAACATTGTTTGATCCTCTCTAGAGACATTTGAGAGTATACAGTTCTGGTTTTTTCAACAACTAATTTTTATTTACACGAAAAAACTACAGGAAAAATATAATTTATTGTTTTTACAGCACGCCCTCCATTTGTCAAAAGCTGCATTAAAATACATAATTGACCTAAAAGATACTAAAAACAGCTAATACAAGTCAAACACAAATAAACCAAAACAACTCACTAAAGCCAGGCTAAAGCAGTTTAAAATAAGACCTTATGTTTTATAATTTAAAGAATCACACAATTCATAAAATGTATTCCTACATCTATCTAGAGGTTCTGTAGAGTATCTGATCATTTATTTTTGTGAATATTTCATTATCACTTGAATTCAGACTTTTTTATGTGTTCTTTTGCATGTGTAATATATAAAAATCGTTAACTTATACGTTAACTGGATAATAGCCAATGATATTGAAATGCAAAACTTTAAGAAAATATATATCATATACAGAATAACACAAAATACATACACAAGAAATCAGACATGGCGTATCATCATTGAGCTAGAACATACTAAGATGTAACCGTATGTCCGTGTTACCCATCCCTAACCTCGGTCTTAAAACAAGAAAAGTCTGCAAGAGGCCGAAGGAGTGAGCAGCCCCCTTACCGTTTTCTATTTTAGGCCTCTAAAAATAGCCCCATTGAATTTTTCTCTGGAGTTGATAAGCCTATAATTAATGTGACCATCATTAGGCAGGGACATGCTCTCCTCAAGAGGACCCCGCTGGAGAGGTGAAGCGGGGCCGATGGAGACCTCGCTTGTTTTAGCGGAAACCGGATTGACGGGCCGACCGGCTTCTCCTGGCGTCGTCGCAGAAGGCGCCACTTTGTTGTCAAATTGCTGGATTTCACACATACACACACCCGGCGTCATCTATCAACTGGCTGCGAGGAGCCCACTGTGCTGCGTCTTCAGTAGATCTGAATTGCATTGGAATTGCATCATTAATAGAGCAGAAATGAATCTCCAGCAACTCCCGCAGAATGCATTGACCCCTGAGGGAGACTCGAAACAAGACAATGTTTTTACAGGAGGAATATCTAACTCGAGGTCCCATTACCACTTCATCAATATACAGCGGCAAGTGAGCGAGGAAGAGGAGGGGAAGGGGAAGAAGAAGAAGACGGGGGAATGTAATAGCTTAGAGTGCTAATGGCAGCCTGAGCGCTCCGGTCCCAAACATTCAGCTGCCTCGTATCATCCGGGGATGTGTAATTGCCCTCCTGGAAGCTGCCACGCGGAGCGGCCGCCTCTGAAAGTGAGGAGTGGCAGCTGCTGGATGTCGAGGAGCGAGGCCCCGGGTCGGCTCCCCCAAGTGGGGCCTCCTTTGCAACTACGAGATGTCATAATTAATAGCAATACCCTGGAGGGCTGGCGTTGGGTGGGCAGAGTGTGATCAGGGGCACCGTGTTGGGGGAATGCTAGGAATATTCTCAGGGCCCATCTCCAGCGGAGGCCATTAAAATATACAGACATTGTTTTTTTATTTCATGCTAAAACATATTTTGTCACCATTAGAGAGGACTAAAAGGAAAAAACAGCTGTTTCAAAGGACTTATTTGAAATGTTTCTGTCCTGTCTCAGAGCCAAACCTGTGCAGGCACCGGCACAGTCTCAATTTACATAGATAGATATTTGAGGATCAGTCATCCCTTCAAAATGAAAAAAACACACTTGAACTCTGTTATAAACTCTGTTTCATGCAGAAACAAGCAGTAACACAGGAAAACAACAGTTTTGAGGGCAACCCTTTTCTAAGGTGTGATTGTGGACTTGGGTTGAGTCCATAAAGCAGCCTATTTTAGTGTAAGTTTGTCTTTCTTTGTACCTTCATACTTATACTATATCCATGGTCGTACTGATTATACATCCACAGTAACTATCTTTACAACCATACAGATATGAGGACCCTCTTAAAAATTAGATGCCACGTCTCAAGGGACTTACTTTTCATAAATTTATATTCAACGAATATGGTGCTATACAAATAAAGATTTACTGATTGAATCTATATTCAGCAGAGACAAATATGATGAGGACAGATTTATGATCTGAGCGTCCATGGGTTTGTCTCTCTGTCATAAATTCTTATTTTTAGTCCGTTTGTCTCTGCCTGGATGGATACATCTCTGGATATATGTATGTGTATATACAAATAAATATTTATGTATTTGTATATATGCATACATATGTATCTATAAATGAAGAGTATGGCTTCAGCCTGTTCTGTTGTGAAGTACCTTGAGATAACACTGGTTATGACCTGGTGCTGTACAAATAAAGACTGATTGATTGATTGATTTGATTGATACAAGCAATGTCAATGAGTCAAATGTGGATATAAACATGGCTGCAGTTGACACCAATGAGATGTCACACTCTCCCTTTTGTGTTTATTAATGCAGGCATTTCAGTGCAGCACAGTGTTACAGCTGTTTGACTCCACAACAAAAACCTCTCTAGTGTGCAAAAAAACATATTTATATGTATATTCTGTACACATGTTAGCATATTCTGTGTATATAGTCTTATATATAAATACCTCAAAATTCCCGACTGTAATGTATCAATATGTACATAACAGCTGTAAACACCACTTATATGTATTTTATTTATTTTCATTCATAAGTTTCATTCTTTATATTTCTCTTTTTGTATTTTATCGCTGCTGTAAATTTGGAATATCCTGCTGTGGGACTAATAAAGGAATATCTTATGTAATCTTATTTAAGTGATTAAATGGATATTTGCAGAACGGAGATGTCAGAGGTTGGGCCGTTGTGGCGGGGCCCATTGTGCTATCCTTTCGTGGGGCCCTCAGCTCCTCGCAGCGCCCCTTTTTGTGAGATTATTTGGGTAAATGAAAGGCAAACAGAGTGAGACACATTCTCCAGTTAGCCTAATGTATACTTATCACTTTGCCGATAGCGAGCGCTGCATCCTCGCTCTGGTACATTTTTCACTCTTGTTTATATTAGATTCCTCGTCCTGTATGGAGAGATAGTTTACTGCAGTGTATCATGGGAACTTATTAATCTTTAGGGACCTGCGCTCTCCCTAGTTAAGTAAATATACATGAGCTTCTGTTAGAGCTCCAAGCACCTTCTGAAAAATCTGTTACTCCAGCTTCCCTCCTCTCTCCCTCTTCTCCCTCTCTTCTCTCTAACATGCCGCCTGGGGGCAAATCTCACTCTGTCTCATCTGCTGCTTAATTTCACTGGAGCGGCCCTCAGTAATGAAGCGCCTTGATGTACATTTGCCAATTTCTGCCTCTGCCACTGCGGCATAATTGGGATGTGACTAAGCATGAATACCCGGCGCAGGGTTGGTTGACCTCTTGGCGACCCCGCGAATAGCGCTTTTGTCATAATGGAGGTATTATCTCACATAATCTGGGAATGGAGAGGGATTGTCTGCAGGGTGCCAGGGATGGAAATGAATTGATATAACTCCCCGCTCCTGCGCGCCACAGAGGACGACTTAAGAAAAAAACTGTTAGATGCATTTTTTACATGCTCATAATGAAGACATTTTCTTCTTCTCTGTCGCTGCTTTGTGTTTATTGGAGTAGGAGGGAAGGTTCTGGCAAAAGCAGGGGTGGCTTTTTTAGGGGATGGAGGGAGAGTTTGATGCTGTGGCACTAGAGAGGGTTTTAGGTTTTTGTGTGTGTGTGTCAGCCTTTTCCCTGCGTGGGTGCAGTGTGTACTCATGCACAAGTCGGTGTGTATGTGTGTCTGTTAATGACCCTGTAAAATGACAAGCTGAGCTGGCAGTGAGAGTACAGCCGACGGTCAGAGAGAGAGAGAGGAGGTGGAGGTGGCAGGAGAGTTCATGCAGAGGTGGGGGTTTTTAAGGGGAGGGGGGTGGCTGTTAGGGCTGGGAAATACGGACCAGAATATCAGGCCATCATGCTGACATGAACATGAGATATGTTCACAGTGCTGGGTCCAATGACACCGAAGATTATAGCTTCCCAGGGTCATAGAAACAGAGTAATCCTCATTAGATGATCACATTGCTGCATGCCATGCTCCCTAGCTTATATGGAGAGTGGGGTTGTGCTTGCAGAGATTTATTTTTCAATGAAGACTGGCTGTAGATTGTGAGATGGGGCTATGACCCATGTATTTGTTTCCATGAATACTGACAGCTGGTAATGAATTATGATTTTAATTTTGTTTTGGATCTGATTTGTAAGGAAGGGGCAGGACTAGATAAGCTCTTTGCTTCATTCTTCTTCTCAAACTGGTTTTTATGTTGACATACATATGTATGTACTCACATGTGTAGGTTTATTTGATGGACAAGTACAGTTGTTTGTGTACATATATATTGTTTTGTTTTGACTTTGTTGTTTTTGTTGTTTGTTTTATTTTTAAAGTTTGAGAAGGATAAAGAAAAGAAAGAAAGAAAGCTTGATCCTGATTAGTAAACATGCTCATATTTAAGATGAATGCAGGATTGAACAGTTCAATTTCGAAGTGTAGTTCACTTTAGAGACAGAAAACAAAATGTGTGTGCTAGGATACCAAGGCAATGAAGTTGTAGTTTCAGGCTTATACCCAAATTTCCACATAGTCTGCTTGTGTAGCCTATGTAGCACACCGCGCACTCCACAGCAAATCGCTCCCAGTCTTATCAGTTAGTTTCTTTCAACATCCTGTGTCTCAACCTGTTCCTGGCATGTGCCAGAGCAGCTCCGCTCTGGTTCGCTGGAAATACATACAGGTCTGTGTTCAGCCAGAGCCCTGCAACCCTGTCAATATTCGAGAAATAACTCGGCTCTAAACAGGAAAACAAACATTCAGAGTTTCCAGGTGTTTTCAAATACAGCGTCATAAAGCTGCTCATTAGGCCGACTTTGGCCACGTAGAAAATCATCAGTAAAATCTTATCAATTCCCATCCCTAGGTATAGTTACTTTGAGTAGTCAAAGAGACTACATACGCACTTTACAAGCTCAAGCCCATAAGCTCAACATGGCATGTGGTAAGTTAATTGTTTAATATGGACTTTCTTATTTTCATAATTAAGGGAAGCCATTATCGTAAGTGAAACTCAATGAATCGTCCAGTCCTTCAGCATTATGTGGAAATGTCAGTGCTTCAATAGTGGGAGGACTATGTGGACACTGGGGGTCATTCAGTGCCTGTCAGTCCATCCAGGGCTTTAACATAATGTAGTAAGACGTTATTGATAAAACATTTCACTTTTAGTGGTTCTCACTTTGTTTTGATTAAGCAGTAAGCCTGATGCCATCATTAGCTATATCAATACAACAATATCACCCGTCATCTGATACGTAAAAGCATCAGCATATCTAAAAAAAAACTCTACATGTTTCCCAGCCCTACATCCGTGGACTCCCTGTGACTCACCTCGCTGTCATCAGACAAACAGAGGCTCCTGAGTGGCCCCCCACTATTCCCACCTGAGAGGGCCTGCAAATGGAGGGGCCGCGCTGTCATTATTTACAGCCCGCAGCTCCTAACCTTGGATCGGGAGCTCATCACGGCGGAGGGAGAATCAGATAGGACTTGACGTGTTCCCGAGCCGGTGACCTTGATAAGTGTGAGGCGCCCGCAGCAAGAGGTTAGGGAAGAAGAGCTCGCTTTTGTCAGCTTTCACTGTGGATCTGCTCGCGCTCGTTTGTACGCAGATGTGTGCGTTTGTGTTGTGAAGGCAGGTAGGGAGGGGCGGCTGCGCGGCTGAACGATGACTCAAAATGACACTCAGAAGGCCCACTTCTGAGCCAGAGTACAGCACGCAGATGTGACAATATCACGGTTAATTTTTCTGGCTGTTGAAGATTAGATGACTCACGAGCGGCCTTTTGAGAGCGAATCAGTTCATAACACCTGTGGATAGTTTGTCATTTATTTGGCTTACATATCAAACATTTTTATTCTCGAGGACTCATCACCCACTTAGGCTTCGCTGTAATCAGGGTGTTCTGGAAAGAAAAATATGTGATTTAAAGTTTCAACCTTGAGCTTCATTTCAAAATTAAAACCAGAATTTAAAATAATAATAAACAGATCAGATCAGTCAAATGAGTAATAACTGTGGCTCTGTTTTTTTAATGATTAGTAATTAAAAGCTCTAATTTAAATCTGAATTGCAGTTCTCACTGATATACAAGCTGCAGTCTGTATTCGACTCTTAGAGTAATATGGGTTTTAAAGGAGACACATTACACCCTTCTTACCTCATAAAAAATCCTTATAACAAATCAGGGATGAGCAACTGGTGGTCTAGGGGCCATAAGTAGTCCTTTTTCTCTCTAAATGCAGCCACTGTTGAGGTTAACCTAACAAAATATGTATATTTATTGACAAAAACTGACAAAATCTGCCATGATAGCATTAAAAAAAGAAATATTTCCAAGATAATAATGCCATAATAAAACCAATATTTGCCTTTAAATATGTCTTTAAAGCTATTTTTTAATTAAAAAAAAATGACTAAAAGCAGTATTTCCAAACTAATAAAGCCATATTTGCCTGTGAATATGTCTGGTAAGGTCCATTTTTTAAAGAATTGCATCAAAATTCGGATTTAGACAACTTCATTCATCCCTAAGGATGATTCAGTTTTGCAGTCTACCCGTCCATATATACATTTTAGCTAGGGATGCACCATAACGTTTTTTTACTGATATCCAAATGCTGATATTTCCAAACTTATCGCTATCAAAACCGATAATATTATTTTTTGGCTAAAGTGTGAGGTTATTAAAACTGACCTGTTCCTCTGATTGTGACAGCGCATTGTTTTAAAAGTTTATGTGGAGCAAAAAGAACATTTCATTCAATAATAATTGGGTGAAGTATTGTGCTACATTTATACATTCTGTGGGTATTACAGCCAATATTTGTGAAATATAAGGCGTGAATGGCCAAAATATCTGCTGTAAATATGGGCAGAAATTTTTATATCTACCGATACCAATATTGCTATTTTTAAGCTAATATCTGCTAATTCTGATATCGTACTGATAATATTATCCCATCCCTTATTTTAGTATACAGCAGTCAAGGAAGAAAAAACATAAAAAAGCACTCATCCCACAGTTTTGTGCTTCAGTTTAATAAAATATAACCACACTTGAATTTTGAGGTTCATTTGTTAGGCATCTGGGCCCACAGAAGCCTCTCATCACTACACAATGGGTTTGTTTTCCCCTCAGCTCGGACTGAACGTGACTTTTTGTGATTGTTTCTCTTCATCAGACTGTATCTATAGACTCTGGAGTAAAGAGCTAGACATTTGAATCCACAATCGTCTTGAGAAAGGCAGCTCATTAGGATTTACTCTAAAACAGCCCTTTTTGAGCAGGGCTGAAACTGAGGGGTTTATAGGCAAGCCCAAGTCCAAAATCTTTATGGGGTTTTTAGATATATTAAAAAATATGTTCAGGGCACACGTGGGACAGTGTTAGGAACCAAGTTGTATGCAAGGAGTGACATGAATATCTTAATTTCCTTTAAATGCAGGATAATGATGTGATAAGGGACAGAATTCTGGATAAAGTGGTGCTTTTATGTGCTTATGGGATTAGAGGGGGTTTAGGATTACATCCAAAATATATATAGGTTATGTTCTGCACTTGAACACATAAAAAAACAACACCAAGCAACTGATTTAATCGACCTAACCTGCCCACAGAAATTTGTCTATCTACCTTTGGATGCTACACTTGATTCCTTAAATGGCTTATAGCTCCAATTTTTGTTTTCTATCAGCATCTGCAGCTCTTTTTTGGTTAGACTTTTCCAAACACAGCTCTTCATGACAAGCTTACTGAAGAAAATGCAGTGCACTCTCTAACAACAGAACAACAAATCACTTAAAAAAAATCTTAATTATCTCCTAAATGGTTCATGATTTTGTGATTATCAGCAGCCTGATATGAAAACCCCTGAATAAACTCCCAAGTCAGTTGCATTTTTAAATTTACGACCTTGGTCTGAAATCACACCTGGCCCTCTTGGAGGGTAATACATCCTCTCTGTAATTTTGTTTTCCTTATTTGATTATTTATTTCCTCCATCCGAACCAGTTACCCAGAGACCAGTGTTGCAAAATAACTTAGGAGAGCATCTCTGGACGGGTGATGAAAATGCATTTTTCTTCTTCCCCCCATGCCGAGATGCTATTTGGTCGTGTGAAATGATTAATTTCACACATATACAGGTCATCCCCCAAAAGCAGCAACATCTCATTCACCGGGGGCCCACCGTCAGCAACAAAACAGGAGGCTGCGATAAAATGAGCAAACAGCAGCACGTACGCTACGTCAATAAATCTTTGGAGGTTAAACCTGAGCTCTGTAGAATTTGAGCCCCCCCACCACCACCACTCATCTGCTCTCTCATCAGGTAAAAGTCACTGAGTACATCAGATCTGGACTAATAGGGCTGGGCAATGTATGTTTTTAAGACATATCATTTTGAGATACTGGGATATACAGTTCAATTTATATTATTACAGTTTAAGCTATTGCTTATTCATAATAAAAGGGAAAAAAAACTAGATTACAGGCTTAATGCTCAGTTTAAAAGAATGTTAGCTTTAATTATGTTCAATCGAGACTGTTGTCAACTGCAGCTGCTGAGCGTCTGGCTGCTTTCCTGTCAGTCTGGACGTCACAGGTAACTCGTTCAGCCTTTCACTCCCATAAAACTTAACTTTTTTCTTTCTTTACAATGCATCTATCATGTCATATTTGACACTTCTGCTACCGATTACAGTCTTTGTCATTTTAGGCCTTACAAATTAAACTCTTTTGACCATTGATTACAACTTCTTCCAGGTGGGCAAACATCAGCTGAGAAAGCCCAGAGTGATTTAAGATGACAGAAAGGCCACAGTAACTCTCATGGTAGATTAGAAAAATGTTGCCTGGTGGGGCAGTTGCGTAGTCCAGAAGGACTTGGGCTGGGGACTGGAGGGTGGCTGTTTGGAAGTTGGTTTGGTAGCTGGAGAGGTGCCCTTGAGCAAGGCATTTAACCCCAAAATTGCTCGAAAGTGCTTCTTCAGGAGCAGCGAGCATCACTCTTACGATAATATCACTGCTCCGTCAGGTCTTGGAGAATGAATGCTTTCCCCTCTGATATTGGTTAATATTTGTTAATAAGCGAACACAATATCCAGTGCAATACCCGGTCAAATGTGGTCTACTGTCACACTGTGCTGTCATATTATATTAATATTGTAAATATTGTTAATGTTGATGGTGTAAATTCCTTGGCCTTGTTTATAGTCTCTCTTTTGCTTATTTTATTTATATTTTCCTTAATAAGGAAGTTGATATATCTATTTTAATGTCTATTTGATTTTCTTACTGCTACAAGAGGAACTGAAACAACTTAATTTCCTCTTGGGGATTAATAAATATTTCTGATTCTGATTATGAGTCTCAATTTCTGCTGAGACATTCAGACGGTATCAGAATTGGTATGAACATCATGAAAGCATGGATCCATGCTGCAGTGTTTCAGTGCTTTAGGTCAGTAATGGTGGTGTGATGGTGTCAGGGGTATTTTCATGGTACACTTTAGGCCCCTTAATACTAAATAAACCAGGTTTAAACCTAACGGCCTACCTGAGTCTTGTTGATGACCATGTCTGTTCTTTTATGACCCTAGTGTACCATCTTCAGATGGATACTTCCAGCAGGATAATGCTTCATGCCACAGAGCTCATGAAAATGACAATGTCCTCCTGTGGCCTCCACAACCACCAAGTCTCAATCCAGTAGAGCACTTTTGAGATGTGCTTTAATCCTGGATGTGCGGTCCACAAGTCTGCGGCAACTGTGTGATGCTAGCATGTCGATATGGCCCAAAATCTTTTGTTAGAAAGAATTAAGGCAGTTCTAAAGGCAAACCTGGTACTAGCAAGGTGTGCCTTATAAAGTGGCCAGTGAGATTTAACCTTTTTGAGTTTATTATCAATTTTTGATTATTACAAAACAAAAATTGCCCAAATTGTGAACTTCTTTTTGTTTTAGCAGTCGCAGGTACCAATAGTTCATTTCTACTCTAATAATGGGATAATTTATAATTCTGGCCATGTGAAAACCAGTCATTAAAATCTAATATTTATATTTCACATAACCAATCAGTTAAATTTGTCAAGGTGTGATTTTACCTCTACATCGCCCAGCCCTACTGACGAGCAGTTTGGGCAGCATCCTGTGGTAGCAGGTATACACTCAAGCACACACCCAGAGCCTGTGTTTGCATAAGTAGGATGGAGCCTTGAATTATGGGGTTTGTGTAAATAAGGAGATGAGACTGTTTTTAGCACACAGGGAGAGCAAGGAGAAGGCGCTTGGATGAGAACAGTGCCTCTATGTGGAGCTCCATCGGTCTCGGGTTGTTTACGACAGCTCGCAGCCCTCATATATCACAAGCAGTATGTTTGCTGTGAAGCTACAGTTTGTATGCCATCTGCCTGAGCTGAACTTGACCATTCAAACAGACTTATATTTTGTAAACTGAGCTCCCTGTAACTGCTGACGTCTGCTCTCTCCTCCACAGTGGATGATCCAGGAGCCCCACAAGGTCGCTACCTTCTTCGGGTGCATCGGGACGGATCACTTTGGGGCCATCCTGAAGAAGAAGGCCGAGGAGGCTCACGTCGACGCGCATTACTACGAGCAGAACGAAGAACCGACCGGGACATGTGCAGCCTGCATCACCGGAGACAATAGGTTCGCCACCTTTCAGTCACCCCCCTGACCAAGACGTGACCCTCTGGCTGGGGTTTGAAACACTCCTCTTGGTTCATTTTCACATCCTCGGGCAGGCAGACAGTCGACTCCTCGGGGCTGGAAGTCATAACAGAGAATCATAGCAGGGCTCACACATCAAACGGAGAAAGAACAGCTTGAGTGTGTTTTTTTTTCCAGGCCCCCACTCAGTCTCTGCCGCCCCAGTGGGTTGTCATCCATCTATAGGCTGACAGTAGCAATGTGTTAGAGATGGCTGGACAATCCGAGCGCTCACCTGTCAGCCTTCTCCCTCTGAGAAAAGGCGGCTTTAAGTCTCAGGCTAGCATCATCATCATCATCAGCACGTCTGAGACAGCAGAGGTCAAAACCCGCGCGCACAAATATCACTAACAGCCAGGGCTCCAGTTCATGATAGACCAGGTGTGGATCAATAACCTCCTTCTCTAAACACCCCCCCGCCTCCTCCGCAGCCCTTCATCCGCCGCTACCGGACTTGTCAGTCAGTCAACGGCCCCGGACCTCGGCCGCCCCGGGAGTCGGCGCCGATGAATGGTCTTAGAGGGCTTGTTTGATGTGGGCTCTGACACCTGAAAAGGTCAGGTGCCGTGCTCAGGGAGACGAGCTCTGTAATATTTCTTACAGGTGTTTAACAGACAGCTCAGGAGCCCGGAGGAAAGGTCGCAGGCAGGGGCCAGATTGGACGGGTGATGGCTTTGAAGGAGTGGGAGCTAGTGTGTCACAGCCCCCCAGGCTTTGATTAGTGAGAGTCTTTAAGGAGAGGAGAAAGAGTCTACCTCAGCTGCTCAGCCTGACAACTCCAGTTCCAGTCAGCAGGAGACAGTTCAGTGTGTGTGACTCATCTCAATTAAGGATTTAGGATATCCGTTTAATCAGTAATCACAGGTTCAGCCGGGCTGTCCTTAAAGAAACCCTGAGCTGTGGGGGTAATTGCTGATCTTATGGATCATATTTTCCACAGCAATTTAAGCTATCATTATGTTTTTCCACTAATAGTGCCAAAACCAGCATTACAAGTAAACCAGTTACAATGATGAAGACATACAATAAACACCCACTTTATAAAAAAACATTCAAAAGTCAAACAACAAGCACAAGAATTATATTGTGAATAATAAGAGAGAGAAAGCATTTCAAAGGAGCTCCACAGTAAATACACTTTCAGATACATCAGTCATAGAAGCAGACGTTTGCATGGTAGATGGACGGATAAATGGACAAATGGATGGATGGATAGTTGAATAGATAGATAGATGATGGATAGATGGATATTAGATTGCTTTCTCTATCCATGGTTGTATTGATTATACATCCACAGTAACTATCTTTACAACCATACAGACATGAGGTTCCTCTTGAAAATGCGATGTCACATCTCAAGGGGCTTAACTTTAATAAATTTATATTCAGCAAATATGGTGCTATACAGATAAAGATTGATTGACTGACTCTATATTCAAGAGACAAATGTGATGAGGACAGATTTATGATCTGGGCGTCCATGGGTTTGTCGCTATCATAAATTCTTATTTTTAGTCCCTTTGCCTCTGCCTGGATGAATCCATCTCTGGATTTATGTATGTGTACATACAGATATATGTATATTATATGTATTAACTGGCAATACACAAATAAAGATTGATTGATTGATTGATTGATATTTATCTTAAATTTAAACGTACCATATGTTAGAAAGTACTGTGTTAACACCAAGTGCCTAGGGACAATTACATTATAGTTGTCTAATTCCAACAAATAACTTCATAGGATCAAGATAAATAGCAGCATTACTCTGTTAAGTGACCAGAGAGATTGACAAGTAGTAACTTCAGTGCAATAGCTTCATCTTACGCTGACCAAGATCAATAGCAGCAGTAAGAGAGGACAATGATCAGTTGCACCTTATTACACTGATCAGGTTTTAAAGCAGCATAATTTAATGACTGTGATCAATTTATACATTATAGGCTGACCAAGATTAACAGAAACCTTATCCAAAATCAACAGCAGCATTATTCTGTTTAGGCCAAGATCAATAGCAGCATAATATATATAAAAAAATATATATGAGGCAATAGCAACATTGTGTATTGAACAAGACAGCAATCACAACATTTTGAGAGTTTTCATAAATCATATGTTCATTAAGGTCTAAGGATTCATAATGTTTGAGAAATAGCAGCATTAAATACAGACCAAGATAATAAGAAGCATTCTTATTTTTCAAGGTCAATAGCAGTATTAAATCAATAAGCTCAGTAGAACTATATGTTGGCATAGAGGAAAAGGTAAAGAAAAGAAAAGGTCAAAATCATCATGAGTACATAAGAAGGGGAAAAAGGAAAGCAAACAATTATGAGGAAACGAGTAAAGAGGGACTTAAGTGTAATTAAATTCAATAGTAACTAAGATCAGTAGTTGCATCACACCTGGATCAAGAATGATAGCAAAATTATATTTTTACCAATATCAATAGCAGGAATTATTTTAACCAAAGTCAGAAGCAACATCATTCATTTACCAAGATTAATAGCTGCTTTATATGTTAACCAAGATCAATAGCAGCATTATATCCTGACCAAGAGCAGTTGAGGCATTATCTGTTAAACAGAATTGATAGAAATATTGTATGTTAACCAGAACTGGTAGCAGCATGACAGTGTGACCAAAACTAGTAGCTGCATTGTAAGGTAACCTAAAATAAGCTCTAAATTAACAACAATTAAAGGGAAACAGAGCCATCCGTTGGTTCCTTTTGTTTTTTTATTCATTTAAAGGTTATGCTGCAGCGTTGGCTTTATTTTTCCACACAGGAGGTTGCTACTTCTTCTTGAATATTTTTAAATATTTTTGGATAGCGTGTGCTTTCCCTCTTTCTCATTACAGAATCATAACCGTATCTTCTGCTGATCGATTGCTCACAAACTCAAACCTAATTTGCTCTCTCACATATTACCACAGGAAGTCAAAGAGGTTGAATTCTTGGTTAAAGACTGTGAGAAGAACAGCCTGAGAAAACAAGCCGAGGGGAAACAGCTCATTTTTCACAGGGTAGTTTTGTGTCGGCGATGCCTCATGCAGCACTCCATGCTAACTGTTGTGAGCAGTTGTTTCTCGCCGTGTCGCAGCGTCCTCCTGTCATATGATTGCCTACGTTCTCCCCTAAGTAGCGATGATGGCTGCACTCATTTTGATGGCCGCTCATAAAGAGACGGCACACGAGGACTGGCTAATGAGCTGTGTTAAGATAATGCCACCTGCTTCACTTTCCAGCTCCCACCACTCAAACTACTCCACTCGAGTGCTCATTTAGTCATACATGTCTGTTGTTTTTTTCACCTTTGTTAACAACAGACCTCCTTTTTTCTAGTGATATGATAACAGGAAAAATAGAGGTGGCTATTTTTTTTTTTGGCGTTAGTCTAAAGTATTTTGTCTTTTTTATGATATGTCTTTTAGTACATAAAAATATCTCACCTGGGGATGACACCAGAATCCTGAACTTTGATATGATGGCAGTAAAACTCAAACAGCATTGATCAGGGATGGGCAACTCCGGTTACGAGAAGGTCACTTTAAGGTTGTTATTGGGGCCAAATGTCGCAACCGGTAGGATACTCTCAAATAAACAATAAAAAATACTTATAATTTACCCAAAAGAGCACATTTTTAATGGTCACAAGATTTTTTATGTCAATATTTAAAGATTTTTATTCAAAGGCAAGTTGTAATAACCAATATTTATGAGAAAAACACAGAAGTCAGTGTTGTGTCATACAGAGAGCATTTAACTTTAAAAAAAAAACAATTGGTATTGTATTTTATATTGTTGGAAAGCCTGATTAGTCACTTTCACAACAAGACACAACTGCAGAATCAGAATCAGCTTTATTGGCCAGGTATGTTAGACATACAAGGAATTTGACGCTGGTTTACTTCACTCTCTAAGTACAGACCAGAAACACACTAGAGGGTATATACATATACAAATAGAACAGAACGCAGAAAAAGAAAAGCAGGAATTAAATAATAAAATTAAAATTAAGGTAAGGAATAGGAATAGAATATGTACAATATGTACAAGATAAAAAACAAGGCAATAGCTTGTGAGGATCGTGCATTCGTGGAATGAGCGACAAATCTGAATGTGTGGGTAGTGCCCCAAAAAATGTGCCAACATTTCCTGCATCTGGAGGCTGGTGTTCTGGTATGCAGAGTGGCAGGATTTTTTGGTGTCAGCCCTGGTACCGTTCCCAAACTTTAGACCAAGTTCTGTGAGACTGGTGAAGTCAACAACAGACCCCAGAGTGGGCGTCCCAGGAAGACAAAACCTCAAGAAGACCAGTTCTTCCCCATGCTTCACTGAGGAACTGTTGGCTTTCCTCCAGGGGAAGAGGGTATTTTGGCCAATTTTTGGGGGCGCTACCCACACGTGTAGCTGTGTAGCTCATTCCATGAATGCACAAATCTTACAAGTTGTACCTTGTTGTAAAGGTGACTAATCAGGCTCCCCAAAGATCTCAAACACAATATCAATTGGTATTATTAAAGAAGATAGATAATCAACAGAAGCAACACGTACATTTTTTTAGAAGTATATTTGGCAGTTGAGGTTTACAGAAACAATGCAGCCAGTTATAGATCATCCATCCACTTTCTTTGGCTTTTCCTAGTCGTGAAGGCAGCAGGTCTACCCAGACATTCTGTCCCCCAAACATTAGCCAGTTCCCTCTGGGGGAGTCAAAGGAGGATGGGATATATAATCCCTCCAGGGAGTTCTGGGTCTGCCTTGGGGTCGTCTCCCCATTGGACGTACCTGGAGAACCTCCACCTTATTGAAGTGGAGGGGTCTATGTGACCCTCTGACCTCGAGGGGATGTGTTATAGCCCCTGGTATGGTCCCTGGATGGTCTGGGCTAATGCTTCATTTTTTACTTTTCCATTAGCAGTCTGTTTTGCTTTGCAATACTTTGTCATGCCACACAGTCCAACATGTCTCTGCTTTGATTAAAGAGATAAAACAATGGTAGTAGAAAGTGAAGCATTTTTCATGTGCCCATGTTCCTTTAGTTTGTTTTCACCCAAAATTTACTAAATTCCCAGGAGCTCTTGACCCCTACAGCACCAGTCCACAGCCTATGTGTCTATTTTCTCCTCATAGGGACAGAGCTGCTTTGGGTAACGGAGAGTATGGCAAATTAAATTTCAGCAGGGCAGGCCCTGGTCAGCCTTCGCCACCACATGAACAGCCCCTAGTCAGGATGTCAGTGATGCAGCCAAGATGAAAGATTGCTCACCTCCATATTCAGACACAAAACGTGAACAAACTGCACAAAGCTGACAAACTTTAAAGGAGAATTGCTGCTTCACGACGTCTACAAATAATGGACACTATTAGCTTTTTAAACCTTGATATGATAGCGGATATATCAATCAATCAATCAATCAAACTTTATTCTTATAGGACTTTTCATACAAAGTCTTGTAGCACAAAATGCTTTACATAAAAAGAAAAGAAATAAAATAAAATAAATAAAAAGTAGAAAAGTTAATTATTCTATTTGCTGCCATCATTCATGTGTTTTATTTACTGGTTAAGCTAATGCATCGTGGTCCAGGGCTGGCCATAATTAATTGGACCTTATGGGGTTTGCTTAGGGCTAATGCATCAACTACCGGCATGACTTCCTTCAACCCCTGTTCAAAAATATTGGACTGTCCCTTTAACTTGACCCTTTAAGGGACTTCAGATACGAGGGTGGAGTGAGGCATGAAAAATGACTATTCTACAAGACAGTTGGAAATATTGTTGACCTCTGGTTTAGAGCATGAAGGCTAAGGTATCAGCGAAATAAGTGTTTTACAACAGAGAAGAGGCTCCAAAGAGCACCAATCCAAATCCTTCATATGGTTGCTCTAAAAGTTGATCTCTTTTATATTATTTATGACGACTGAGGGGATTGTATTGTTTAAAAACATGTGGTATCAGAAGTATTGAAGCATGGAAACTTTTGACAATGCCTAGAAACTATTACTATCCCTTTATATCATGACAGAACAAAGAAAAGAGCACGGCCCGAGTGTTTTTGGGGATGTTTTAGAGACAAAATTAAGATGGATGATAAGTGCGGCTGAAGATTTATGGGCTCTGTCTCGGCAGGTCCCTCGTCGCTAACCTGGCAGCGGCGAACTGCTACAAAAAGGAAAAACACCTGGACTTGGACAGCAACTGGGAGCTGGTGAAGAAAGCCAAGGTCTATTATATTGCGGTAAGTGAGACCCCTTCTCCATTCAGACGCGACTGTTCCCTCAACTCTACTGCCAGAAGAGGACAAAATGTTAAGAGGCTTTATTCAGGGGGAAATGCCTCGCCGCGCCTTCTGCATTGTCAATATATCCATTCATCCTTTTGTGCAGTGAAATGAGCTATGTTACCTATTGAGACAATACGGCTCCATTCTCGGCGTTCTTCCCCTCTCTCGTCTTTGTGCGCCACGCTGCCGCACTGTGTGAAATTGTTCTACATGTAATGCATTCATTCATTCCTTTTAACATGAAGACAAGCCAACAGGTGCTGTGAAAGTGTGAAAATTGATTATTCAAGTTCATTCTACTTCACCCCCCTCCTTTCTATCTCCTCCTACACAATCTTGCGCACACACAGATGGAGGCGGACAGATGTGGGCTCAGACGTTCACACACACCCAGCCTAACGTCTTCACTTACAGCTCCTGGAGTAGGACGGCCCGCCATGCTCATGTTTCACTGTTTGGGATTACATTTAATTCTGGCAGATCAACATTTTCTCTGATCTGCAGTCAAGACGATATCCCTGAAATTGCACCAAATTCGGGGCCTTTAAGCAGGTCATTATCGGCATAAATCATCCCTACAGCTTAAGCCATCATCTAGGGTTGGGAAAGATGGGGAAAACAGTTTTTTATGGCAATTTCACATTTCAGTTTCATCACAAGTCTTTTTATACTCATACTTAACAGTAATTTCCATATTACTACTGGAAGCAAACTTAAACCCAAAAATATCACTACGAAAGCACAAATACTGAACTTAGAATCCAACTTTGAGGGTTAATTAAACAGTTTTCTTCAGCAACAGCATGTTATTCATTCATGACGTACTTAAATGTTTGGCATTTTCAGTTCAAATCACTTAGTATTCATGGTTTTCAATTTTTTAAACAATTTTTGATATTTTTGGCACAATTTTAGAATAGATATGATTTAGCCGTGTGTTCTCCATTGTATTTTTAAACCAGTTTTAGGGATTATCAGAATGCAATGATTAATAAATTAATTTGAAGCATGCAGACTTTAGGATGGTAATTGATTAGATTTTATTGATACCAATGCCATTAACGATTCTGCTGATTGTTTTGATTCTTTATCAGTTCCCTTATCGACTCCATCTGTGAGGGTAAAAGTTGGCCAATATAGGTTTTTAGAGGCAACAGTGTCGAACACATGGCACACATGATATTCATAGCCAAGCTGCAGTAATAAATTCTGCAAGTTGCTGCTTGAAAGTGATGCTGTTTGCGTCTTTTTTTGTCAAAAAATATGCCCCAATTTTGACGCACTTTTGCCCCCGTCTGCCATTATTTTTGACTTTGATGTCGTTTATGCTGACTGCCTCTGACGGCGTCTTTGATTTGTAAGGCTTCCGGAACAAGTCTTTTCATTCCTATGCAGACTGAAAAATTTCTGTTGTTCTGCTTTAATTTAGCATAAAATAATTTCTACATCTGTAATTTTGTACAGGGATTATAGCAGCACAGGACACATGTGGCCCTCCCATTACCTCAATGCAGCAGACCTTTTAAAATCTTTTAAAAATGCATTTAAATTAAGACAATGTGACAAAATGTACCATACGAACAGTAACAACTGCAAAATTAAATGTATAGCTTTGATTGCCTTTATTTGTAATTCCATCCATCTTGATACCGCTTATTGGGGTCATGGGGGGAATTGGGCTGAAGGCTGTCCCAGCCGACATTGGGCGAGTGGTGGGGTACATCCTGAGCCTGTTGACAGCCAATCACAGGGCCACATAGAGAGACAGACTACAATTCACGCCCATACTCATACCTAAGGCCAGTTTAGAGTCACCAGTTAATCTAACATGCATGATTTTGGCTTCTGTGGGGAAAACCCATGAAGGCATAGGGGAATCATGCAAACTTTTTGTCAAAATAGAGATAAAAATATAAGTAAAATGTTCTCAGATAACTAGTAAGTACTCTGAAAGTCCAGAGCCTGAAATTCCAACAATTTGGCCCTGTGGCATTGACGATAAAATTGATTAGTTTATTTACTTTTATTTACTTGGCTCGACTCTTCAATTTTTCGATACGACCCACTCTGTTTTTCATTACAGTACAGACTGTTTGAGTGCCTCCTACAGGTGGGTGGGCCTATCATAGAAACTTCAGGGCATCTTCACAGAAACAAAGAAGGAAACAGAGGCGATAGAGCTGCCGGCCCCATTGTGACTTTTTGTCCCAGTGAGATTGATTTTATTCCTAATACAGAAGCAAGCAGCAAAACAACAGACGATTAAGGCAGAGGAGGGTTTGGGAAGTCATCCAGCATCCCAGCCGACAAAGGGGTGTTTAATTTCCGCTTCAGTACTCCAGACTCGTGGAGTTACTCTGACTGTTCAGAGGTCAGCAGTGTCTCGCTTTGAGCCTCGCTGGAGGTGATACAACAAACTGTGCTGGGTACTACATATAGTCCCTAATGGAAAACCAAAACAACCAAAGAAAATCGAGCCGAGTCGGGCAGATACCATCTCGTGGAAAAGCCCCTAATGTGGTTACCAAATGGGTGTTTTCCTCTAAGAGACAAAGGAACCAAAACGCAAGGCATTGTGGCTTGAATTGGGTCGAATATCACAACAATTAGCAAGCTATTATAGTGCACACTGACAATATCAAGCAGGGAGTGGCTAACTTTAGCACCATCAGCCTCCCGTGCTCTCAACAGGTTAAAATCTACAATTATAGATGGAATTATGGTCATAAATCACTCCTGTGAATATGCCATCTTCATCTGAGCCAGGCCTGAAACCCATACATGTATCCACAAATTGCACAAACTCACATACCCACACTCAACTTGCACACATTTTTAGATATAAAAAAAATAAAATAAAATAAATTTTACAGTTTCTGTTCAGGTGAAGCCTGTATCCCTGGCTTCTGTAATGCTCATGTACGGTTCCCAGAGCTGGACAAAATCTCTCTGTTTGCCTTTAGCATTGTACGTTAGTCCCTCCAAGCCAATACACTCTGAAAGTTCCCTTATCCACATTCTCAATGTAGAAGAGTCCATACTTTTCCAACATAGTGCAATAGCTCTCCTTGCTTGTAGAAGTGTGTTTGTGTAAGTCCTCCAGAAATATTCCAAGCACACAAACCTCAGACAAACATTTTATAACATCTTTCCAAGAGTCCTGAATCTTTATACATTTCCATGCCTAAATACAACTTAATCTTTATTTTATCTCTCAAAATACTGCCGAGCTGCTTCAAGCTAAAAAATGTGATTGATTCTGGCCTCAACTACATAAATTTTGACAGGCTTTGGTCCTCTTAACAAAGAAAGTTAAACCAAAATAATGCTGCAACTTCTCCCTTGAACCAAATCAAGTCCACCGAATTTTTATGTTGTCTTGTCGCTCGTCCCTACCATCAACACACTCCTCCTCTACATTTTCTGGAAATCTCAATGCCTCCCCTGTTGCTCCCTAAACATAAGCACAACATAGTCCAATAATGACAGAGGTCTCATAATTAGCCGCCCAGTCGCAGCAACAAACACCAAAAGAAAAAAAAAAAGAAAAAGAAGCGTCAGTGCTTGTGCCAGAAAGCAGATCAGTCAGTCCATCCTCCAGAGTTTGTGTGGTCCCATTTTTAGCCTCTGCTTCGCATTAGCAAACACGGCACATCCTCTGCAAATTGGCAGTTGGGTTTTGCCCACATCCGACAGTCTTGCGCGCAGGGGAAAAGCTTCCGTGGGATTTGAGAGGAGGGGATAGAAGGGCCACAAATGGGTGTTTGTCAGTGCTTGGAATCTCAAACGTCTTTTTTCTTCTTCTTTTTTTTCTCGCCGTTCCTCCTGGGCCTCTTTGTCAAAACAGGGAAAAGGAGAAGGGGGGGATCATTCGCTTTATTAGAGCCCCGTTTGCACTTGGATAGTACTTAGCCAGATACACTGCCACAGCTATTCCCACTTAATGCTGTGTGGCGTGTCTAGACCGGTGCTCACGAAGGCCTCCTCTCTCCATTAACCTTGTCGAGAGCACTCAGATTTATTTACCCAATTTACAGCCGGATTGTGCGTCCTCTTCCTCTCTAACTCCAACCTCTGCTGCTGTATTAATGTCCTTTGTTGATTTTCATTAAACAGCTGCAGGGTGGTTTACACTCTTGTACCTCTTAATCTGTAAATGTAATTACCGGGAAAGCACATGTGTGCACGTTAGCATGTTCCTTGTGCATTGGCGTGTTAAGGAGGTGATTGATGATTCCTGGAAGAGGCTCTCAAGGTGCGACTACAGTATGCGGGTGATTGGATGAAACTGGGCCGCCTCTGGCCAAAGTGCGGTCCTAAGCAGAATTTTGTCTGCCCACCCTTCTCATATGCACTCCTGATATCATCAGTATGCTCAGATTTTCTGGTGATGAAACAATTTTTTTTTTAGTTTGAATCTTTTCACTGAGAAATATATCATAAAACATCCAGTACTACAAACTGTTCTTGTTTCAAAATGAGCAGTACAGAAAGACAAAGCAACAGCAATATAATTTCTTGTAACCCTCCAGCTGTGAGACTTTGTTGCCTTGGTCTGGTAGTACATGCTATACCAACGATCAGAAGGTTTCTGTAGCACAGAATGACGCATTACCACTTAAGTTCTGCTTAAACTGGTATGAACGCTGGCTGGTTTGCTAGATAGCACCAAGGTTCTGAGAATCCCGAAAGGAACCTGTTCCAGAACCAGAACCGTGCCGGTGTGAAAGCCCTCCTAGGGACACAAGAGCTTTAATTGAGAATCTTGAATCAGTCTGAATTGGACGATCACCTTCAGAATCAGAATCGAATCATGACATAGGGAGACATTCACATCTCTAATACAGACTAGGGCTGAAAGACAATGCAATGCAATTTCAGGAAACGCAATCATCTGATCGCCAAAGCTACAGTTTTTTGCAGCGCTCTAGACTGACCAAGGATCTGTTGTGTCAACTATTTTACAAATTTGCATTGACGAAAGTGCTGGTAAGCAGGTCTACAATACAAAGCCTCTGTTTAGGAGTAGAAGTTGGAGTATCCCTTACATAATGAAAACAGATATTTCTCATCAATATTAGATGAAGAATAATCTGTTCTGTGCTTTTGATCATTGATTTCCTTACTGTTGTCTATACTGTAAAAGTGAATATTGCACTGAAGCTTGATTTGAAGAAAATCGTGAATCAATTTGAAATCTGCCAGCAAAATCGCAGTTAGATCTTTTCCTTAAAATCATTCAGCCCTAATACAGGCCACAGTAAAATGAGAAATGTGTGGCCAAAGTGAGGCCCCCAGCAGCTGATGAGGCCCGTGTTCTGCATACAGGGAGGGGCCTGGTATGAAAACAGAATTATTAGAGGGAGCTTCTTGCAGCCGGTCTCACTCATCCAGCAGCAGCGAGCAGCAGTGAGCAGCAGGGCTGGTGGCAGACGCAGAGCAGGGAGGCAGCGCTGCCATTTCTCACAAAGAGAGAGAATGTTGAACTCCTGCCAAATTTTTGGTGGCAGGCTGTTGCTAGGAAATCTGGGTCCTTAGGCAAATCGTTGCACAAAGACCAATAACAAAGGCGTGAGGGGGAAGAAGGAACGGCTAAACGCATTTCAGGCAGAGGAGATCTTCCCCTCTCTCCCTTTTTTGAATGCCATCGCCGCTGCAGCGATGTTTACAGTTATTCCTCTCCCCGACGATTGTAAACATCAGAAATGGAGGGTGATGCATTGTGTGAAGAGGAGATGAGTGACTCTAATTGGAGGGGTTGATGTGTGCGTGCTGGCCCAGTTAGCCTCATCTCCCCTCCCTCCCTTCTTCCCTTCCATCCCCATCCCCCTTGGCCCTCCATGGACACCCCTCCTCCTCCTCCACCTCCTCTTCTCTCCCTTTTTTTGCTGTCTCCTTCGCCTCCCTCTCCCCTCTCCCTTCCTCCAGACACACATCCACTCGCCGCTAAACACACACAGCGTGCACACACACTCTGCAGCATACCACTGGCTTGTTTTTCTTACCACTGAGCGCTTTGCCCTGTAATTTGATCTGCACTGTTTGATGCATCCTCCATGATGCCACTTTGAATTAACCTATGGCTCCACAGCTCTCTCAAATAAAATGGCCTCCCCTCATAGACGCCATTTACATCTCGCAAACATGCGAAGAAAAAAACAGGAAAAAGAGAAAGGGGGGAGACAAACAAGACAATCGACTGTGAAAAGGCCTGTTAATGACTGGGCGCAGATGGTCAGAAACAACCCAAGGATAGACGGAAGAGACGCTCGCCCCTGCCAACTGGCCTGGTGCACAAAACTCACCCAATGAGACACAAGCTGCAGCGCTGTTAGGTCACAAACCCGATCACAGCTGCGGACGCTGCTCGTTTACGCCTCAAGCTAATGGCGCAATCCCCAGGTTAGCCACGCCCGGGGAAAACGAAACAGCTATCCCACCTTTTTTTGTTTCAAACAGCGCTGCAAACTTAAAGCAGAACGACTCGCACTGTTAGCACTGGCACGCTGCATATAGCATTAATTGGCAGTTGTATTCTTGCCCTCGCTGCAGGGGAAAGCTGAGTTCAGCTTCAGTCACCGTATGCAAGAGAAGGAGGCGAAGGGGAGGGCACAAAAAAAAAAAAAAAAGCGCAATACTGGCACCACAAGCAGAGAGTCAGACTGCTTACACTCCAGAGTGGCACACACACACATTGTTCCTCCGCCCCACCAGCCTCTGCAATTTGCAGCCAAAAAAAAGTGAAGGGAGTTTTTTTTTTTTTTCTCCTCACGCACACACAACTCGGTGACATCTCATCAGCCAGCCGAAGGGCTGATTAGCACAGAGGTGACTGCGGCTGAGTCTCTGTCCAACTCTGAGGACCACGCTGTCCTCACGCTGACCTTGAGCCTCCTCTCTCTTTCTTTTCCATCCTCTCTTCCTCCACTCTGCTGCTCTTTATCTCCAAAATTTCTCCCCTCCTGTCTCCATCTTCCTCTCTCCCTCCCTCCCTCATTTTTCCTGTCTCTTCTCTTTTTCCTTTTTCACTCTGTACTGCACCACTCTCCGCTCTGCCCCTGTCCTTCCACATAGCCGGGGAGGGATCACGAGGCAAAATGCAGGCAGTGGAGAGAGAAGGAGGGAGTGAAGGAGGGAGGGAGGGAGAGAAAAAACTGGCAGGCTCCCCCTTTGTCTGCAGGCGATCAGTTACAGTCTTGGTTGCCGATGAAATTTAATCCCCACCGCATTTACATGCCAAGTTTGACTTCTGGCAAGCCTTATTAAATAGATTTGTAAATCATTTCATCTTGATTAGAATCTGTTCTCAAGGGATCAACATTTTTTCGCCTTGCTTGTGTTTTGTTATGTGCACAATCTGTGCCCACTGGTGTTAAAAAATTTGAAAGTCAAACCCCCTCGCTGCTATTTTTCTGTGTGAGGGGTGGGTTTTTAGAGGGGGACAAAGAGAGATGGGTGCCAAGTCCTGTCCGTCAGCAGACAAGCCTCTTGTGTCAGCATGTCTCCTGATCTCTGGAGGTTGTTACGATGGACAAGTGACCACGAGGGATGCAACAGTTTTCAATAAAATGTTGAACCGTTCAGTAAGATGTCCACGGTTCAAGCGTGTGAAGTCCTTTTTTTCTCATTTTTTCATGTGTCATTGCTCTTTTCTCTCCATATTTGCTCTGCTGTGTTTGTGCCTGTGAGTCAGCACACAGGGATGAGGAAACTCAGCCCACAAGTAGCAGTCATACACTTGCTTTGAGATGATGGGCTGCAATATGCACCAACAATCACAATATGAGGGACATTTGCTCTTCCAAATTGTGGTAGGAGTAGAAGCGAAGATAGTTAAGCATTTTCTAACCACAAACCACTGACCCTTAGCCTTTAACCCAATTGGGGAGTTTTTAGAGGGGGACGAAAAGTGATTGGTGCCAAGTCCAGTCTATCTGCGGACAAGCCCCTTTTGTCAGCATGTCCACTGGTCTCTGGAGGTCGTGACAGTTAGTGAGCAACCACTAGGGGTGCGGAAATTCTCACTAAAATATTGAACCGTTTCGACATTCACAGTTCAGGATGTGCATGAGTTGTGTGTTTTGTTTTGTTTTTGTTTTGAGTCCAAACAGTTTTAACTCACTGTTTCCCTTTTATCTCCATTTTTGCTGTGCTCCACTTGCTCCTGTGAGTCAGCACGCAGGGTTGAGTGAACCCCAGCATATCAAAACCAATCCTGAAAACTAATAATGTTAGAGCCGAACAATAGAGCCATCCGAATGTTGATTCTTAATCTAAAAACAATATCTATCTAAAAAGATGTTTGTTTTCCTATTTCAAGCACCCAAAACATGCTGCTTGTATTCTTATCAGCGCTACTCCTGCAGTACACAGTTGTAGCGAGGAGCATGCTGGTACTAGGCTAGGAAAATCCTGCTAGTCCCTCCATCTAATGTAAATATGTGGGTGCATTTTGGTTTCTACCATGTCCTGAGTAAGATAGAGGCTATTATTACCTATTCAGTTTGCAGATTCTGTAAATTTGAATTAAGTTTCTCATCTTACACACCATCAGCTGGAGTTAAAGGAAGCAGAACAGTGACAGTTACAATATTAACTGCCAATTATTGCACGCTGCCCAGTTGTGCCAACCTCAGTCTTAATCCAGAACATTGGCTGTTTTATTTCTAAAGACATACATCTCTACAGTGTTGTAGACGATGAAGGCTTTAGATCCAGGAAACAGCTTGTGAAACACATTTTTAAATATAAAAGGTGAATTATGCATTATTTTACTTACTAATTCATTTTCTGCTTTAATGTCATTTTCTGCTTATATGTCAATGTCACGCAGTCAACAGATCGTAGAAAATGTTGATAAAAATGTTGATAAAAAAGTGAACCGTCTGAATTATATTGTCACCTACAGACTCAAAATCAAACCAAGTTGTGAGATTGAAGAAGATTCACTTCTTTGCTTTTTTAAGCTCTGGAGCCCAAATATTTACCTGGTTAGGCAATCCAGTCCAATCCACTTTATTCATATAGCACATTTTAAAAGCAATCAAGTTTACCAACAGAATAAAACAGAATAGCATGAAGATACAGTATTAAAAACTAAGAATTAAAACCAAACTACAGAGTACTATGAAAACTCATTAAAACACAAAACACAGGCAAATTGTTAAAGCAAAGATTAAATAGTAAAATTTAAATTGAGGTGGAACATGAACTCCAAGCACATCAGCACAGTGCATCAAATTAAGCTCTACATGTTATACCTTTTTACTGTGATTTAAACTGGGCTCTGCAGCAGGAAAAATCCTCCTCATCTGCCTAAAACAGCTGTGAAAAGACACCCAAACTTTCCAGAAGTCCAGTTGATGAAAAATTGTTATTCATTTTAAGTCCTTGCTGAAGAAAACTTAACAAGCCCTGAGTCGTAACGTGGGGCAGCAATGGTTACATAATTGGAAAAATTACAATTTGACGAGTAAATTAAAAGACCAAGTCCATTTTCAAAAAAAAGGATTTTTTTTCCTGAAAACTTGAATAATGCAGTTTTTGTGCTCAATTATTTTTGTATAACATAAGCTGCATCAATGTTGTTTATGGAAATGCTTTTATTTGCTTAACAAGAAAAAATTAGGATGTAGTTTAGGTATGAAAAACTGAACAAAACAGCCAAATCTCACTAATAATTCCTTGCTGTTCTGGTAAAAGTAGCCTTAAACACCACAGACTGGAATATAATTATAAGAAGAAAAAAACTAATGGAGATGTCAGAACCAAAACTGGACAGAAAAACCATGACTACATACCAAATACTGATAAAACCATGAGCTAAGTGTAATGTTACATCCCTAGTGACCATGATGATGTCTTGTCTTTATTAGGCTGACACCACAGCATCTTAAGCATGGAACAATGTCATCTCAAATTGTTCCTCATCAGATGGCATTCGTAATTGCCAGCGAGCATCTTATGAATATGAATTCATAATTGTTCAATTACAAGAAGACTGCATCGTATTTATTGGCTTATTTATTTTTTTCTCCCGCTGGCCTGGGCCAATTATAGGATTTAAATCTAGAGGCAATCAAGTGATAAGAGTGAGGCATTTAGTGTTTGCTGTCAATGTATAATTCTCCCCAATGTTAAACATGCATCTGGGAGGGCTCTATTTGTCAGAGGGCTGAGCGTGGAGGTGCACCTGCCTAATTGAGTGGTAATGAGCTGTCAGGAGTAAGAGCTCTGTGATTGGCTCCCGGCGGGGCGCCCCGTGCCAGTGGGACGTATGGGCTGGCCCGGCCCTGCTGGAGGATCCGCCAGCTCCGCAGCCCCGAGTGGGCGGAGTGTAGTAAATTAGGGTGGAGAGGCCAAGCGGCGCTGGCTGTGGAGACATCCTGTGGCTTTCACTCCTCAGTGGGATTTATTTAGGATGTTTACAATTATCCCTGCTCCTGATTTAGAAGAACTCCACTGAAGAGAAGATTTAAGATGTTTGGCTGAAGTGAAAGTGCAACATGATTATTTTAACAAACTTTATGATCTCAAGAAGTCACTCAGTCCATTTCTACTTAAATTTTTCTCAGGTTATGCAACTACAAAACCCAATTCCAATGAAGTTGAGACGTTGTGTAAAGCATAAATAAAAACAAAATACATTGATTTGCAATCATTCTAGACCCATCTTCAATGAAATACATCACAAAGACAAGATATTTAGTGTTTAAACTTGTATTATTTACTATTTTCTTCACAAAGATTCACTCATTTTGAATTTGATTCCTGCAACACGTTCCAAAAGAATAAAGTTAAGTTAATAAGAATACATTTCTTACTACACAATTACAAGGAATTTAGGGATTTCATCATCTGCAGTCCATAATCTCATCAAAAGATTAGAGAATCCAGAGAAATCTTTGCACATAAGCTGCAAGGCCGAAAACCAACACTGAATGCCATGACCTCCAATCCCTCAGTCAGCACAAAAAAAACCATCATTCTGTAAAGGATATTACCACATGGGCTCAGGAGCATCACAGTTTCTCTGAAACATTGGAGCACAGCACAGGAGACATCTTGGACCAGTGTTAACTTGCTTCATTGTTTTATTTAAAGCTTACTTGTATGACCTGTGCTTATTTGCAATGCTGTCCCTAGATCAGCCTTTAAACACATAAAACACAACAAACAATACTGTAAAAACAACAATCAGAAAACTCAATAATGTAGAACAAAAACTTGTAGGAAAGGAGTAAAATATGGTACCTTTAAAATACAATAATGTCCAAGAGCAGTGAGGAATTTCCATGAAAATAAACAGTTGTATGCAAATGAAGCGCTCATCCTGTATGTTTACAAACCTAATGAAGGAATAGCAAGCATCATCCCATTTTAACGCCAGTAAGTGTTGATAGCATGAAATACCAACTTGTTGCAGACTACACAGCGAAGTCTTAAGAGCTTTTTCTATATCACTGACAATCAAATGAAAGAGCAACACAGCTCGGGACTTAATGTCTCACAGTTTGTGTTGATTTCAGTCATTCTGCTCTCCCATGTGTCTTTCAAATAACCATTTGGTGCCACCAAAGCAATAAACATTTGAGTATTTCATGTGTTAGATTGTAAGTATTCCAAGAAAATGTATGAAGCCTCCAAATGTAAAGAAAAAAAGAGACAAATGTTGATTAAAGCAGCATGTAATGAATTATGAATGTGTCAAAGAAAGTCTGATTTTTTTTTTATCAACACTGCTTCTTTTACACAAACTGCTCCTCCTCCAAACCAAGACAAGTTCTCTCGGCTCTTAAACGAGAAAAGTTTTGGTCCTGGTTTCCATCAAACTCACAAATGGAAGCATGAGGTGCTCCGAGCCATGTGACTGGCATTGCATGTGTACACATTGCAGTTGTGATGTTGAAATAAAATATTTTTCATATATATGGATACACATAGAGCTAAACGTGTAGGAGGTTAGTGAACTAACTTCAATCTAGATACTGCTGCTATACCACACATAGGGCTCATTTTCCTCAATTTAATGTCTTAATACTACTCTAAAGATTCCCATAAGTGTTATGCCAATACTGAAACAGTTTGTTTTGTGTAGGGTGGAAATAGAGGGGTTCATGTAAATGTTGTAATCTAATATCTGAGTGGAGTTTTGGGGCAAAAAACTTAAAAAATATGCTCCAGAGGAATCAGGGACCAGAGTGAACTAAATAGAGAAATAAAAAGTCTTTACATAAAGATTCACATACATTTTAAAATCTATTTTTTGCTTTATTTAAGTTGAGGTTCACCAGGCTGTAGGGTGGTCTTTAGAAGGCTATGAATGTGATGAGTGAGCTAAATTAAAATAACATATTGTATTTATCATACATAGAGCTGATTTTCTCCCCTTAAATGCCCTACTTCACTTAAAAAAATGCCCATTAGCATCATGCTAAAGGTAAAACCCGTTCTGAGCAGGGCTGAAACAGAGGGGTTTATAGGCATGCCAAAATCAAATATCCATGCAGAAGCTTTGGTAAGAAACTTACACAATTGCATGCGAAGTTATAAAACTAAAATCCAGTTTGCTGATAAGTCCAGACCCGTTTCAAAAGAACGATCAAGAGCTGTTTTAGTATAAAATATAAACATTCTTGTTCTCTTGTTTTCAATAGATGATACTTAACATTGCGCTGGTCGGTGTCCTGCATTCCTGTCCCTTTGCTGTTGATTTATTTGTTGGATTAACTGCAGCATAAACACAGTAAGCTCTGAAAGAGCTTCTCTGTTTGTGATGGTTGTGGATGGAGCTTACAGGGTGCCAAAGTTCACCTCATTGTGTTTTTACAGAGCAGAAGAGTCCTTCCCACAGAGCTGCGATCTATTTTAGTTTAGATTTGTGAGATTTTATTTAGTTTGTGGAAACGCTCCAACGTTGGCAGAGCTTTGCCTGTTTTATTTTTAGGAGTATTTATTTCAGTATTCCTAATTTGAAGAACACCAGTATTAGGAAAAAGCAGCTTTAATCCAGTGTGTATCTGGAGTAATTGCCTCTTGGAGGGAGGAGGGGGTACATATTTTGGACTCTGGCAGGCTTCCAGGCTGTAGTCCATATTACTCTGCCAGCATGCAGCGACTCTCTCCTTGTACACCCACGTTACCTTGTAAAAACAGTTTTTCTTCTTTCAGCAGGGAAAACACCATGTCCTTTCACCCCGGATTACTGTGTGCATCTGCTGCACCGGCAACAAGTCTGTTTTCCTCCTGCCTCGCTGCAAAAAGGATGAAAAAGTTCAAGCTTAATGATATTTCTACTTTCCATCACCTTGTCCCTCTGCTCCCTCTGCTTCAAAGCTCCTACTGTGTGTGTTTGTGGCTTTTTTTTATTCATGAGACCGAGTTGTAAAACCGCGGAATAATGTTTCAGCCGTTTTCCGGGTTGTTGTGGCCATTTGTGCGAGTTCCACCGCTTAATTGAATAGACTGAGTAATTATTTGTCAAGTAACGCTGAGCAGAAAATAAATAGCCACTTTGCGGCCGTGAATTGTGCCTGATGGCCATGTGTTGATACTCTCACCAGGGAGAGGGAAAAAACCTGCTCCACCGGCTAAGTATCTGATTAAGATTCACATGATGAAACCGCAGACGCTTTAGGATAGTGTGTCTCCTGGGCAAAGATTGGGAGTCGAGTTAAGTGTCAGACGCTGTTATATTATCACAAAGCCTCGACTGAATAAATATTGCTGGAATATTCTCCTCTACACGCTGGGGTCAGCTCCATAGTTCCTGAAGGCGGCCTACAAAGGATTAACACAGATGTGCAGCTCTGTGCAGCAGATGCTGGACACCATTCTTTGAGAATTGTTTCCTTCTGCAAGGTTTCATTTTTTCCCTTTTATGTCGCTGTAATTTGTTTATGGTCTGTAATAAGCCCATGCATATCGTCCTTCTGCCAGTTTGGCCTGGATCCATTATAAACTGCCAGTAATTTTTCCCTCTCCCTCTTTAAAGCAGACTAATGACTTCTGGGGATAATTTGGTGTTTTTTAAGGATTTGATAATACTTTCATTAAAGTTATAATCCTTAAGATATTTATTAAATCACACCTCAGATTGACACTAATAATGGCAGCTTTCTGAAACAGGCGTGGAATGTAAAAGCCTCAGTTCTAATGAAGTTGGAACATTGTGTAAAACATAAAAAAAAAACAGAATGCAGTGGTTTTGTTAACCTATAAATACACCACAAAGACAAGCTATATAATGTTCAAACTGATAAACTTTGTTGGGTTTTTTTGCAAATATCCACTCATTTTGAATTTGATGCCTGCAACATGTTCCAAAACAGACTGGTAAAGTTGAGGAATGCTCCAAAAACACCTGTTTGGAACATTCAGCAGGTGAATAACCAAGGCTCAGTCATTCACAAGCAAGGATAGGGATATTTTTATTGTACAGGTGCAAGAAATTTAGGGATTTCATCATCTACAGTCCATAATGTCATCAGATGATTCAGAGAATCCACAGAAATCTCTGCATGTAAGCAGCAAGCTTGAAAATTAACATTGAATGCCACGACCTTTAATCCCTCAGGCAGCACTGCATTATAAAGCAGCATCATTCTGTAAAGGATATCAGCACGTGGGCTCAGGAACACTTCAGAAAACCATTGTCAGTTAACACAGTTCATCTCTACATCTATGAGGTCAAGGTCAAACTCTACCACACAAAGACAAAGACACATATCAACAACACCCAGAAACACCGCCGACTTCTCTGGGCCGAGCTCATCTGAGATGGACTGAGGCAAAGTGGAAAAGTCTGCTGTGGTCTGAGTCCACATTTCAGACTGTTTTTGGACATCATGGACGTGGTGTCCTCCGGGCTAAAGAGGAAAAGGACCATCCAGACTGTTATCAGAGCAAAGGTCAAAAGACAACATCTGTGATGGTATGGGGGGGTGTTAGTGCCCATGGCATGGGTAACCTGCACATCTGTGAAGGCTGAAAGGTACATACAGGTTTAGGAGCAACATGCTGCCATCCATCTTTTTCAGGGACGTCCCTGCTTATTTCAGAGACGATGAAGACACATTCTGCTCGAGTTACAACAGTGTGGCTTCAGAGTAAAGAGTGCAGGGACTAGACTGACCTGCTGCAGTCCAGCCTGAAAATGTCTGGCATATTATAAAGTGCAAAACAAAAAAACAAAGGAGACCCCTGACTGCTTAGCAACTGAAGTCGTACATTAAGCAAGAATGTGAAAGAATTCCACCTACAGAGCTTCAACAGTTAGTGCCCTCAGTCCACAAACACTTAGGTGTTGTTAAAGGAAAGGTGATGAAACACAGAGGTAAACATGCCCCTGTCCCAACTTTTTTGGAATATGTTGCAGGCATCAAATTCAAAATGAGTAAATATTTGCAAGTTTATCAGTTTGAATGTTAAATATCTTGTCTTTGCAGTGTATGAAATTGAATATTGGTTGAAAAAGATTAGCAGATTATTGTGTTCTGTTTTTTTACACTTTGCACAATGTCCCAACTTCATTGGAGTTGGGTTCTGTATGTATGTTGGCCAGAGCTCTCTAGCTGTATTTATGTTTTTAAGGTATTTGTCAATATCTTTTTTGGTAGACATTCTAACAATAACAGTGAAAATATTTATCAAAACCTGACAATGAACGTGAAATTGATTCTTTCAGTTAATTTTACTGGCATTTGTTAAAAGAATTTGACTGTATTGATCATCGTTCTTATTTGAATTGATTGACTAAAACTATCTTGACAGTTTCAGCAGTATTTTCTGTCTGTCTTCCTCTCAGTCAACATGTCTGGGGTTCGCACGTGTAGCAGAAAAGTGTTTATTTTTCATACGCGGCCCCACTCAGATATAGCGAGTACCCTGACCTTATCTATTGTTTCTCAAGTGTATATTGTAAGCAGCTTTGTGAGGCTTTATAGAGACTTAGCCTGCAGGGCTGCCGCTGCTCTGGTGGAACATTTGGACCTCTGGCAAGTGTCAGATTTTCAGCAGCACATTAAATCTCTTAACCCAGTTCTTTTTTCTCCTCTCTCGGCCTCTCTCTCTTCCTCTTCCCCTCTCTCCATGCCATGCTAACAAGCTGGCTGTGATTTATTTTTCATGTGTGGCGTTGTCAGCCTCCCTCCCGAGTCCCTCCGCCATTTCTTTTTTTTCTTCCTGGGCATCATCTAAACTCTTGTGCCAGTGGTGAGCCTGGTGCCCAGGCCCTAAGGGGGGTGGGGGGGTTTGAGCAGCTGCATGTCCATCCCGTCCGGGCAGAGTCCTCCAGTCAGGCTGTGATCGGGCCGCTTTGATTAGCATGTCCGCCGTTATTGGCCGGCTTGAATGTCACGCACCGCGAGCCCAGTCGTCTAATACTCCGGCTCGGCCAAACGGGGCCCCGGCTCCTCGCAATTACTGATAGAACGGCTTGTTCCAGCGTGGAGCCACGCCAAAGTGCCAAATGATTGTCCTCTCCTCTGCAAGTAAAAAGCAGACATCTTCCTGTTTTTGATGCTCTGTTTGTGCGTGCCTTATTTTTTCAGCTGCTGTGGCGCAATCACATTTGAAAGCATTTTGCGCTCCCTACATAACAAGAGGGGGAACCAATCAAAACAATAACTGCGGTTCCTTTTGACAAAGCCCTCGGCTCACAATTGTCAGAAGATGTAAGCTGACTCATCCACACAAGAAGGGCATGTATCCCTGGGAGCGAGGGGCGAAAAAGCTATGATGAATCTTCCCCTCTGTGCTCTGCTCTCTCCACTGAGCCTGCATGGATTAATTACATGACTAGTAGCTAGTTTAGTCCCATTATTTATTTTTTCTAATGAATAATTTCACTCTCTCCCCTCAGCCTAGATTTTATTCAGCTCAGGACTTTTTTCGGCTGCACCCTCGTGGAAATAAGAATGCATTGATTATTTTCCATCTAGCAAATATCCCACCAACTGAGGAATAACATGCCTTCCCCCTAATTGGTTTGTTTATCTTGAGCAACAGACTCCGGGTTTGTTTGGACTCTGGCTGGCATCCACGCGCTGCACCGCTCCTCAGCGTGATTACTCACCTTGGGAGGAGGGCTGCTGGAGCAAGGTTGATGTTCCCCTGCATAGACATCAGGCTGTCATTCTCCTCGCTTATGTGACATCATTTGCCAAGACAGATTTGTTACAGGAAAAATAAATTCAGGCCTAAAAAGGGATTGATTTAAGGACAGGCTGTGAGTGGGTAAAAAGGCGACAGGAGGGATGGGGGGCTCCCAGACACATTTCACCACAGAGAGAGAGAGAGAGGGCTCGGGCCGGATCCAAACAAGCTGCCAACAGAAGATGGATTCTGGCTTCATGTATAATTGATAAACTGTATGTTCTAGGTGTCAGCTTTAAAGAGGGGAGCTAGGACTATATCAGGAAGCTATTTTTCCTCTCTGAGGCGAGCATCATTTTTATTTTGTCCTCCCCCGTTCTCTGGCTTATCTTCTCCGTTCAGAAAGCCCCGTTGAAAATTTTCTTTGAAGGCGACGGCTTTAAAAGCACATCCTGTTCCTGCGCCTATTAGGAGTCCGGGGCAGATAGCCATCTCTAAAAGTTGACTGTACATCCTGCGTTATCGGGATTAGCCATCTCACTCTTGACACCTTGCACATTAATATTAGCTATGGGAGACTCAACCCCGCTGAAAGCAGCATAAAAGGATTAATGCAGCGCTTATCCTTTAGGAAATAATGCCCTTTATTGAGCGGATTTGACTCTGTAAAGGCTAATGATGACACTGAATGGAGCCGGAATAAGTAATGGTGCATCATCCTGTGTCATGCCGCCAAGATAGTCGCTATTTGCATTCCAACGGCTCAAACTCTATCGATTTTGCTAAAGGCGGCAGGTTGTTTTTCCTCCACAGCAGTATGAAAGTGTTACTCAATCATCAATGTCCTGCAGCTAATGACAGTCCTCTCCCTGCGGGGCCCAATGACACGCTTCGTTCATCGTCATACGGCACGCTCAGATCTCACCTCTGAGCACTCTGAGCTGCAGCAATCACTGTACATGAAATACAATATGGCAGCACGTCAGCTCTCAGTCTGTCAGCCCTGGAGACTGTGGGAATAATGCAGCCTCCTACTTCAACAGTGAAACGAATGTTTCCTGCCACTCAGATCTGCGGCACCGTGAGGACCGGACAAGGCTGAGGTTAGGGCTGGGACGACTGTGAATTCTTTTCTCAAAGAAATAATCTTGGTTTCACAACAATCTTGATTATTTGTCATGTTTTGGCAACACCATAAATGCTTACTACTCCACATGTTTGAGTGTCTTTGCCTCATCTGTGAAATTACCCTTGGCCCTCTTGTACTTATTAACTCTTGAAAATAATCAGCAGTCACATCAAGTATGGCAGGATTTCTCCCCTTTAATAATACCAATTGGTCTTTTATTTTATATCACTGGAAAGCCTGATTAGTCACCTTTACAGCCAGGTACAACTAGTAAGGACTGTGCATTCTTAGAATGAGAAACACAGCTAAATATGTGGGTAGTTCCCCCCAAAAAAGGTGCCAAAAGCCCCCATTCTCCTGGAGGAAAGCCTACGGTTTCCCAGTAAAGGGTTCCAGTTTTATGCAGCTAAAATCTGGAACAGTCTTTCTGAAGATGTGAGACAGGCCTCTACCCTGACAATGTTCAAATCCAGGCTCAAAACAGCTCTATTTAACTGTGCACATGACTGAAAGGATCTTATCTGCACTCTTCTCTTTTAAAGTTAATTTCATAATGATTATATTTGTTATTAATTTGTATTGTGATTTTAATTCATTTTTCTTGTTCTGTAAAGCACTTTGAATTACCTTGTGTACAAATTGTGCACTACAAATAAACTTGCCTTGCCTTGCCTTGCTTAAAGCAAGGGTGAGGAACCAGTCTTGTCGGGGTATTGTCTTCCACAGTCTGTCTTTGACTTCATCAGTCTCTTGGTCCTAAGTTTGGAAATGGTACCAGGGCTGACACCAAATAATCCTGCCACTCTGCAAACCAGAACACCAACTTCCAGCAAATTTTGGCACATTTTTGGGATGCTACCCAATCTTTTAGCTGTGTTGCTCACTCCTTGAATGCAAGATCCTCACAAGTTGTATAAGTCATTGTAAAGGTGAGTAATCAGGCTTTCCAACAATATAAAATACAGTACTAAGTTATATTAACAAAGGGGAGAAATAATCTCCTGAAATTGACTGACTGATTTTTTTTTTAAGGAGATTGTGTGACAGGATCAGCCTCTTGGATTTCCCAGATGACTCTCTCCATGAACCAAAGTTTCTGTATTTACTCTGACCTGAACTATGCCAGGAGTTTGTTGAGTCTTACATAGTGGTAACTGACCGAGCAGAGAGGGCGCCCTCACCTCACCTAGAGGAGGATCTATTTACAAACATGCAGCTACTCATACTGTCTTCTGCTCCCGGGCTGATGTCTGTGAGGTTTGTAAAGTCCTTCATACTGCTGGCTGACCGAGTAGAAACACCCCTCTCCTCACCCAAAGAAGGATCTATTTACAAATTCAGCATCTACTCACATGGTCCCAACCGTGATGTGAAGTAAGGATGTTTTTCAGTTAAAAAACTAACAGACGGCTAAGTGGGCGAGTCTATTGTAATCTGCATTCTTAGAAATCAGTCAGTTAAATCGTTTTTCCTCCCTTTCAGTGCTGCCATTCACTGTTTGACCTGAGGTTAAGCTAATGTTGCTAATTACCAGAACTTCCTTATCATTCCCTTCAAAATAAGAGCATGGTTGGTTAGTCAGGAAGTAAAGTAACTTTTGCTAAAGCCAGTACAAATTACAAAATCAAACCACAACAAAGACCAAAACTGTAATAAAACCTTGTATTTTAATAGTCAACCTTTACTGGTTTACTCACACAGAGAAATCAACTAAAGGTGAACTCCTGAAAAGTCAATCATATAAAAAGAGGATCACAGATCATCACTGAGTCCTTTTGTACGTGCACTTTTGCACAACTCTGAATAAACAGCACAATCAAATAGAGTATTTGACATAGTAACGCCTCTAAAGCTGCCTCCTACTTCTAAGTCAGTGGTTATGGTCATATTTATATTAGATTTTAAAGCAGCAGCATGCAGTTTATTTTTTATGTCACTGGTCCAAAATAATAACATCTGTGACCCCTCCTTGCTTTGTATTAAGTTGTTGGAAAATCTAACAAGGGACACCTGCTTTTCGGCCAATCAGGGCTCAGTTCAGGGACAGTGGATCTTCTACTAAAGGAAATGTGCTTGTTATGTCTAAAGCTTTTGCTCTTGTTTCTATGTTTATTTTATGAAGGGAAATGTGGTTTTTGGCTCTTTAGTGACTGCAAATTCACTTTTGTCGATATGTAATTCTAAATTTCTGATTTGACGTGAATAATCTTGAGCTAATAGGGTGCTGATATGACAGAGTGGGGTGTAACCAGGCAGTTACCATGTATCGAAGCTCTCAGCTTGTTCGTGCAGGTTGCAGCATGCCGAAACAAAGTCCTGGTCTGGTTTTTTCAAGCGTGGGAAAACCACACCATGTTGGAGAGCCTTGAGGATTAATTAACCGTGACTTTTTAAACAGCGGTTAACCGTGACACTGTATAATCGTCCCATCCCTACATGGAACACAATATACCAGTACGTCAGCTCGCTGCCTGTCAGTCCTGGAGACTGTGGGATTAATGCGGCCTCTTTCTTTCACAGTTTGTCTCCTGCCACTCAGGACTGCAGCCCCACGAGAGCCAGGCAAGGCTGGACCACGCTGTGAACCCTATTGTTTCCCTTTGACACAACATAATAGCTGTTAAAAGCAGGAGTTTAAGAGCAGAAAGTAGCATGATTCATATTATACTTAGCATACCCCCCGATGTCCACTCGGCTCAGTGTTAGAGTTTAAACAGGGTAACTGGATCCTGCTGCACCCAGAATCTAAATCAAACTTCAATGATTGTAATTCAGCAGTAGAGTCTCCTTGAACCTCTAACATGATTTGATTATAAAGAGGTTAAACAACTGTAATAATAAATCTGTCAAAATTTTAATAAGATGTGCCATTTTGCGCCGGGCATTATGGCACCGCGGGGCAGCCAAGTGGCCATCAGGGCCACCTGAGAACATTCACTCTGTTCTTTCTGCTAAATTGCCGCTTCCCTGAGGTGTTTTTCTTTCTCCACGCTGACAAGATAGTAACCTTATCAATCACAGCTGCTTCCCTCTCGCTCCCAAGGACTCGTGTTGATATGTTCTAAGTGCTCTCTCCTTTGGAGCTTTTAATGGGAATAGTGCATGCTCATTTGAGCGATGCCTGCCTGTTTCTTAATGAGCTGATAAAGCTCCAATTATGGAGGCAAATCCTGATTTCTGATTTGCATTAGCAGCTCTTGTTTCACCACACGGCTGAAACGTACATGATTGAGGTGATGAGACGGCGGCCTGCCTTTTTAGGGCCTTACAGGGTGTATGTTAGGGCTGGGTGATAGGTCAAGTTTTAGAAGATAACCAATATACACTCCTAACCACTTTATTAGTCAACCTGTCTCACTGCTGGTTAACTCAAATGGATCATCAGCCAATCACATGTAGCAACTCAATGCATTTATGCATGTAGGCAAGCTCAAGACAACCAGCTGAAGTTTAACCCCCTTTTTTGCTTTTTTTTTTTTTATTTGCATGTTTTTGTAGTGTAATAATTGATGTGAAACGTCAACTCTGTCAAGTTTAATCAAGTTAAAGACTTCTTTTTCCAGATTTATTAGGAAACAAGCCTTTCACAGCCAAATAAAGGTAATTCAAGCTTTGGTGATTATGGGAATATAATAAAAGAATACTCAAAAACTGTTCACATAATTACGCTTATTCCTCTGGAAGGTTTTTACATCATATGCAGAGTTGTTAGTTCCAATTTTTTTTGGCTCAAGTGTTTCAAAGGGCATCATATCATTACTCCTACTTCCTTTTTAATTATTTTTGGAAGTGACAAGTAACTGTCTCTTTTCTTGTTAACATTTGCTGCCCCTGGAAACAAGAGAAGAAGAAAATTGACACCGATTGGTCCATAAGACTGACAGAAAGTTGTCACTTTCTCTAAGGGTCAAAATAGAGGTCTAAAAACCTTACTTTTACTTTATAATTCAGAAAAATTGATTGAAAAAAATCACTAAATATGAATCCACAAAACAACATTTTCTGAAATAAAACACTGCACCAGCACTGTGATCTGCCAAACACAGTTGTCCCTTTAAAGATCTGTTGTACAGTTTCATATACCGTATAAGGAACAATTTAAGTGTTAGTGCACGGGGGCACATTGAATTGGGAGGGTTAAACATGGCATCATAGATGCAAAGTGATTTATGTGACTTTTTAACATAGCATGGTTGTTGGTGCCAATGTGGCTGGTCTGAGTATTACAGAAACTGCTGCTATACTGGGATTTCACACAACCATCTCTACAGTTTACAGAGAATGGTCAGAATAAGAGAAATATCCAGTAGCAGTCAGTATATACAATAGCAGTGAGATTAAGGTGTTGAGAAGTCTGTTGGCTTGGGTGACAAAGCTGTTGTAGAGCCTGGTGGTCCTGCACCAGATGCTGCAGAACCTCATCCCAGAGGCCAGCAGGTTAAACCGTCCATGATGGGAGTGAGAGGAGTCACTGCAGCAACAAAAGAGAGCGAATACCAAGTCTAAATCTCAGATCATCTCAAACTGGTGTCTTGAACATTACATTGAGTTCACTGTACTCCAGTGGCCTCCACAGTCACCAGATCTCAGCACCTTTGGGACGTGGTGAAACAGGAGACTAGCATCATGGATGTTCAGCTGATAAATCTGCAGCAACTGTGTGATGCTGTCATGGAGATATGGACCAACATCTCTGAGGGATGTTCCTAGCAGTTCTGGAGGCAAAAGGGGGTCCAACCTCGTGCTTGCAAGGTGTACCCAATAAATTGTCCTGTGAGTTTGTATTAGGATTTTGATAAGGCGAGTAAATATAAACAGTATGGATGTTTGTTTGCTTAAAGCTTCAATAAAAATGCTCTTGACTCAGAGTTGTCTCCGATCTGCAGTATCTGAGCTGTAATAAATCAGTTTAATGACTCGTGAAAGCGCTCACTGGTTTACATTAATGACTTCTGTAACATCATACCGTAAAGCTTACACACACTATCTACTCTAACAGGTTGCTACAAGTGAAGTCATAAAATTTTACAGCCGAACTCTCCACCGCCGACTAATGTGGTTAAACTGACGCTTTTTTGCTCAATGATTAATGTGCCCAAAATTATTCAATATCCCCCGAAAAGTAATCTGTCTGTTCAAAAGGAAACTGCAGGCTTTGGAGCCTCGCAGAGCCGCTGAAGATCACTGGCAGCCATTTAAGAGCCGTGAGAAAGGCGGTTGAGCAACTCTGCCTCTCGCTGGGTGGTTGGTTACATGTGGTTGACACATTTGCGTCTTCAAAAGATGCACACAGACAAACTCAATATGTGTGAGAATGTCTGGGCGGCATGTGGAAAACCCCCGGTCCCGTCTTCTAAAGGGCTTTCCTCCCCCTGTTTTTCACGACTCGGAGACGTTTTTGAGCTCCTTTATCCGTCTGCCTCTACAGCGAGATGTAAACAAGTCGCTTGGACTTGGATGCACAGGCGCTGTCTGCTCTCGCTCTGCACCAAACTGAGAAAAAAGGCGCTGCAGGAAACTACAAATCAGGAGCCATTACACAGCAACAAATATGACAGGAACAGCGCTGCGCATTATTCCAGCTCCAACACTCATTCACTCAGTGTCTCTTTCAATGAGCGTGAACAATGCAAGCAGAGTGTGCATTGTGCCGCAGAGCAGGAGACCATTCCTCTGAATTGAGGCTAAATTACAAAAGAGGCCTGTGCAAATTAGACGTGATGGCTTCATAATACGTCTGAAGTGTCAGCTTCTCCAGAAAACCTATCCCCAGGCTACACTCACGGATCGACGCTTTGAACTTCCAATTACGGCTGCCAAACCGCTGCAATCACGCTGCTGTAAAACAATCATTCCAGCATTACAAAAGGCAGAGGATCAATGTTGAATCAGTGGTTGGGAATGACAGGGTTACACCCTCAAAGAATGCTTTTATAGGAGATGTAGTTAATCCATATCTGCAAGGAACACAGATATCCGCTTTGGCATTCAAGCCAACAGGAGTGTAAATCTTCTTCTCTCAGTTTGAATGAAGTCCTGGAAGAAGATTAATATCTCTCAAGTGTTTGTAGTGGTTTTCTTTAATTCCTAAGAGACCATTTGTAACAGAAGAATGAAGAGGACCAGAGGGAAACAGCTGGATTTATAAGAGGAACCATCCAGAACTGTGCTCTCTTTATTGATATTTACTCTGAGGGCTGTCACAGTGAGGAGCAAAAAGGCACAAATAACAAACAGGACGTGACATGTGTGCAACAGATTCAGAGCAAGTTTGGATTAAAGTGACCTCTTATTAAGGCTGGGGAGTAAATTATATTAGGTAAACTCATTCAACTGCCCAGTAATGCAAATAGTTTATCAGTCAGTCACATAGCAGCAGTTCAGTCCATTCAGGCTTGTAGGCATGAAGTTTAATATGAGAATCAGAGTGGGAAAGACGTGATATAAGTGACCAAATGGGCCAGACAGATTCAGAAACTACTGATCCACTTGGATTTTTACTCATAACCATTTATAGTGTTTACAAAGAATGCTCCAAAAAAGACATAATATCCAGTAAGTGGCTGTTTTCTGGACAAAAAAATGCCTTGTTGATGCCAGATGTCAGAGGAGAATGGCCAGAGTGGTTTGAAGTGACAGGAAGGCAAAAGTCACTCAAATAACCAAGAAGTAAAAATGAGGTATGAAGACCATTTCTGTCAGCACAACAGCTGAAATCTTCAAGCAAGCAGAAGAGAACAGAACGAGGAAGTGAGGCTTCAAATCACACAATCTCAACAAAATTGGGCAATGAGTCTGATGAGTGTGGATTTCCGCTGCCAGATTCAGATGGTAGGGTCAAATTTGGTGTGTTTACCAGCCAATCACATAGCAGCAATCCAGTCAATTCAGGCTTGTAGGCATGTTCAAAGACAACCTGTTTAATATGAGCATCAGAAAGGTGATTTAAGTGACCAAATGTGCCAGACAGATGCAGAAACTGCTGATCTGCCTGGATTTTTACTCTTAACTTTACAAAGTGTTTACAAAAAATGGACAGAAAAAGATAAAACATCCAACGAGTGGCTCTTTTCTGGGCAAAAAATGCTTTGTTAATGCCAAAGGTCAGAGGAGAATTGTGCAGGAGACCATTTCTGACTGCATCACATGTTAAATCTTGGAGCAGATGGTCTACAGGAGCAGAGGACTACTTCAAATGCCACTCCTGTTAGCTAAGAACAAGACAGTGAAGATTGGGAAATGTTGCCTGGTCTGATAGGTCTGGATTTCTTCTGCCACATTCAGAATTTGGTGTGAACATCATGAAAGCATGGATCCATCCTACCTTGTGCCAACAGTTGCAATGGTGTATTTTGACACACTTTGGGCCCCTTAGTCCCACCTGAGCATGGTTTAAACCCCTCAGCCTACCTCAGTATTGTTGCTGACCATGTCCATCCATTTAAGACCACAGTGGACCATATTCTGAGACTTCCACTGTTATAACGCTCCATGTCAGAAAGCTCAAATCATCTCAAATTGGTTTCTTGAGCATGATGATGAGTTCACTGAACTCCAGTGGCCTTCACAATCCAAGAGAGCACCTTTGGGATGCTCATCACCTCCATCAAGGAGGTCATGTTTTCGCTGTTGTTTGTCTGTAAAATGATCTGAAGACAGATTTCGGGATCAGGGTAGTTTTCCACATTTTTAAGAATAACTTGGTTTAACTTGGTTTTAGAAATGCCTCGGTAGATATGCAGTGTTAATTTTGACAGCACTTTATAATTTAGTTTTAGTTTTAGTCTTTTGCCTAAAATATCTTTTAATTTTAGTCATGATTTAGTCATCTAAATTGTTTTAGTTTTAGTCTAGTTTTAGTTGATGAAATTTCACAACATTTTAGTCGACAAGATCTACTGTAGATTTAGTCGACTAAAATACGACGTGTAAAGTGTAAGGCAATTTCTTGTATTTCTGAAGTCATGTTTTACACTTGGATAAAATGAAACATCTAATAACCCTTTATTGAATGCTAGTAAAGTCTGAATGTATAAATGAACAGAAACAAATCGAACTTTTGTGTGAAATGCAGTCACCTTTCTTTAGGCTACGTGGCAGAGCATCTCAGTTACAATACCAGAACTGACAACAAACAGTGAACCTGCTCTACATGAATATATCAATTCATAAAGAGAGGAGCTCTGATTGGATCGTTCCACAACTTATCCCACCACCACCAAGCTAAGGCAGTTGTGATTGGATGTCCCTCTAACTCATCCAACCTTTCCACACAACCAAAGTACCTTTGATTGGTTATTTTCCTAACTTGTCCCTACTTTCATGACCGAATTAGGTCTGATTGGATTAAGTCAGTCAAACATTTTTGTCTAGTTACTATGTGTTGATGAAAATGTCAGTTAAAGTTTTAGTTTTTGTCCATGAGCGCTTGTTTTTAATTGTTACTGTCTAGTTTTCATCATGGGAAAAAAGTTTTTTGACGAAAAATGTGACGAAAATAATTAGCCAACAAATTTAACACTGTCGATATGTCATTTCATTGTGTTCATTCTGTTTCCCTCACATTTACAATTACTGATTTTTTTTAATTACTGGTGGGCCGCATTGATTGAGGTTGAGGTCCAGTCACCGGCTGCCCATCCTTGACTTAGATCAACCTCTCAGTCATGTGTCACTACTCCCGAAAAGACATAAATTACCTCTGCAGCAGCAACAGAAAGCGAATACCAACAGTACCTTAGACAATTGTGAGAAAAAATGAATAAGAGCTCAGGCATGGTGGCCGAGGTGAACACCTCATGTGAACCAGAAAGAGGCGACCAAAACTGACTCATGAGGAGCAGATGGAGCCCGAGGAAGAGGCAGAAACACTTGGAGTGAACACTGATGAAGACTTATTTACACAGAGCTCCAGATGTTAAAGCATCTCCTCATCCTCGATTAAGCTTTGTTTATCCTTCCCTCTGATAAGAGAGTTATATACATGGGATGTCAAGTTGAGATGCATCAATATTGTCTCCACAACCGCGCCTGCTACATAATTAATACACACTCTGACATGACATGGATATGATATGACAAGGGTATCAGAGGCGAGGAGTTAGAAGAAGAGCGAAGTGGATGCATTTTTCATGAACTGCAGAGCTCCCCGGCCAAAAGTTCTAGACATGATGTTTCAGATTCAGAGAGGAGGAAGAAAAGAGGGCAAATATGTGGCTGCATGGAAACAAACCTGAGGTTTTTATCTAAACATGGGCTCATTCTGACATGTCCACATCTCTGATCGCACATCCAGAGGTCGACTTTGATCAGCCTCGAGTCTCCCTCCCGGCGATCGGTTTGGGGTTCTGTTGGAAATCAAAAAAAACAGCAAATGTGATACAGCGATCCTTCATCTTCTTACTCTGACTGATGTCTCAACATGTGATGTGCTGTGGCGTCGCTGCAGCAGCTGATACTTAATAAAAGTGAAGGCTGGGTTTCTTTAAGGGAAGCGTTTTCCATTTCTTTCACTTTTTCTCCTCAGATTGGTGCAGCTATAAATAGCCTCGATTTCTAGTTCTGAAGGGAGAGAGCGGAGAAAAAAAAACCCACACAGGTGTAGAGAAGAATTCATTTTGCAGTGTATTTGGACAGGGCTGCTCTGCTCCGCTCCACCGCTGGGAGAAGACGGGGGCCTTACAGGGGCCATTCCTCCTCATTCGGAGCCATTACCACCCCACTGTCACTGCCAGTCTGTCCCTTCACCCATCACAGAGCCCGGAGCGGCCCCACAGCCCGTCTCAGTGCTCACAACTAAATCACATTCTACGCACAAACGGCCGGGGCCGTGCAGCATCTACTGTATCTAATCTAATCTGTCCATCTCCTGTGTCCCTGCAAACACACACACACACACACACCCACACTGGGGCTGGGTGATATCAACCTGAAATCAGATCTTAATAGTTTTAAGCTGAAAGGTGATACTCAACAAGGAGTTTTTCTGGCCTTGAGAATTATCAATCAAAGTCACAATACCAACATAATTGACATTGATATGATGTAAATGAAATCCGAAGTCTGGATTTGTCAGATGCTGGGTTGATATCTGGTGACTCTGGAGGCCACTGGAGGACAACAAACTCATTGTCATGTTCAAGAAACCAGTTTGAGATGATCTGAGCTTTGATATCCTGCTAGACGCATCCACTGTAGTCATGAAGGGATGGACATAGTCAGCAACAATACTCAGGCAGGCTGTGTGATTTAAAGCATGCCAAGTTGGTACCGAGGGGTCCAAGGAAAATGTCCCCCATAGCATAACACCACCGACAGCCTGAACCACTGATCCAAGGCAGGATGGATCCATGCGTTCATGATGTTCACACTAAATTCTGACCCTACCGTCTGAATTTGGCAGCAGAAATCCAGACTCATCAGACCAGGCAAATTGTCCAATTTTGGTGAGCCTGTGAGAATTGTAGCATCAGTTTCCGGTTCTTAGCTGACAGGAGTGGCACTTGGTGTAGTTCTCTGCTGCTGTAGCCCATCTGCTTTAATATGTAAAGTTATTTAAATCACCTTTTTTCTGCATTCTGATGCTCGGTTAGAGCTTCAGTAGGTCATTCTGACAGTGTCTATGTGCTGAATGCATAGAGTTGCTGCCTTGTGATTGGCTGATTAGCTATTGTGGTTAACAAGATGATGACCTGTTGTACTGATAAAGTGGATGGTGGGTTTATGTTGTAATTTGGTGTGAGGATTGAGTGACCCAAAGGAGCGGATAGATACCTACAAAACTTTGTGTCCCAGTATTGTGAAATTTGAGGCGTTAGAAAACTGAATGGTCTTACTTTCCCCGTTGGCTGCACTGCTTTAAATATTAGCAGCAGTACACATGACAACGTTGGTTAATAAAAGCTGTATCGGTCATACTAACGTCCTGCACTGTCTTCAGATTTATGTTCAGCTTAGTCCTGTTCACAAAAGAAAAATGTTAGCACCCACTGTGGATCATACCATCTTTTTGTTAAGGGGAAGAGTGACCAAACATAAACACTAAGTCTAAAAGTGAAGTACTTAATTGATTGATTGATTTTAAGATCACAGTCTCACATCATTCACCCCAACTTGAAATTAAAGCGGTAGAACAACAGCAAAAACTCTCTCAATACCCTTTTAGTGATCCGTCAGACAATTCAAAATAAACAATGGAAGTATAATCAGATCAGTTTAAAGTCTTTGTAAATGTGGACCAAATGTGGACGTGTCTGTCTGGCCTTTCACTTAGAAGCCTGTTGTTTTGTCTCCGAGATCGTACACAAACTTATCCTGCTATCATGAGAAAATAAGTTTGTTATCTTGATGTTATGAGATAAACTAATCCACTATAATTGGAAAATAGCTTTTGTGTACTGAGATAACATAAATAAGTTAAGATTCAGTGAAGACAGCTCAAAACATATTTCCATCCATCATCTATAATGCTTATCCTTTTCGGGGTCGCGGGGGCTGGAGCCTATCCCAGCTGTCATTGGGCGAGAGGTGGGGTACACCCTGAACCAGTCGCCAGCCAATCACAGGGCCACATAGAGACAGTCAACCATTAACACTCACACTCATACCTAAGAGCAATTTGGAGTCACCAGTTAACCTAATGAGCATGTTTTTGGTCTGTGGGAGGAAGCTGGAGTGCCTGGAGAGAACCATGCATGCACAGGAGAACATGCAAACTCTGCACAGAGAGGCCCTGACACATGGTTCAGACAAGCAACCTTCTTACTGTGAGGCACATGCACTACCTGCTGAACCCGATGTCTTACAGCAATGTAAGATCAACAAAAGTGCATCAAGGTCGCTTTCACACCTTGTTTTGTAGTATAGCCTCCTGCCACTAGTCGGGGCTGTAGCTGCAGTCTTCATTAATGCCATCAGATGGAAAAACACAACCAGCTTTTAGTAAAATATTAAGCTTGAAACACTTTGGAGGCATTTTGCCATAAAATAGAGATAAAGCTGCTTTTAGGCTGTCTGGTTGCATTTGTAGTCATTAAACTGTTTAGACAGAGGCAGGCAGTGCTAGCAATGCTAACATTAGCCACTCCCTGATTGATTTAGTCAGTTAATGCTATGTTAGCTTGCTTGATGTAGTTATTTGGCCAGATTCAACCCACAATGCGCTGCTTTTTGGTTCCTTGTTTGGTTTAGTCAGCTTTTGCACCCACAGAAGCAAACTGAGACCCTCTGTTTTTCAGGTGAACTAGAGTATGGGTCTTCGGTCTGCACCAGAGTTTGTTTGAGGTTCGACACCACCCTGAATGAATCAAACTTTCCTAAAAAGTGGACCAGAGTTTGTTTGGTGCTCCAACTTCTACTCCTAAACAGAGGCTTTGTGTTGTTGACCTGCTTCCCAGCACTTCTGTAAATGCAAATGTGTAAAACAGTATGTGTAAAATAGTTGACACAACAGATCCTGTGTCAGTCAGGAGAGCTGCAAAAAACTGCAGCTTTGGCAATCACATGATTGCGTTGTCTGAAACCGCCATTTTGACCTTAAAATGATAAATCTTTCAGCCCTATATTGAACATGCTTAATATTTATGATTTCAAGCCTGGCTGTCCCCGATCGTCTTCCGAGATGATAAAATGATTCTATACAAACCTCACACCACAGGATAATCATTAAAGATCAACTTAGGACCACCTGATAATCAAGCCTCTGCTGAGTTTGGTCAGAGGTAGGGATCCAAGCTGGAACTAAGGCTGATTACTTTTTAGTGTGTACCCTTTAGATGACAACAGAGTGACATTTAAACCATTGATTAAAGAGATCAGTAAAGACAACAACTTTGTCCACAGAGGGCAAAAAATCAGCATGAAACTGAGACTCCCTACAGCAGCTTTTATTTGTTTTCTGATGTTAAAGTCATGTGACAATCCTGTTAAGTCATCAAGTTTAAAGACATAATTGTCTTAATGTTGGGTGCTGTTTTATTGTATTCATTTATGTTGGAGTGCAGCGTTGAGATTGAGTCACAAAAAGGAGCAGACAGTCAGAGCCAGGTGTAAAACAGACACCTCCTGATGTGGTTTCAGACAGAATCTTTCTTTCTTTGCACTTGCAGTCGCTCCTTAATCAAGAGAATATTTATACCTCAAACCTGCCACCTCGCTTTGACGTCTGATGTGGAGTAAAAAAAAGACAGCACATCATAGCTCGGCGTATCCTGACAGAGGAGACACTCCTAAATTATTAATATTTTCCCTTGCACTGTCACCTATCTGCACACCATCCTTCTCACTCCCTGAAATTTTAGAAATGCAAGCGCGGTCGTCATCCTGCGGCGTGGCGAGTCATGTTAGCCGCTCTCATTTCAATATCTGAAGCGATAGGTCAGGGTGATGATGTATTCGGTCCTACCGCTGCGACGTTGACTTACACGCCACCAGTTCAAGACGGTTCACTCTTACGAGGCCCACCCAGCCTGTCGAACAAACTGATAATGAATCAATCTGTGTGAAACATTTATGGGCCCCCCCTCCCTTATTCTTGTCTTTGCGTGAGGCCAATTAGAGCATCCTCGGTGGCCCCTGCTGTCCGTGTCAGGGAAGCCCCTCACATTGTCATATCAATATTCCTCTGTTGATCTCCAGCTGGGGCGAGTCCGGCTGCTCTCTCCACACATGCTAATTTGCATTCGGCTGCGATGTGTGGGAGATGGCATGCTGGCTCTGCCTCTCTTTTTTTTGTGTGTTTTTTCTCATTCCCAAACCTACTGTCTTTTTTTTTATTTTTACAGAGGGAAAGGTTTCTTGATTCCTGGCATGCCAGAGAAGGGTCCTCTGAGGATTACATTGGCTAAGCCCTTATCACTCCAGGAAATTCACTGCCTGCTTAAAAAAGTGGTAGGAGTAGAAAATCAAGGGGAAGTGTTATTCTTTTTAAGTTTCTCCCTATTCCCATGGAAAGTTATTACGGGTTTTGAAGAAAAGTCCTTTTTTTGGCACTCAAGTTTTCTCGCAACTGCATTTCATATTTCACCCCTCTTCTTTTTTTTTTTTTATTTCCGAGCGGCTGGTGGAATTTTAGAAGTGGAAAATGTGAAGGCAGGTGCTTGAGAGAGAGAGAGGAGGGGGCTTAGGGAGGGCTGTGCTCACTGGGAAGCGATGTTAAACATCCAGGGGAAATGTTTGTTATTCTAATGGGATACCACCATGGTAACAGCTTTTTTAGAGACTCCCAAGGCTTTGTGTTGGGAGTATATGCACGCTTTCATCAATCTCAACCTAATTTCTTTGGGGGATTAGCAAATATAATCAAGCCCCTTTTTCCCTCCGAGTCGTCACCTGCTTATCAACACGAATATTATGGGGAAATTTAGCAGAACACAAGCCCTGTTGGATGTGAGGGGAGGCAGCAATGCACGCTCCATTAATACAAATCACAAATTGAAGTGAGTCACTAAATGGATTCAGAAGTCATTTTGTGGTGAATGGCATTCGCACAGAATAGCTTAAATTTGCACGTACTTAGTTGTCTAATAAAAAAAAAAAATCCTCGCCACTGAAACCAAAGCACTTTTCCTCGTATTACATCTTGGAGTTAAACATGTTGCAGGCAGAGCTAATGAATTATGTTATTTCCACGTTTTAATACCTTTAACATGGGGTTTTAAAGGCACTGGAGTGAACTCATTTACAAGACTCAGTGAAAAAAGGAGCCGTCGCCTGATGAGGAGCCTCCGTGTTTAAAAGGCTCCAATAACTCGTAAGCCCCCCTTCTCAGTTTTTATACCTTTCTCTCTCCCTCTGCGGATTTCCTTAAGTGGCTTATGTGAATTGCAATTGCCGCCGTCAAATCCGAGAGTATACAGAATATATTTCCTCCCAGCTGTGACCGGCTAACAGCATGTCGAACCTGTGTGTGCGGTTAGGGCTGGGAAATAGATGTAGATTTTCAGATTTATCAGTTTATTCCTAAAGGCAGGGTGGCCAAGATGGTGCCGTACGGTAGCCTGCAGGGAGCCTCCAAGGTGCCCACAGGGACATTGAAAAAGTAGTAAATAATGTTGCCACCACAGAGCATGAAATAAATGACAATTTTTTGTGTGTTTTTTCCATGTAAATAATTCTTTCATCTATACAAAAGACAACAAATTTAACACATGCATTACATTTTGAAAATTGTCTGTTTTTAAAGTTTACATTGTCAGATAGAGCCCTTGCAGAGTCTCTTGTACAAATCACAAAAGTATGATTGTTGCACATATCCTACCAAAGAGGTTTAGAGCCTCAGGAAAAAAAACACAAAGCCTGGGAAAAGTAAGAATTCTTGTGTCATCTCCACCGAACATTAGCTCAACAACTCGAGACCTAGAGGCCATTTTGAGGCTGGATTTCAACTTCAACTTCACTTTATTTATTGTCATGTAAAGGGCGATTTGGTGTGCAGCAGATAACACCAAAACGCTTACAAAGACAGTAAAAACTTACCATACAAACAATAAAAACCATAAAAAACAATCATAACATCAAACAATAGACACGCAGCATATCCAGTACAAACAGAGGCATGTGAATCTAAGGCCATATGACCAATAGGGACTCAGCACAGACTTGTTGTAATGTCAATCAAGTCCCTAATTTCTTAAGCCCAAAATGTTTACTTATAAAAACAAACCAGGCATGTTATAAAAAAATCACCCCCACATTCAGTTAGAGCACTTATGTGTTTTGTTTGTTTTTTGATCAGGCTGTAAATATGTTTATTTAGGCTGTATAAGACTTAAAATAAATCAGAGTATGGGCTCTTTGAAAGAAGAAAGGAAAAACTACCCTATGTCAGTATTTCTCAGATAGTTGGTTGAAACCCCCAAAAGGAGCATAGCCTTACTCCAGGAGGGCACGACTTGTCTGGGCAGGGGCGTGGAGACACATTTGGGGCCTGGGCCTGGAATTCTGATTGGCCACTCCAGTTGCTTAATCAAAATTTGTCATTGAAAATGGCTTATAACTATTTAAAAAAATCATTGTTGGCTGTGTAACAACTGCCTCCTGCTGGGTTAATTTAGTTTAAGTTGTTTGTTTTTTTTATATTTGTCTTTAATATAATTTAGGCAATTAAAACAATTAGAATAAAATATAAGCATGGAGAGTTCAGGGTTTTTATATCTAAAATATGTTGACATTTAGTAATTCAGTCTTTGCCTTGTCACTGAAATGCTGACACTTTACAATTTTTCACTACTTTTCCACATTGTTCTTCTGAGTTCATGTTGTTAAAGGAGAAAGTTTTTATTCTGTTAGACCTTAAAATGGGACCTAAATCTTTTCTTGGACTCTTCAAAGAAATAAGTATATGAGTTGCCACATTTTATCATTTAATGATGACATTGGTTAAGAACATTATTTTAATTTATGGCTGGAAATAAGAGCAAATAAGTGATATTTAAATGTGAAATTGGTATTAAGATGCTTTGATGTGTTATGACAAAACTGGCATGAAAAATGTCGATCTTGAATGGGGGCACAATAGACAGAAAGTGATAAGCACTGCCCTTTATTGAGTGTCTAGTACTTCTAAATTTTTGCCACAGTATTGTGAAATACTGCATATCCAGGGGTCATCAACTACATCTGTCAAAGGGTGAGTTTTATTCTTGACATACCTTATGAGGGCAAATTTTAAAGAACTTGAATAATACATCTATTTTTTTCTAATTAACATTTTATTAATCTCATGATTGTTTTTATATTTATTTTCTCTGTATCTTATGTACTTCTTAATCTTTAAAAGTAAGATCAGTCCCTATCATGATTCTGATATAAGATATTTTAGCTGCTTCTCTCCAGGGTGGCAAGTTTTCCATCTCTGGGTTTGTCTCTAATACAATGGACTTTGAGTTTTCATCGTTAAAACGGCACATCATGCCTAATTAAAGTATATCAGTTGCAACTGCTTTTGGGGGATCCTTTAATAGTTGTGTGGATTTAACAACAAAGAGATGCCCTGCAAACCACAACAACATATTTCCCTATATTTCCACTGAATCTGATCAAACTCCGGGAGCCAAACAGTAAGGCTGAAAGATTTATCGTTTTTAGATCGAAATCACAATTTCAGACAACGACCCAGGATCTGTTGTGTCAGCTATTTTACAAATTTGCAGGTAGTTGGAGTATTCCTTAAATAAAGAAAACAGATTTATTTATCATCAATATTAGATGATGAATAATGTGTTATGTGCTTCTGATCATTGATTTCCTTACTGTTTTCTGTACTGTAAACATAGTGAATATTACACTGAAGCTTGATTTGAAGAAAATCGTGAATCGAATTAAAATCGTAATATCGGCCAGAAAAATCACAATTAGATCTTTTCCTAAAATCGTTCAGCCCTACCAGACAGGAAGCTGTGGGGGGCCTGATGTGGCCCCCAGGCCGCCTGACGATCACTGCTGTATATGCCATTTGTTTAAAGATATTGTGGTATAATTTTGGTCCATATTTCCCACCTCTACGTGTGTTGATGGAGAGCGTTCACACACGGCTCTGGAGTGCCTGTGGGAGTATAGCCTGACCCAAAGCTAAGCCCCCAGCCAGAACAGCCCTCCATCAAACTCGCAGCACTGCTCTCTTATCTACTGGCATTTCTGTCTGATACAAATAGCGAAGACGTGATATAGTTGGCTACATGTCATATCTGGCATTGTACCACGCTCTATCTGCCCCCCTCTCTATGAAATATAATGCTTTTAACTCACCAGCTCTTTGCCTCGGCTATTTTTTCCATCTGTGGTGGAGACACAGACCGGTGTGTTTGCTCGTCTTGGCCAAAGGCCAAAGGCTCTTTCTGATATAATCCCCTCCATCGATCAGACTTTGTTTACTCTAACATGGTTTCTCTTCCCTGCAGCAATTAGAAGGCAACCTTCCACCTCCTGCTCCTCAGACCAGCTTTATACGTTTATTTTTCCCCCTAAGTGGTAATTTTTCATGTTGCAGCGAAGCTCTAAGAAGTGTGGGTGTATATTAAGTAACGGATCCTCCTCAACCAGACTGACATGTTGTGGAGCAAATTTTTGGTTAATGTTCTTTGTCTTTGAAGAGGAGCTGCTCCTGTCCGGTCGGTGCACTGTATTATTTAAAGGGATGATTCACACATTTCCTCTGGAGCTCTTCACGTCCTGTGTGTTTCATTTCGGCTCCACTCACAAAAAAAAGAAAAAACCTGAAGTGCTTTGAAAATGTAGATAAATGGATATGGCTGCATAAGCTGAGTTTGACTCTCCCGTCCGTCTGAGAGGCTCTCGTGGTGATAAATCAGGCGGCAGAGTGACTGGACTTCTCTGTGGTCTCGGCTAAAGAGGTTTATAATCCACGCTGAGAGGGGACCATTTTGGTTTATTGGTCATATGTGGATAAAAAAAAGACTTATTGCCGGCATGAGTGCTTGTTTTATTGCTGAAATATTTACCTGGACTGGAGAGTTGAAACTGAGGTTGTTCTCACTGGTAAAAAAATAAATTATAAAAGGTTTTTATGCTTTGCTGAGGAGGAAAGTTTTAAAGGCCGTAAAAAAAAGTTAGTGTGATATAAACAGATGAGTTAAAGACGATTAAGAAGTGCATTCACTTTTACACAATTTGTATTTGTGTTGTTTTATCTCTGCAGCTTAATATATGACATAAAGTAGTATAAAAATAATAATGCTTGGATATTTCTTAGTATATTATTGATATTTAATATTTATTATTTAATATTTTCTATATCACATATGTAGCTGCTATGAGAAAACTACTTCAATTGGAAGCAAAATTATCAGGGATGCACGGTATTATCAGCATGATATCAGTATCAATCAATCAGTCCTTTTTTTGTATAGGGCCAGTTCATAACAAGTGTTTTCTCAAGGCACTTTACAACAGAGCAGGCTGAAGCCGTACTCTTCATTTTGTAAATACACATATATGCATATATACAAATATATACAAGTATATAAATATATATCTATGGGGGCTGCACGGTGGTGCACAGCAAGAAGGTCACTAGTTCGATTCCCGGGTCGGGCAGGGCCTTTCTGTGTGAAGTTTGCATGTTCTTCATGTGCATGCGTGGGTTCTCTCCGGGCACTCCATCTTCCTCCCACAGACCAAAAACATGCTCATTAGGTTAATTGGTCACTCTAAATTGCCCTTAGGTAAAAGTGTGAGCGTGAATGGTTGTCCGTCTCTATATGTTGCCCTGCAATCGACTGGCGACCGGTTCAGGGTGTACCCCGCCTCTCGCCCAATGACAGCTGGGATAGGCTCCAGCCCCTATCCCAGCTGTGTGTATATATATAGATAGATGGATATATATTTGTATATACACATACATACATCCAGAGATGTATCAATCCAAGCAGTGACAATGGGGATTAAAAATAAGAATTTATGATAGAGACAAACCCATGGACTCCCAGATCATAAATCTGTCCTCATCACATTTGTCTCTGCTGAATATAGATACAATCAAGCAATCTTTATTTGTATAGCCCCATATTTGTCTTTCAGTGGTATCAGAAGATATTAACATTTCTGCCGATATTTAAGCTCTTAAAATTGGGCAGGTTTTCTGTCAGCAGGGAAGTAAATCAGTGTTTTAGCTTAAAATTTGCACATGAAGCTTGATTTTACTGCCAAAAATATTTTTGTCAAATGACGTGGGTAAAATCTAAAAGAACTACCTTCAGTCATTTCTATGTGCTGCTATCGAAAGATTGGATATCAGCAAAATTCTAGTACTGCTCATCCCTAAAGTGATACATTTAGTTGGTATATTTATTAATTTGAGCTGTGCAAAATGGTACAAGTTGAAGAAGCACAAGCAGAACGTTGTAACCAAAAGCTGTAGTTTGAACATAGGCAGGTTTGTCTACGTGAACAGTTAATTCTGAGCTTTTTTCACAGCACATTAACATGGAACTCTGATCAGTATTTAATCTCATGTAGAAAAACAAATACAAGCCTAAACATCTGCTTGTACAAAACCTGACAAGGTCTACCACAATGAAAACTGTAATTTTTCAGTATTTGTATTTTCAAACATTGCAACAACTTACAATAAGAGTAAGTCTAGGTAAAAGATATTATTTTTTAAGTTTTTAAAATTTTCTGCAACAAATAATTTGAATTAATCAATAGGTTGCCCATCCCGACCCTTACCCCAAAATCCCCTAAACAATAGTGATACAGAGATAGAGTCATACCGCCCAGTGAATCCCACTGATGCTACTGTTGGCCCAGGACGTCTAAAACAGAAAGAAATAACAGTAACATACAGTGTATTGTAGAAGAGACGAGATCTGGCATTGTTAGCTGTGTTAAGGATCGGGCAGCTACAGTTTTGTCTTCGCTTGGTTACTTGATTTTATTTAGGACTTGTTGTAAAAACATATCTGCATAAAACACAGCCATAATGTTAATGTGTCCTTCTCCAGCCCTTCTGAGACTCAATATTAACCACCTCTCAGCTAATAAGTCCTGCAGTCAGAATTATCGAAGGCAAGTGGCGTGCTTATGCCTCTGACAAATTTGAATTTAACATCTAACACGTTCCTTCACCCTGTTACTTGTGCTTTTGGCAGACGGCTCAGACGCCTACAAGCAGCATCTGAAATGTTTTGATTTTCAGGTTTTGTTTGATGCTTAAGAAAGAGTCTTATTTTCTGGCTGTGATTAAATTCATCTCATCCTAAGAAGCAATTTTCAAGTGGGAGACGCTCTGGGTACATTCAGAGTGAACGTTTGAGGGGGTTTAGAGAGAAAAATATGTCAGTTTGGCCCATTACTGAGAAATAACTTACAAAACTATTTACTTTACAGGAACAGCATGTCATTTTAATGGAATGATCCAGAGCTGGGCCAGAAAGCTTCATATTTTATTCCTCTATTTTCTTCTGAAAAAGCAAATACCAGAAGTATAAACTTTGAGATGAATCTAGTTAAAGTCTCTGTTGAAGCTCTTGATGCCGCAGTACTGGACACACTTTTGAAATAATTATCGGTCTTAATTGTGCAAAAACATTCAAGTCATTTCCATATTTTGAGGTTGGAGATGAGTATTTGTCGCTGACGTTATTTGCATTGCTTTGGAGTGCAATATGCCATTAATTATTTTAGATTGCGCCCAATTTTATTTAAAGGATTCGCAGGTTTGTGTAGTTAGGGACTTGATTTTCTTGGTCACAAGCACCTGCTGGTACCATAAACATAAAGGAGAAGTCCTGGTGCTGTAGGTTGGGAATTGATAAGATTTAGTTGATACCATTGCCATAATCGATTCAGCTGATTGATTCAGTTCTTTATTGATACCCGTTTTGATTCCTGTGGATTTTCTGTGTGAAAAAGCAGATTTTATGAAGGTTTTGAGGGTCAATAGCAGCAAAGACATGGCTCTCCTGAAATTCTCTGCTGTTCAGAAGTGTTTCAGCCTGTTGTTATATTAAACCAGTGTTTAAAATCACAGTTGTGTGGCTGATGTCATATCTAAACCACACTTTTAACTGCCTCTGTCGACCATAATTAGTCCTGTGACATCCTTTGAGCTGGCTGCTTCTGACCTGATTTTTGAGGTAGGAAAGGCATTGATAAGAGAATTGTTAGGCAAAAGGACCGATGATGTCGATTCTTATTTGTTATCGATTCTGAATTGGAAGTGGTTTTCGATTCCCATCCCTAGTCTCCACATTTCTTGTACCAGGGCCTGGTTTTTAGGTAATACAATGTAGCCACAGGGGCTCTGTAGGCAGAGGGTAGGCATTCATGTTCTTGCTGTGAGGCACTTGCACTACCGGCTACGCCACCGTGCCGCCCTGTATTAATAATGTTGTTGTTGCTGTGCATGTACACTTATTTATGAACTGGCAGTTTTTTGTTTCTTTTTTTTTTTTTTTTTTTAACTCCCTGTGATTTTTTAGTTGTTTATACACCCTGTTCATGTGTAGAAAAAAAAAAAAGTTTAAAAAAATAAATTGACAGAAAAAACTCCAGAAACAGTGCATTTGGAACTTAAAAAAAAAAACATTTTTGGGGGAGTTAGTGGTATCAAAAATGATGTAGATAATAATCCTTAGTGTTATTTTTAAACAAAACAGAAAGACTTCAGACAACACAAATATATGCACAATATTTGGAAAATGGATGATGGCACCCACTTTTCAAAATATTGCCAACATACAGGATGTGCAGGAGAATCCCTGCACATTTAAATCATTTAAATCAATAAATATCAATATTTAGTTTTAGGACTTTTTATGCAAATGGTTTGGTATCAAACTTATTTTTACTAAAAAATTAAAAGCTTTTAAAATAGATTTTAATGGATAAAATGACCATTCCCCATTTGGACAGAACATTTTAAACATGCTGACCTGTTAAAGTTTTTACTAAAAACAAACTTTTTTTTTTTTACTAAGCATTGGTCCTTCTGTGTGTTTTAGTTAGTTTTTACAAGTTTATTTTATGGTTTGTATTTTGTATGAGTTCTTAAATAATAATTTATCACACATATACACAACAATGAAAATGACCTACAACTAAACAATTTGGTTATAGCAGTAAATACAGAAATATACATGGCTTTGCAGGATTATAGACAAAAGGAAGTATCATTCCTGTGTGTACATTCTGATATATCTGGATCTATATGATAGCAAAGCAAGTTAATTTTAAAATAAACTCTCCATGGCCAGATAAAGTCAGAAGAAACATACATTATTTTGATTCTAAATAATCTATATTGATAAAGAAAGTGTTGATTGTTTTCCAGTATCAAATAAAAATGTATTCTGTGTCTTTAAACTTGACGAATTTCCCAGCCCTATTATGATCATATATTTATGTTGAAGAACGTCTTAGTTCAGCTCCTTCATCTCGCTCCTGTCTGACGAGCTCCTCCTCCTCTTTGCATGTTTGCATCATCTCCTACACTAAATATACTTCTCCCTCCTGGCCTGACTAAAAACAAAGAAAATCTGACTTGACATCATCACGGCACCAGGATGATAAAAACATGTGGAGTGAATAAACAAGCTCTAAAGTTTCCCCGGCCCCGACAGTATTTCTCCCCAGTTGTCATTTTCTATAGCCGTGTCAGTTTTTTGCATAATTCCACGCCGCATTGGCCCAGGCTTGATTTGATTTAGGACCTCCACTTTCAAGGGAATTGGGCTTAAGGTATGAAAGTTCGCACCTCTTCCCTGCAGGCGATTGATTTTTTTCAGCTTGATTCTTGTGCTGGTGCAACGTTAGAGGTGAGTGTTGGCACCATGTCGTGTCACCGGGGTCACCTTAGCTTTGAGCGCCGCCAATTTGAAGATGTCGTGTGTCTGTCTGCTTCACTGCTGACAGATTATCTTTTCTTCAGGTTGCTGTTGAGGCGCACAAGTCCCTCTGTTCCTGAAACGATGCTGTGATGGCCTGACGTGCTTTTTCTAATAACACATCAAGCTAATCATATCCTTATAAGTACAAGAACAGAAATACATATCAGATACAGCTTTAACGTGGCTTTAATGTAACAGATTGGCATTTGCTTTTACCAGAGACCCATTCAGCTGATTGTCACCAGTTAACAAGGAAACTCTTTAAAGGGATATGCCAACATTTGTTGCTTTTTGTGTCTTACCTCACTCCCGAGTCCATGACAAGTAGATAAACTCCATTCTTCCATTCTTTCGACTGTGTGTGCAGTAACAAGGAAGATACAGACAGAGCTCACCCACTGCTAATTAGCTAGGCTCAAACACTGGGAGTCAATGGGTAGTGCCTACAGTAATCAGAAAACCTCTTCAGCAACTCTAAATGATCCTGTGTGCTTGTTGTAAGTCGTATTTTTACTGCGTTATGTTACGTTCTCTTCTACTATGATCGTATTATCTTCTTCTACTCGTAAACAGAGGCTTTCTTTTGTTGACTTACTTTCATGGTGGTTTGCGAACGAGTCGAGTCTTTTGAACAGCTGTTTTAAGTGAACGATGAGAACTGATTTGCAGTTGTGAGTGAGTGAGCTTTCTTAGATTGAAATTTGCATTTAAGAATGGCTCGCAGGTCAACAAAACAAAGACTCTATAGGAGTAGAAGAAGATAATACGATGATAGCAGAAGATAACATAACCTGAAGCAGTAAAAACGAGTCACAACAAGCACACAGGACCGTTTAGAGTTGCTAAGGAATTTATCTGATAACTGTAGGCAGAGGCAGGCTAACACTACCCATTGACTCCCAGTGTTTGAGCTAACTTAATTAGCAGTGGGTGAGCTCTGCCCGTCTATTCCTTGTTACTGCACACACAGTTGAAAGAATGGAGTCTTTCTGCTTGTCATGGACTTGGGAGTGAGGCAAGACACGAAAAGAAAGAAGAAAAATTGATCTGTGTAGATTCTCATTCATCCAGGTCATGGTCATTCTGAAGATTCAAAGGCAAGGCAACTGGACTGTGTAGAGTTTGTTGGGAAGACGTTTCACTTCTCATCCGAGAAGCTTCTTCAGTTCCCAGTTGAACTGAAGAAGCTTCATTCAACTGAAGAAGCTTCTTGGATGAGAAGTGAAACGTCTTCCCAACAAACTCTACACAGTCCAGTTGCCTTGCCTTTGAATCTTCAGAAAGAAAAAAATGATGTATCCCTTTAAGACAGGGATCATCAACTGCAGTTGTATTGGGGCCAGTTTTTTCTTGGCATACACTATGAGGGCCAGATTCGGAATGAGGCAAAATAATAGTATTTAGGTCCAAGTAACATACTAATATTTCTGTTTTTTTCTGAATAGAAGGTGTTTTAACTTTTAAAAGATCAGTCCCTATCACTCATACAGCTGCCAGCCACATGAGGCGACTTAATTCAAGCTAGAAAGCAACAGGAAGAGGCTGCACGTACGGAGATTAGCATAGATGCTAACAGCTTCAGCAGCAGTTTTATCAGATCTGGACCACATTTCTTTATTAAATGAAAAACAAACAATAACTCTGCAAACGTCTCTATGGGAAGGATGTTTTTTTTCTCCAATTTCGACATGTTTTGATGAGAGTTTGTGATTGACGGAACGATCATCCAACCACCTACTAGATGTGCTACTGAAGGTTCTGCCCTCCCCAAACACTTTCTATGGGCTCTTTCCCAGACACACTAGTGAAATATTGAAAATATGTTTATTGCCCAATTATTTTATTAACTGGCATTAACATCAATATGACTGGCAGCAAAAAAGTCTGAAACAGCTTCTCGGTCCAACCCAATACCAGCAAGGTGCACGTGATAAAGTGGCAAGTTAGTGTGTATCTCCACATTTACGTCGTCTTTTTGGCACCGTTATGCTTTTGCACAACTGTGATGTCTTCATGACATCCACTCCCAACTGGTCTATAGAGTTTGTGACTGGACTTAAACCAGACTTGAGATCATGGATTCAGTGACTTGTCTGGGTCTGCCTTACTTTAGTTTATCTATCAAAATAACTTTAGTTTTTGTATCTTAAACAACTAAAAACAAGCTCTGTAAGGCTCCATTTTGAATATATGAGCTTGAACATTAAAACAACTCTGAATCATGAACGCCATCAAAACAACCTAAAGAGGCAATTTAGAGACATTTAGGCTCTAATGCATGTTTGTAAAATGAGTATATTTGTTTGCACCCTTAAAATCTGCTGTAACTTTTCCCACTATATCCTCATTTTAAATTCTAATTCACCGTTTAGGGAAAAAGCTGTTGATAGCTGTTGGTGTTTTTCATCCGGCGGCTGTGATATTACAGTTTCAATTAGCTGATTTTTTCTAACAGGCATGAATAATTAAAAGTACTCTTTTTCCACCACGTGTTCCCGTCTTTAGCTAGTGCCGAGCGCACACAGTCAGGAGTTATTATTAGACCGAATTTAAGCGGCCCCGTGTCCTCGGCTCTGAGCAGCGGGCACCGAGCTCCTGCATTGAGTTTGACAGCCTTCACACAATATTGTGCAAGGGCGCTCCCTTAGCTCCTCATGCTGCTTAAATGTAATATGGCAGATGGATAGTATTTGCAGAGAGAGCGGGGGTCTCACCCTCCCTCTCACTCCTTTTTCTTTTTTTTTTTCGCCGTCTCTTGCCAGTACCTCAGACATTTCAAGGGGGAGAAATATGTATCAAATTAACTCTTAGCAACAGGGCCTCCCAGCTCCCGGCCCTTGTCTTTGCAGCAATCAGAGCTTTGTTATTTCAGTCTTTCAACCAAAACCAAACTGGATTCAATGGCTTCAGCAATTACCTGTAATTTTCCAACCTGGTGCGCTAGCTTTCACCAGAGCGCCCGTGAACAGTGAAAGATTGTCTCCGCGGCTCCTCATTTTTAGTGTTGGAGTTAAGTGCTGTAATTCATTTACATCCACAGAGTGGCACATTTGGAAATGTTCACTTCCCAGCAGAGGGGAACGTATGCAGAGATTTGGTTTCTGTTAGTGCACAACCTCCGTGTCGCTGAAACAAGAAACCCCTCTGAAACTGAACCCCTGCTTTATTTGTTTGACCTAGGGCTGGGCAGTACAGCCAGGTTTTAAACCTACTGTAAATCTAAAGTTTTTATTATTGTTCTGAATGTGTATTAAGTAGAGGCATTCAGTGAGGGTTGACAACAGTACCACTGCACCATCCATCCATCCATCCATTATCAGTATCACTTCCCTTTCAGGGTCGCAGCTGAAATTCAGCAGGAAGTGAAGTGAACTGAAGTGGTGGCTAGCCAATTGCAGGGCCACATAGAGAGACAGACAACCATTCACCCTCGCACTCATACCTAAGAGCAATTTAGAGTCACCAATCAACTTAATGAACACGTGTTTGGTCTGTGGGCGGAAGCTGGAGTGCCCGGAGAGAACCTATGCATGCTCCACAGCTCCACACAGAAAGGCCCTGACCGACATGGGATTCGAACCATCAGCCTTCTCATTAGGAGCCACGTGCATTACCTGCTGCACACCTTGCCACACATCACTGTACTAAATTGTCTTTATTTGGTAATTTTTTTTATAGTATTGATAATCACCAAAAACTAAATGAATAAATGATACACTTTTTAATTAACTTGATTTTTAATGAAGCAAGGTCCCTGCAACATGGATGAACTTTATTGCCTGTCCCAGTGACAGAAATAATAACAATAAATGTAACAGAGGGATGAGGATGCAAAATCCTAAAATCACTGGTTATTGATTACTGGTATTGTCAGATAGTGACATATAATATTTTGGTTGTACAAACTGGGCTTAACAAATTTATTAGACCACCACTTAGGCGTGTTTAGGTAACATTTGTGCCACATCTACCTAAATTAACATCATTGGTAATTACCAATTTTTTTAATGTTTCTGTAATAGTTAATGCACTAGTATGTAGAAGCTGTTTACCTGAAATGATATTTTTAATGCTGAAATATAATTATTATTGGTATCCATGATTTTAATATTTACCATTTACAAAAGAATGTATAAAATCGTAAAGCACATTGTTATTTCTTGATTAAGATGTCAAATTATAGCGATTTACTTGCATTTCTGAACAGAAAAATTGTTTTTGTGGTCTAATGTTGAGTTTGATTAATTTATGATTTAGTGAAACCCAGTGAGCGTCTCAAATTTGGGTCTTTTTGGCCTTCACTGGATAGTAGGAGAGACAGTCAGTCGGGTGGGGAAAGACTCCAGAGTCGAGGCCACAGGCTGGACTTAAACCACTCGAGGTAGAGCTGCATTGCATGGAAAAACTTCTACTGTCATGGCGTCATGGAGCTGTTTAATATTGTTCAATTGTTACTCAACTAATTTTGACATTAATAGCTCTGGTATTGTGTCAACTATTTATTTATTTGTAGAAAGAAAGTTCCATAAGAAATCAGCAAACACAAGCACATCAATGATCAGGTGCTGAGCCAGGAAATCCATGAAGGTCGGGTAAGAAAGATGAAATAAATATATTTATTATACATATTAATGTTGTTATTAGACTGATCTCTCTATCCATGGTTGTATTGATTATACGTCCGTAACTGTCTTTACAACCACATAGATATGAGGACCCCCTTGAAAATGAGATGCCACATCTCAAGGAGCTTACCTTTTAAGAAATTTATGTTCAGCAAATATGGTGCAATGCAGATAAAAAAAGGATTGATTGACTCTATATTCAGCAGAGACAAATGTGATGAGGACAGATTTATGGTCTGGACGTCCATGGGTTTGTCTCTATCATAAATTCTTATTTTTAGTCCCTTTTGTCTCTGCCTGGATGGATTCATCTGGATGCACGTGTGTGTATATACAAATATATTTATCATATGTATTTGTAAATGTATGTGTGTATCTATGAATAAAGAGTATGGCTTCAGCCTGCTCTATTGTGAAGTGCCTTGAGATAACACTTGTTATGAACTGGCGCTGTGCAAATAAAGGTTGATTGATTGATGGAGGTTGTGGTCATTCAGCTGAAAGCATTAAACTATGAGTTTGGGTCCATATTGCCCGGCCCTAATCTGACCCATATATTAGTACATCCTTCAGGCCAACCCTGCCGAGACAACTCTGCAACCAAGACATCTGTTTTCACATGGCAGACTTTAACTCCATTTTTCCACCAGCCCCCCCGCCCCCTCTCCTTACATAAACTCCCCTCTCCGCTCCCCATCCAATCGTGTCAGAAACTACAGGAGCTCGACTCGACTCCAAAAGTGGATATGTGTGTTTTTGTGCTCGTCGGAGTGATGTTTCCCCTTCAGAGGTACTGAAGGAGAGAGAACTGCTCGCGCTAAAATGCTAATTAAGTGCAGTGTGGCACACAAGGACACTTGAGAGTGTATGCATTAGCAAATTTTAACTCCCTGCAAACCAAACAGTTTGTTCTGGGCTAATCTCCCACTGATGGAGGCAAGAACAACAGGAGGAACCAGAGGGAGCAGAGATATAGACTCACTTTAGAGACTAAAAAGAGAGAGACGGAGGGTTTTTTCTTTTTCATTACCCAGATAACACAGTTTTAGGAGAAGAAAGCCCTCCTCTGACGTGGGTTTTCTTCCCTCCGTTTCATCTCCACACAGAGGTAACATATGGTATCTGTAAGGGAGAGTCAGATTGTGCTATGCGGTGAATTATTTTGCGGATTAGTATTGGCATTTAAACGCTCTTGGCTCTCAATCTTGTCTGTTTTAGATCTTAAGTACATTCCTTGGCATACCACGCTCCCCGCTCAGGCTGGCCTCTTCCCCCAGCCAGCACATTTTTGAAACGCTGGAGCTTAACAGGAGAGCAAAAAGGCAGCCATTTGAAGAGACCCTGAAGCTGATCTCAAATTACTTTTAGTGCGATACCACTCCAATCAAACCAATTCTCCCACTGCTGCAGTGCCAACAAACCCTTAACCCTGAGAGTCGAGGTCAGAACCTGATTTTTTCTTCCTGATCCATCTCGTAGCAGAGCGGAGGCGTGCGAGGTTAATGTAATTACGCTCCCTGATGGTTGAACAAATTGCAGGCTGGTAGTGTGACATGCACTCCCCCTCATGTGTTCAGAGTTTGGCTCTAACGTCTTGTTTTATTCTCACTCATTAACACGACCTCGGCCAGGTATGTTTGGTTATCGCTGCTGTCTCCTGACTCCATCATAGGTCAAAGGTTAGCTTCATGGTCAACCTTTGCTTGAAAACACAATGTCTCATGAAGGCTTTGAATGATTTGCATCAAACTTTGCTCTCATAACCACTTTCTCCAACAGAATAAGTGGTTTACTTTTCAAGGTCATAGGTCAAAGGTTAAGGTCGGGAGTGTCATCATCATCCTTTCATTATCAACATGATCTTCTAAAAACAATATCAGAAGAACGCTTGGAGACATTATCATCAAAATTTGCAGGAATGTCTACCATGAATCAACGATTAGCTGATTTTATTTTGAAGCTCAGAGCTTCAGGTTCGGTATGAGAGCATTCCCTGATAGCCATCGTCCAGGCCCGTGTCCCATTTCTTCTTCAGATTTCCTCCAACCTGACACATCCGTGATACATGTGGTCTTCCCTGTGTCCTGGTGTAGCCCACCAGGTCCTGGGCTCTCACTATGCGATGAGCTGGATCACGTGAAGCACAGATGATGAACATGGGATTCAAATCAGCAACCTTCTTGCTGTGAGGCATGTGCCACCGTGCTGCCACATTTTAGACAACAAAGACTTTATGTCCATCAAACAGCTTATCAAACCCAGTTTTGAATATTAAGGCTTAACTATGTTACAACAACCACATTTCAATATACTCATCATTTTCTTTTACTTCTCTGAACTATTTAATGTCAAGAACACAGCACATTGTAGTAAATCTTGATATAAGCACTTTTTGGAACAAAAACAGATTTGATGAAGGATTGTGAATACATCTGTCTTGGAAATCAATTCTTAATCAAATATGACCTTCAGAATCAAATTAATCAAATCTTGAGAGTGGGAAGGTTTCACAGCTCTATGTTGGATAGGTCAAAGGTAAAGAGGGCCCGCTATATTGGCCACCAATCAGTATCAGACAATATTTGCAATAAAAAAGGTGATAAGTTTTATGTTTTTGGTATAAAAACTAAATAAATATAAAGGTTAATATTTTTTTTTAAAAATGTAATCATTGATTGGTCAATATTTCTTACAAAAAAGATTGCCCGGCTGATTTTTGTAAGAACAAATAAATAGATAAATATTGTTTTTAAAAATTTGATTGGTTGATTGGTCATTATTTCTTAAGAAATTATTGACCGGCCAAGTTTTGTCATAAAAAATAGATAAATTAATCAGTAAATATTAAATTAAACACCTTGATGGGTTGATTGGCCAATATTTCTTAAGTAAATTTTGCCTGGCTGATTTTTGTAAAACAAAATAATAACTTTGAATAAGTGATGCTTCTTTTGCATGGAGTCTTGTTAAACTCTTTTCTTGAATGCCAAACTCATCATCTCAAGAACACTTTGAATGGTTTGAGCTTGCACACTTGTCCATTTTGCTTTAAGGAGAGTCCATTTGGAGGTCACAGGTCTAAACGTTAAGTCCATTGAGCCTTGTATCATTCTTTACTTGTGAACAACACATCCTAATAAGATTGCATCAAACTTTGCTCAATACCATGTGGGAAGACCATGAAGTTCATCTTAATTTATTAATACCAATCAAACCTCCTAATGTAGCAGTGCCAACGAACCCCAAACTCTGAGGGTCGAGGTCAGAACCTGAGTTTTTCCTCCTGATCCATCTCTCAGCACAGCTGAGGCGTGTGAGGTTAATGTAATTACGCTCCCTGATGGTTGAACAAATTGCAGGCTGGTAGTGCGACACCCACTCCCCCTCAGCGTTCGGCTCTAACGTCTTGTTTTATCCTCACTCATTACCACGACCTTGGCCAGGTATGTTTGGTTATCGCCGCGACCTTCCGACAGCATCTATATTTCACGAGAGAGACTTTGGGAACTCTCCGCTGGGTAATCTTTAAACCAGAGAAAATGTTTGAGGAATAAATACTGCAGGAGTCAGTAAGTGATGTCTACGCCTAGTTGTTAAATCCAGCGTTTGTGGCACATTTATGTTGCCCTAGAGATCCTCCCTGACATGATAGCCCCCTCTTCCCTCGTCTCTGCGCAGCCTTTTAAAGCCCTCCTTTCTGTTTCCAGTACAGTTGGCCTCCCTCCAGAAGAAGTGGATGAATTCCTAGATGTCTGATAAGCTCCACCAGAACATGATTCTTAATGGAAAGATGAAGATGAAGAAGAAGAGGCAGATGCTATCGGCGCGGTTGAATTGCCTCGCAGTCAGATCAAACATCTTAAAAGTGTCCGGGAATGCTGAATCATGTCACGAGGCTGATGCACACTTATCTCCGTCTTTTCTCTTTTTTTCCAGTTTAATTGTACTTGTCTCTAAGTGAAACCAACTGGCCCCTTTCAATGCAAACAAAACATCATTAGCATTGTGAAAATCCCAGCTGCTTTCTCCTTTGAAATGAAAAGCCTCCAAATGAGCTCTTTTCATCCTTGTAATTTTTTTCCGCCACTCAAGGCACTTTGTGACTCCATTAATCACTTACCTCGGTTTGTTTGCGAGCTTTCTTTCTCCTGTTTATCGAGCCACGGACTGACACAGATCCCCCACCACTCCCATCAGCCCCTCCTGCCCCCTCGTCATGTGTGAAGGTCTTGTTTGTCCCTGTGTGTTTGTGTGTTAAAACAGCAGGGACCTTCAGGAATCGGGGGAGTAAAATATATCTCGCAACGGCGGCATAGCGTGCCAGAGGTGTCTCGGTGGCGATGGAGTCATACTGAGCTAATGAAGCTCCAAACCTCGGCTATCGATCCAGCCCCGCGATGGTGCTTTGCAGAGATAACTGAGGAGGAGAGCAGTGTGTGGCCTCACGCGCCGCTCTGATCTGTGTGACATCTAATTCTGTGTAATGAACCCTGTGCACCAGAGAGCATGATGGGGGGCTGTCTATGGTAATGACAGGGGTAGCATAGCCAGGGCGGCTTTTGTAAAGCTTTGAAATACTGAGAGTTAGCTCTCAGGGCTCTCCTCACTACAAGGACTCCATCACTGGAATCAAACAGCTCCATAAACCAGCTGAAACAAAGACTTTCTGCTGCTTCATCAGCTGCAGTGTTACTCAGGTGACCCTTTAGCCTACAGTGCCTATGACTGAGGGTCAATCCCAATTGTACCCCTTAGCTCTTGTTGTACCACATAGCCCTTGTTTTACCCCTTAGCCCTTGGCTTTACCCCTTAGTCCTTGTTTAACCCCTTAGTCCTTGTTTTACTCCTTAGCTCTTGTTGTACCACTTAGCCCTTGGTTTTGCGCGTTCACGTCTAGTGATGACGGGGTATCCCAATTGTCTGTAAGGTTAAGGGGAAGGGCTACACAGCCCCTGAAGCTAAGACAAACCTCACTTGAAAGGAAGGGGTATGAAAAATTACCCATAATTAAGGCTGGGCAATAATCGAAAACTAATCTAAACCGACATTTAGACCCTCTAATAGAAGTAATTTTACTTATATCGATTATTTTTATTATTTTCCCTGTTTAAATCACGTGACTGCGTTGCCATACAGTCTGCGTTCACTTTTGCCAAGAGCAAAGGACACGCTGTTAACATGGAGGAGACAAGTGCCAATCTATCAGAGGACTTTGTAGCCAAGAAAAATGCCTTCTCCGTTGTTTGGGCGCATTTTGGATTCTGTGCAGAGGACATCGAGCAGGAAGAAGTGAAGTGTAAATACTGCAGGAACGACCACCAATTTGTTCCAGCGTAGCATAAAATAATCGTTCATTAATCGTAATTGAGGTAAGAGCTTCAATTAATCATGATACTGAGATTAGGTAATATCGCCCAGCCCTACCCATAATACACCGCCTCCGCTGACAAGAGACCGAAGGAAGCACATAAATGTAACAGGCTCCACTTCAAAAACCGAAGCCTGTCCATTAATAACAATGCAATGGTTCAATAACAAGGCAGATGGGGACTGACTCCTATCCTAGTTTAACCTTTGTTTTAAGGTGACCAGCACCCAGACCTCACTTTAAAGGAAGTAATTATCACAGTTATCACTTCACAAAGCTGTGAAATCCAAACTGTTTTCAACACACCAAGAACAGGCAACAACACATCCTTACATTTCTTCAACACTGTGCTACTCTCCATTCTGAGTGCAGTCTTTTTCTACTGTCGGAAAAAACTGGTCTGAAGAGATCCCGTTTCCTTTAACTGGAGCCAGAACAGCTGACACATGGAGGGATGAGTTTCCTGTTTGGGTGCTGCTCAGGTCAAGCTCCAATATTCTTGTGGGCTGTTGTTAACCTCAGCTCATCCCACGCCCTCGGTTGAAACTCAGTCCTGTAGCAGTGAGCTCTGACTTTATTTGGCACAATGTCACACTACTAGCCTACAAACCTCATTATTGTGACTAGACACGGCTCAAGGTTTTCTTTCCTGCTGCTAAATATGTCTCCTTCATCCAAATTTGAGATGTGATATCACTGGAAAAAAAGATTCTACAAATTTGGAATCTGAGGATCTGCTGACCAACCAGTCATAGCATCGATTGCTGGGCTTCTCTCACTCTTCCATCCATGGAAAGTGTGTCCTTTAAATTAAGACGTCCATTTTATTACATCAACATGGTTATAATGTGTGCTGTGGGCATCTACAAGAGTGAGTTGAGGCATAAAGGTTGTATGGGGGTATTTTCCATCAAGTTTCCTCAACTGAAGGTTAAAAAATGACAACAAATGCCAGTTTTGAATTTGACACTGTGGACAACCATAACAACAATTTTACTGTTTACTGATGTTATCCTGACAACATGCGATGTTCTGGTATTACGAGCAAAAAAATAGATTTTGCAGGATATGAGACCTTGAACAGTTGTTGAAAAATCCCTGGATTTGCCCATGGACAGACAAACAAATAAAAACATAAACAGACTAATGCTGGCAAAAATAAACCTCCTTGGCAGGGGTAAAAGTTTTAACTTAAAGGGATGGTTCTGTTTTTTGAAGTAGGGTCACTCGAGGCCTATGGCACTTGTAAATATGGTTGCCACTACAGCAACTTGTGAGCCCAGTTTTAGGTCGAAACTACTAAAAAAACTACATTGTCTCCACCAGGAGCCAGTGATCCGAAAATAACCTCCATATCGCAGCGAACTTCAGCTAAGTATTTATTCAATTAGTACATTTTTTTGTGAAATAGTAACATTGATATTGATACAAGAAAGACAACAGTAAGAGGAAAATAAAATATAAGAGAAATTAGTAGTTACAGACAGACAAAATGTAGACCTATACAAACAAGAAGCTTTCAGTAGTTTGTAGTTGATGTAAGGCACAACTGGTGAGGTAAACTTTCTTATCAGATATCAAGAAAAGGAGAGTAAAAGCTAAAAACAGAGATGATAAAGAAGCAGCAACAACCAATGTTATATATTTGTCTTGCCATATACAGCTCTGTGTACACATGTAGTTTACATCTTTAAATAAATGTTCAACATCACATTTAAAGCCCTTTTCCTGCTCCTGCTTCTTCACAATCAGTCTTCTTTTTAAAACCCTGTATCTGCAGCTTATTGATCAATAATAAAAGTAAAAGCTCTTCTTCTGTTGCTTTGCTTTCAGGCCTGGAGGCTACATCCACTTCTGCTCTGCATTTGGCACTCTTGAGCCGCTTTAAAGCAGCAAAACAAGATGTAAACACAACACTAACACATTATCTTATTACAAAGTACTTATGGCAAAAGTAGGGAGAAAACTCTTTATTTACATATCCAGCAGACGGGGGAAAACATCCGTTTTTTCACTCTTGGCAAATGGGAGCCCAATATCCACTCTCCTGCTTCTTCTTGTTTGGTTTCCCTTAATACTCATCAGGTCCTGAGGGAAATATCTGGCTCTTTAGCTGCTAAATGCTTCACTATGTTCTCCAGCAAAGTCCCTAACTGAGTCTGTCTGCTGTTTGGTTGCCGAGCAGGTAAAGTATAGTGGGATTATCAGAGCTCTCATACTGAAAACATCTGCGTCCGCCGTCTGGATGGAGCTCTAATGAGAGCTGTCAGACTGAACCAGAAGGTTTACGTTTTTTAGCTGTTAAAGTGTAAACGGTGAGAAGAGAGACGCATAAACAATACCTACAGGAGAACCAAAGGCAGGCTTGCTTTTTATCTCTTTTTAGAGTATACAAACCACATTTCCAAAATAGTTAGGACGTGTGTAGTGTGAATGGAAACTGACAAAAGTGATTTAGAAGTCCATTTTCTTTTTTGAGATTATTTTTGGGGCATTTTAGACCTTTATTCACAGGAGAGAGAGAAACAGTAGATAGGCTTGTGAAAGGGGGCAAGAGAGAGTAGGGGAGAACAGTCTGCAAACTGGCCGCAGGCTGGATTCGAACCCGGACCAGCAGAAGCATATATATGAGTCATGCTTGGTTGCCCACCACTCTGCCAAACCAGCGCCCCAGAAGCCTTTTTCAACTATTTAACAACATAATATCCAGCCAATATCATTTTACAAAAAAGAGCAATAGGAATTATTCGTAGAAGTCGATACAGAGATCCTTCCAACCCATTATTTAATTGCAGTTGTTGAAGTTCAATGAGTTAGTAGATTTCAGTATGTTTCAGATCATGTGTAAAGCTCGTGAGAAAGTGTAACCAATCAACAACCTAGAACTGAGTTGAAAAAAGAGAAAGTTGTTATAATTTAAAAGGATTTCAAATGTTTAAAAAACAAGATTCAGAAATAAAATGAAGGAGCGCTGTGTTAAAGTGAGAAGAATCAGATTATGGAACAACCTGAACAACGAAACTAAAGAAGCTAAGTCAAATTTTATCTTTAAAAAGTATCAAAGACAGTATGTTGAATAAATACAGGGAAATGTGTTCATCTAAGTCTTGCTGTGATTGTTTTGTGGCAAAATGTGAATCAACATGTGGTCTTTGTTGTTTTTCTGTTTGTTTTGTTGTTGTTTTTTTTAATTAGGAAATAATGAAATGTAAAAAGGCATGTTGGCCTGCAGCTCTTGTTAATTTGTATTAAGTGTTTAGTAAATTAATATCTTGTGAGAGCGGGACAGGCTCTATAAGATTTTTCTTCTTGCTACTCCTTTTTATTCACGTTTGAGATTTTTTTTGTTTGTATCAAATGTTTTATTTAATGACAGAGTTGTTTTGGAAATCGATACTCAGCTCAGATATGATGGCTGCAACACATTCCAAAAAAGTTGAGACAGGATCATCACCTTTCCTTCTAACAACGTGCTTCTGGCATCTGGAGACAAAAAACAAAATATTTAAATATTACAACTGGGATCCTCTTCCATTCGTGCTTGATATACAAACTCCAATTCCAATCAAATTTGGACATTGTGTAAATAAAAACAGAAAGCAATGATTTTCAAATCCTTTCATTCTACGGTATATTCAGTTGGTTACATCCATAGTCTATACCACTTCTTGCTGGTTTGGTGTTGTTAGGGTTGCGGGGGGCTGGAGCCTATCCCAGCTGACATTGGGCGAGGGGGGGGTGCACCCTGAACTGGTCACTAGCCGATTGCAGGACCACTTAAGGCGAGGTCAGACTACAGGATTTTTTCTGGTAGCGATGGTCGGTATGTCAGACTAGGTGACCATCGAGCCATAAATTCGCCTGTGACTTTCCCAACAAGCATGACAGACTATTCGACTGAGACCAGCTGCAAATAACATCTAATGTGATGTTGGTAAAAGGAGGAGGAGCAACACTGAAGCCCTCAAACAAACTTACTGTATTTAGAGCACTTTCCTTTTTATTGTATCTACAATCGTATGTTAAATGAGATGTTAGCTTGCTAGTTTTCCCCAGGTTCCTCTGCTGTTTCTCTCCAACATTTCTCTGTTTACAGTCTGTAGTAGCTGCTCTTCAACACATCATATGGGCAGGGATGCTCATTTCAGAACTTTGCAAACTTTTCCTCCGTCCTGTAGATCTCAAGGCATCAACCTCGGTTTGTTTACATCCGTAATCTTTGCACATGCGGCGCTCTCTGTGCTCTCATTGGTCAATGTCTCTGACGGGTTGGAACAAATCATAGGAGGCAGGACTAAAATCAACCATGCTAGACTTTCTGTTGTTGGTCATTATGGCACACTACATGACCGATTTTCGTGGCAGACATGTTTTAGACATGGGTCGGGCCATAATCTATCCTAAATCATGTAGTCTGACCCTGGCAATAGAGAGACAAACAACCATTCAAGCTCACACTAATAGCTAAGGTCAATTTAGAGGTACTAATCGACCTTACTGAGCATGTTTTGGTCTGTGGGAGAATGTGGGACTGGCCGGTGGGAACCAATGCATGTACGGGGAGAACAAGAAGAGTGGGAGCTACAAGTGTAATGACAGTAGGAAGTGACTGTTCATATAGAGGTTAGCATAGATGCTAACAGCTTCAGTAGCAGTTTATTCAGGTTGCGGCTACATTTCTGTCTTAAATGAATAACAAATATAAACACTACAGTAGGGATATTTTCACTCCACTTCTGACTTGGTTTTCCGAGTGTGTTTGACCCATGTAGTGCCCATCTACAACATTATCTGATTGGCCCATAGTAAATGTGATTGACGGAATGATCATTCAGTCACCTGCAAGATATGCTCCTGAAAGGTTCTGCCCTCCACAAACACTTTCTGTGGGCTCTTTCCCAGATGCACTAGTTGAAATATATATTGAACGGTACTAAGGTATTATCACCTGCAACCAATTAAGCCACTTACCTAAGGAAAGTTCACTGTATTCTTAAGGCTTTAACAACTTTTCCAGTCTCTTTGCTCCTGTCATAACTAATGTGGAATGTGTTTCAGCCATCAAATTTAGAATGTGAGCATATTTCCACAAGAATAATAAGTGAACCAGTTCAAACAGTGGATATCATGTCTTTGTGTCGTATTCATTTAGGTTTTAGTGGATTTTCAAACCATTTACTTTGTGTTCATTCATATTTTACATCCCAACTCTTTTGAAATTGTGGTTTTTACATAGTAATTTGAGTCACTTTAATGTAAACATTGATAAGATCAGCTTTAAGGAGGTCCCACGGCAGTAAAACCCTCCCGAGAGTAACCCGTTATTCTTGGTTGTATAAATAAACTTGATTAAGATCTGGGGACTTGATTGCGGCAGCCATAATTACTCTTTACACTGAAGTGGTGATGTGTTAAATTCCCTCCATCATTCCTGAGTAATAGAAAGTGTCAAACAAAAGCCGTCATGACACAGTACTCCCTTATCCCGGCAGAATTAAAATAGACCTGGAGCTAAAGAAAAAAAACACACTTCCCTCTCCATGACCACCTCCACTGCTGCTGCTGCTGCAAATGAAAATGCCCTTCCCAAAATAGATCATTTTTACCCTTCAGATGTCCACTTTTATTTTAAGCCCGCTGACACCGTGCCATCCATCACACCCGGGCTTTTTCAGATGTGAGCAGCCTCGGGGAAAACACTGATACGACGCAGGGAAAAGTGTGATAGCGTGCTGCTGCTGCTGCTGCTGCTGCTGTTTAGCTTAAGACCTCTATGGTTAGATTACCACTAATTTCATCCCAGAGTAGCAGTTAGATGTTTTCTTTGTGCGAGTAAAGTGGAAGTCGTCCCTCTTTTTAGGGTAAACATTGAAAATGGATACCCTGCCTTTCCAACTCTTCCCTCAAATTACCACTTGACACGGCCAAAACATCGCTCGGCATTATTGTCTGCCAGGAAAAAAAGGCATCTCTGAGCTCTTTATTGAATGTTTTGGCTGGCTGGAAATTGTACCGAGCGAACCCCAAGCTTTGATCATCTTGACCTGGAAACGCGATAGTCACCCCACTTCACAGAACCCCCCTGACATCTGGGAAACTGGATCCCGCATTCTTGATACGTGATCTTCGCCTTCACTTCTCTTGTTTCGGAGACAGCAGGGACCACTGATGGGAACTGGAATTTCACATGGCTCAGACTGAGGCTTTTTCGACAGGCCGCTGGACCGGCCCCAACATTTGGTTCTCGGTGGAAAAAGTGGCCTGTGTGATTTTTATGAACGAGATTCCTGCGTTATTACTCCGACTTCAAACACTGAGATGCACAAGAGGGTTTTAATTTGGGGAAGTTTTAGCTGATGATGTTGATCCGCAGAGGCAGATGCTTACTTTACAGATCTTAGTCAACAATACAATGTTTTTTTTGTGGTTGTATTTGAACATTTTTGATGGAGAGTGATGTTTTGGATCGGATTTTAGGGTTTCTGGATTGTTTTTTGTTAACTAAGTGACTTAACATCTAACATTCATTGACCCACAGCTGTGGGGAATTACTGAAATATATCAAACTTCAGTGGTTTTCAAATATTTCTTTCTCAGGCCACACTGGGGATCACATTAAAATCTCAAGGCACCATGTTTTTATACCCATGAAAATACATATTGTTTACATAAATCCGTTCCATTCGTAGGCATGTTTATCATTTTACACATCATATAGTCTGCATTAATCTTTGTCTTTATTTGTATAGTATTTGTACATTATTCTCTTGTTGCGTATTTTCTGTGTCGTCTTTAAATCTTTTTTTTTATTCTATACATCCCACCGGGCGTTCCTTGTGGACAGCAGAGTACAAATTTCGTTGTGCGGGGAAACACGTTTCTCGATGTGCAAACAACAACAAAAACTTGAATCTTAAATCTTGAATATGGAATTAGGTCTGTGTCAGTATTATCAAACCACACTTTTCACAAAGCAAACAACATTTTATGAATCTAGCAAACAAAAATGAACCTTAAAAAACTTAAAAAACAAATTGCAAACAAATATAATTTTAATCTTTCAAAATCATTGTATTTTATTTGCTTGGAAGTAATCTTTTTGTTTGCAATAATCATAATTCTAGTTGTGACTTGTTTTGCATTAGTATTACAAACTTGCTCTTTGTGCTCCCTGGTTTTTGTTTGCATCTCTGACCTGTTCTGACTGTGCACGGACCTTGGGAAGCTAACTGGTGATTGGCTATTGAGTTTGAGGCGAAAAGCTTAATGGCCCAGAGGAAGTCACAGGCATAGAGTCACTGTTGGTCTAAAACTAGTTTCTCCAAGTCTTCCCTGCCAACATCTGGCAAATCTCAAAAACAGCCTTTTTTCATCTTCGTAACATCGCTAAAATTAGGCCTATCCTGTCCCAGAGCGATGCTGAAAAGCTTGTCCATGCTTTTGTTACCTCTAGACTGGACTACTGTAATTCTCTTCTTTCAGGCTGTCCCAGTAAGTCGCTTAAGACGCTTCAGCTGGTCCAAAATGCTGCAGCACGTGTGCTGACTAGAACTAGGAGAAGAGACCATATTACTCCTGTATTAGCCTCTCTGCACTGGCTTCCCATTAAATCTAGAATAGAATTCAAGATTCTTCTTCTCACCTATAAAGCTCTCAGTGGACAGGCACCAGTTTACCTCAAAGAGCTTGTAGTGCTGTACAACCCCTCTAGAACATTACGCTCCCAAAATGCTGGCCTGCTCGTGGTTCCATCAGTCTCTAGAAGTAGTCTGGGAGGTAGAGCCTTCAGTTATCAGGCTCCTCTTCTCTGGAACCATTTACCGACCACGGTTCGGGAGGCAGACACCCTCTCTACCTTTAAGGCTCGACTTAAAACATTCCTCTTTGATAAAGTTAGGGACCAGCTCATAGTCCATAGTTTAGACATATAGTTAAGATGCAATAGGCTTAGACTGCCGGGGGGATCTGGCACATTGGGCTCTATCCCTCTCTCTCTCACACTCTCTCTCCATATCTGCCTCTGCCCCTTTCTGTTTGCTCCTGTACTCGTCTCTGGCTCTTGTCTTTTAGGTTGCCTGGGATCCTTGGTGGAGACTGCCTGCTGCTGTGGAGTCACGAAGCCTCAATAACTACAATTACAGACATAACACATATTTGGCCATCTCATTCCAGTTCATAATCATTATAGCTGTTAATGTTGATATTAACATGATCTTTCTATCCATGGTTGATACATCTATAGTAACTATCTCTAGCTCCACATGGACATGAGATCCCTCCTGAGAATGAGGTGTCACATCTCAAGAGGTCTACCTTTAATACATTTATACTTAACGGAGACAAATATGGTAGGGATGCACTTGTGGTCTGGGCACCCATGAGTTCATCACTACCATAAATTCTTACTTCCAGTAAGACTTTTATTGATTATACTTCTATAAAATTTTCACCACAACCACACAGACATGAGGACCCTCCTCTAATAAATTTGTTTGCAGCAGAAACAAATTTGACGACGACAGGTCTATGATTGGTCCATTGATCTGTCACTAGCTTTAGTTCTTACTTTAGTCCACTTGTCTCCACTTACCTCCCTCCCTTTGCCCACACACCCAACACAGCATGGTGTGGATTTGCTGTTCATCATGAGACCGGGGTCCACATTCAAGATTTCCTGCTGCTTAACAGAAGGTTTTTTCTTGCCGCCATGATGGAGGGATTCATGATTGGCTATATGGATTCATGTTGGGTGTTGGATGTATATATTTGTATATATATGTATATGTGTATTTTTATATGTATATATGTATCTATGCATATATGTGTATCCATAATATGAAGAGCTTTGTGCTCTATTGTAAAGTGTCTTGAGATAACACTTGTTATGAATTGGCGCTATACAAATAAAGATTGATTGATTGATTGATTGAAGGTTCTTCGTCAGGTAATCTTAGGTATGTGATGTTTGTCAGATTATCTCTGAGATATTAGTTTGTTGATTGTATAATAGCTAACAGTCTAGATCATGTGTGAAGTTAGAAGTTAACTTACACAAGGCTTTGCTCTGTAATGCGAAGATTGCATTCACCTAATGCTGATATTAGCCTGTGTGCTACAGGGAACAAGTTTCAGATGGACAACGACTCCAAGCCGGTAACAACTTCCAGAGCTTTCACTCAATTCATTAGCCAATCAGCAGACAGCTTCTTAAGGCCTGCCAATGGTCAGAATGGCACAGAATTGCAAACAAAAACCAGGGAGTGCAAAGAACAAGTTTGGAATACAAACGCAAAAAAGTCGAAGCAAATGAAATTCTGATCATTGCAAACAAGAAGTATTTTGTTAATCAAATAAAATGCAATTATTTTGAAAGATTAACCAATATTTTGTTTACAATTTGTGTGTTTTGATTTTTGTTTTTCTCTTCTTAAAGTTGCTCACGTCTTATTGACACAAATCTAATTCCTGATGAAAAAAGCCTCTTTAACTTGTTGAAGAGTTAAAGACTTCTCTGAGTTTATTCTGTCTACTAACACTATGTCAGATTTGACCATAAGCTGTATTACTCTAATAACTTTTATTTCAAGGAGATGTAAATGAAAAAGATGCTGAATTTCATCAATTAAGTATCTATCTGGCTGGCTGGCTGGCTGGCTGGCTGGCTACTTATCTAACCATTAATCTATCTATCTATCAGTCCATCAATCTGTCTATCTGTATTTCTGTCTTTCTGTTTGTCCCTGGTATCATGTTTCTATCTATTTAACCATTTATCTATCCGCCCATCCATGCATCAATCTATCCATCTGTCTATATATCTATCTATCTATCTATCTATCTATCTATCTATCTATCTATCTGTCTATCTGTACATAACATGGACATAGTCTCTGTGACATCACCTGATGGTCCCTTAAGAACAGTTTGGAGGCCCTTGGATGCCATCTAATTGGAAATACACTTCCAAAAAATGGTATTATTACATAATTTATACATAATTTAATCAAGGTAATCTTAATCTACTGATATATTTTGATATTCATATGATGTGGCAAGGCTCACGATTGAGCCTTAGAAGTCTGTAAAAAAATAAGGTACAACTACAACAAAACAACTCATGACAATGTCTTAAATTTACTGTAAATATGACTTATCTGAAAACATCTTGATATGATGAGTACTTGGTCTGAACTGGACTATAAGTGTTGAAATAATGCTAGGTTTTTTTAAGGCTTACTGCTATGCTAACTCCTAAAAAAGGCCTGATTAGCTTTATAGTTTCGTGGACGTTTAACTTAAGCTGAAGTGATTAATAAGTACTTGATTAAGGTTTACTTAAGTATCTCATGGATATAATTCATTCAGATTTAGTTTACAGTCCTGTCCGCTGTAACTGATGTCAGTGGCAGTTGTAGGGAGTATGGCTTTGGAGTGAAGTACACAGAGCCAGTGTGTGATTAGAGAGGCCGTGGCTCGACTTTTAAAGTTCACCGCCTCTCAGGATATTTGATCGAGCCGCCGGCCCTGTGATCAGTGTTAACATTACGGTAACCACGACAGTTTATTTTCAACCACCCAAAAAAGAAGGCCGTTTGTGTCAGAAAACAATCTCCCCTTCCTCTGACACGCTGGCACACAGAGAAAGAAAAATGTCAGGGTCAGTGATGGGCCATTAGCTCAGAGTGAGGAGCTTTTGTGCTCCCAGGGCCGTTTAAAACACCTTTTTAGCCCCGGACAGATGGCACCGTGACACAGCAGCCGCGGGCGCTGACCTGGGCTTTAACTTTAAGATATTTTAAAAAAAACGACAGGACGTGGAGCACCGCGGAGGAGCGAGGGGAGTGAGTGACAGCTTGAACGTGCAGAGTTCACCTGCTTAGCACGGCTGTATTGTAACACCTTGTACACTTGAATGGCGACAAAGTCACCCTCCATTCATCATCATTATTCCCTTTCCCTTTCATAGAGGTCGCTCCTCTGCTGCTTCAAATGTCATGGAGCTTTAATGGGAACTGCACCGTAGCTCACAATGGAAGCTTTTCAGCCAGATTAAATGTATCACTGTGCTGAAACTTTCCTTCCCTCTCTGCCCCTATTGTGACACGCTGGTTTTACAGAGCAGCTTGTTGCTGAAAAACAAGGTTAAGAAGATCAGTATCAAAGGAGGAGTGTTTTTGTGCAGCTCGCAGGAGAGTCTCGCCTCAGGTTTCCACCTGAAACACAAAGGTGTTTTCTTACCTGATTTGTATTCATTCACACAATGAGTGGACCTGCCTCTCTTGTTTCCAAGTAAGGAGAGTCCAGACGAGACTTTTGTTCGCCCTATCATCGGATACGTGCGTGTTGCTTCCTCCAGTACGAGCCTTGGAGCCCAGCCACGGGCTTTGTCCTAGATGGATTTTTTCCTGCCCTTTTTCCTCTGCTTTTGTTGCTCTGTGTACGCTCTGAGAAACTATTTCAGATAAATGTTTCAGCAACACAGCTGCTTTTTTTCTCCCCTGGCTCCTGTGTTATTTCAATAGAACCAAGTTTTGTCACACTAAAATTGCCTTGTCAGACTCCAGAACCCACAAATTAGCAGTTTCAAGTGTTTTAGTTTTAGTAGCCTGGAGTTCAGTCTATTCTGGCCCATACTGTGCTGTCAAAACACAGATAAAGCCGACTTTACCGAGCTACTGTACACATTAACATTCTTGATCTATTTCAGAGTTCTATTTCACAGTTTAAGGAGCTTTTTGCAGGTTTAATCTATTTAACATTAAAGGCACACTTCTGTATTTTCTAAGTGTAGCTCTGTGAGGTTGATTAAACAGATTAAATCAATCAACCAATCAATCTTGATTTGTGTTGCGCCAGTTCTTAACAAGTGTTATCTCAAGACACTTTACAACAGAGCAGGCTAAAGCCATACTCTTCATTTTATAGATACACATATGTGCATATATACAAATACATATAATAAATATACTTATATAAACACATACATCCAGAGATGTATCCATCCAGGCCGAGACAAAGGGACTAAAATCACATTTGTCTCTGCTGAATATAGACTCAATCAGTCAATCTTTATTTGTATAGCACCATATTTGTTGAATATAAATTTGTTAAAGGTAACCCTCTTGAAATGTAGCATCTCATTTTCAAGAGGGACCTCATGTCTAGATGGTTGTAGAGATATTTATTATGGATGTATAATCAATACAACCATGAATAGAGAGATCAGTCTAATAGTAACATTAATATCTATAATGAATATTATCTGGAGAGGAATGATGTTGATTATATAGCAGCATGTAGCTGGGCTTAACTGGACTAAAACTATGAATTTATGTTAAATGATGTCATTTCTGTTAAAGGTTATTCTCATACTGCACGTGGCTGAATGTTCTTGTTTTCTTGTTTCCAGGGGTTTTTCCTCACCGTGTCCCTGGAGTCCATCCTGAAGGTGGCGAAGCACGCCTCAGATAACAACAAAATCTTCTGCATGAACCTCTCAGCACCTTTCATCAGCCAGTTCTTTAAAGAGCACTTGATGCAGGTCATGCCCTACGTCGACATCTTGTTTGGCAACGAGACGGTAAGTGAAACCAGACATCTGCTCCAGCCTCTCAACACTACATACTCTATTTGCTAACTCATCACATTAATGAGTTTGGATTTCAGGGTGTTTAAATGTATGGGCTCATATTTTTGGCTTTAAGGGGGGTAATATTTTCATTTTGTAGGTTTGTCTGTTGTCTAGTATCTCAACAACCTGATGGATTCAGTGTCAGTCATCTGGCCAAGAAACCAAACCATGCTGTGACAAAAACTGCCTTTTAATATTTCAGGATTTTAGAAAATTGACCATAAAGTTTATTTGAAATGCCTGTTTTAATTGTGTGCATTCAAGAGTAGAAATGTAAGTCTTAAATAGGCAGGTTTAAATCTACAAGTTTAACTTAGACAGTTACTGTTTCCAACCTGAAATCTTCCAGAAAAAACAAAATACCAAGTATCATTGGCATGTTTGCAAATTAACATCATTGTTTGCATGCATCCCAACAGCGTCAGAGCTGCAGATTCAAAGACTGTTGGGTCGTTTTCACACCTACAGCTCACTTGTTTTGTTCCAGTTCACTTTAAAAAAAAAGCCACAAACTTGCATATTGCATTTCTTGGATCCTTTCATGTCCAGAGACAAGCCCACTGATGACAATGGGGTTTTTTTTAACTGTCTTGCCTTGAATACTATAATTTAGAGTTGTCTGCCAATAATTTCAGACTTACATCTTAGTTTTAATGGAAAATTAAACTATATTTTTTACTGAATATCAGACAGAAATAGCATGTTAGCATGCTAATATTGTCAGCTCTAGCACAATGCTGGTTTCTTAAAGATTTTGATAGAAGTCTTTGTTTGTTTTTGTACATATTTCAACACATATTGAGAGCTTTTTAATGATTCTATTCATTTGTTTTCTACATATGACATTTATTACTATAATTACAAATTGTCTTCTATATTTGTGTTCCTACGAGCCACAGTGGCTAATATTTTGAGCCTGATATACACCAAAGTTTGCCTGTGAATGTTGAAATTATGTGCAGTTTGCTTGCCAAACATACAATAATATGTTTATCTAAAGCTTTTACTGGTCCCAATTAAAAGTTTTAACAAAAATAATTTTTCCACATTAAAAACATTACTCCCAGAGGACAAACAGGAGCCAGTTATAACACAGTCCATATTGAGTTTTACATGAATCCCACCTCTGGAATGGCAAGTAGCCAATCACAGTGCAGAACTGTGATTGGCACATGGGGTGGCCAATCAGAACTCCAGGGGCCCGTGTTTGGACTTGTACATTTATAGATAATTTCTAAAAAACTTTGAGGCTAGACTACACCTGATTTTCAGTATTTAACTGGACAAGGACTCTTTGTGTTTATTGTTTGGACACCAGATAATTTAAAAGCTTGAATTTGTGGAGACTTTTGACTTTTTAAGCAAGAAAAACTGTATTACTGAAATGGATAAACTGTAAACCACCTATGGTAGCCGAATGACACAAGGAGATCTTTGATATTATACCTTTAAAATCACTTACATTCAGGTCTGAGTGTAAGATAAAGTTATTTTAAGATATCTGGTCCCAGTCTTGCAGATAATGGTTAAATATGCATAACTGGTCTTCCCTGGAGTTGTATGGACTTTGGTACATCCCAGTGTGTAGGTGATGCTGTGCTGAACATGACCCTAAACATTTGATGCTGTTTCTACAATATTTATCAAAAATATTTAATGACCGTTTCTATGTTTAAGAGTTTTTATTTTTCCTTGACTATTCTATTTGTTATTATGATTTTTACTCTATGTTGTTAATTCTTGATGTCAAAATATTTATAGAGATGTGCATGACTGATGACGTCAAGTGATGTGACGGTCATATTGATATCTCTTTTGACCCTTTGATACTGACACTAAAAACTCAATTAAAATGCTAAATTAAAAACTAAATAAAGATATCGTCAAAAAAACAAGGGGCTCAAACAAGGGGCTCAAACAAGTTGCGCCTTCGTTGGGGGTCGCAACCCACAAATAGAGCAACACCGACCGAACACCATACATCTCTTTTAATCAAGCACACTTAAGCTCTGATATTTCCTGTCTAGTTGTTTGTCTACAAATTCTGAGAGCTCTGTTTTTAGCCTTCTGAGAAAAAACAGCACGCACATCAAAAATACTTAAGTACTGGGACAGAAAAGCAGTTGCAGAAAAATGATAAAGGTCTGCCCATGAGAAGCTGCTCCAAAGTCAATTTCATGACAAATATCCCCACAAATGTGACGTTTCATACCCCAGCTCTTTATCTGACATCCTGTTTTAACCTTATACCTGTCAGACTTGGCATGTTATTGTTGTAATAAGACACATGTATGCATGCTAACACCATCATTGGAGTTCCAGCAGCTATAAAATGATGTTACTTTCAGGTAGCTAGACAAAGTGTTGTTTTTATCACTCCTTGGAAACGTATTACCCTAAAAATAAACAGTTAAATAAAAAGATATTTTAAATAATTCTCCACTGGCCCCTATCCCCTCATCCAAGCTTTAGTCCTCCACCAGATCTGGGAGCTTCTGCACAGTATCTTTGCTGTTCCTTGGACCATCTACCGTCTGCCATCCTCCTAGTTTGTAGGCCACAACCCCTGGTGCTCCACCGTGGCCTTCACTCTCTACATTTTCTCCTTCTCCTCTGGAGATCTCCTCCAACCAATGAACTTTGGTTGACTTGAGTTGTCCGAGGTGCCCTAATACTCCTCGTCAGGATTTATAGCTCCCTCTTTCCAGGTTTATAAAAGCCCAACCATGAGCTAGATACAGTAAGATCCCTCTGAGTATTTCCCATTATTGGAATGATAAACATAAAGGAGTGTTCAGTCCAGGTGGAGATGCAGTATGTGCCCTCTAAATGCTTTATAGCTCAACACCACGTCCTTTCACCTTGAGCAAAATCAAAACGCCATGTCCACTGTTTCCCCCCACTCATCAGTCTAAGTCCTCCTCAGCACCCATTTACCTTCCCACTCATCACTGTCCCATAAAGAGATGAATAGAATTAGCCCTGTAATCATTCATCTCAGTCGCGTCACCATTTCATGCCGCTTGATCCATCGATTTTTTTTTCTTTTCCCCTCGGCTCTGTGGAGCGAGTCTTCGGCCGGGGGTCAAGCTGTGGTCACCGACTGTGGTGCTGCTGGGAAGTATCCTCTAACAGGGCAGCTGAGCTTGACTCGCAGGCACAGCCCCGGACAAACTGCACCTTTGGCGAGAGGAGGAGGAGTAGGAGGGAGGAAGGGGGGGGTCTGGACGGTTCTGGCCTCCCCTGCTGCTAAAGCTACTAAGCAGAGCCCTGTCTCTGGGTTTAAAGATGGGGTCCACAGACGAGGACAGAGCTGGAAGAAAGTGCTCAGCATTTGAGGATTTATGGCTGCTGCTGACTTCAGCTCTTTCTGTCTTTTCTTTCCTCTGCTAACATAAAACCTCCTTTCTACATATGCACCCCCTCTCTCTCTCTCTCTCTCTCTCAGTGGCTCTCTAATTGCTGTGAGGAACGATTCTGTCTCCTAAACCGCCGTGTACATTTTGCAAGCGTTATGTATTTTCGGGTGGGTGGTACTGTAACTGTTTGCTTAAGAAGTTTGCTCACACCTCCAGTCATTACAGTTTAATGACTCGGGATAATTGCAATGTATGTTTGTTGAAGGAGATTATCTTTGAGGGTGTCTGTCAGGGCTTGCTCTCTGGATTTGATGTAGGGATGTGCATATCAAGGGAAATTACTCTTAAGTCGAGGGCAAATATTTGAAAAGAAATTGAAAAAATCTGTTGGAGGAGGAGCATGTGAGTTTGTTAGCTCGATGCTAATACATATGGGGAATTGCAGTTAGTTGGCTAACACGTTTAACGCTGCTTTACACGATTTGATGTTGAAGTTGTATTTATGTATAGCTGTCACTTGTGGTGCGCATCCATTACATGGTATTATGTCTTTTTTTCCCCTCTTTTTCTAAAATTAGAGATTGTACGTTCCCTAACGAATGTATTATTTATTATAAACCTCTTTAAAAGTGAAAATGTTATTGTTATTGGACATACATTTTGAACTGGAATGAGGAATTCAAACTGAAAAATGCATGATCAGTGACATAAAAAACCAGAGCACTTTCTAAACTTAAAGGTGTAGTGTGTAGAAGTTGGCAGCATTTCGCCTAACAGAAATGGTGAATATAGGATATAATCTTTCTATTTGTATGTAAAATCTGTCAAAATAGGTGAACAATCATCCCCATAAAACTTTAATTTTCTTTTAATCAAGTTAGAAGAACCTTTTTATATTTATGTACCACGGGTCTCCCCTTTGTGGAGGCTGACACAACGATCTGCCATGTTGTCGACTGGTGGGTTTCGGGAACAAAAAAGGGAAAGGTGATTTTTGAATACGAGTCTGGCCGCCGGTCCTGAAATCTATCTGGATGGCATGCAAAAAAGAAGAAGAGACCTATAATCTATAAAAATAATAGTTACAAATATGAATGAAAAAACCCTCACCACGTAGCTGTTGTAAATGATGCCCTGTTCACGATCCTTTTTGGTCTTCACCGGCTCTCTTCGCTTAGTGGTGTGATGTTTTAGTAACGGACGGGCTCACTCCAAAATCTGAACACTAGATGTCGCTAAAATGCCAATTTCTACACACTGCACCTTTAATGTTTATTCTGTGATTTATTGATCAAACTTACAGTCTGTTTTGACATCACCTGAGAAAAAGTACATACCAGTGGCATGAACTCTTTATTTATTGCAAATATAACTCAAATATTCAGGGATCATACCCCACACCAGATTCACACCCCTGCCAAAATTAGAGTGGAGTTTGAAACAGAGCAGATATTCACTCCCTCAGCTGCCTCAAGCAGTGGGGTCTTCCAGGGTCTATATGGGCCTAATGCCTGTCCAGAGTGTTTTGACTCCTTTTGGCCTTCCTCTGCGCTGGCTGCTGCGAGGAGGAGGAGGAGGTGGGGAGGGGAGGCGCTGCGAGGGAATGACTGCTCATACAGTCGAGCCCCGGACCTCCCATTGTGCACGAGCCAGACGAGGTTGGCGGTCATGCAGCGGTGCATGGTGAGTGACAGGCAACAGGGCTGCTTTCGCCTACGCTCGCCCATATAACACCCCCCCCATCGGCCGTCCTCTCACCCCAACTTCCACCCCCCCCCCCCCCCATCCCCAAAGTGATGGATCAGCGTCCGCCTGCGATGCTTTCATAACAAGTCAGTGACAGTCAGGATCATGCAGACTGACTCCTATAGCCCTGCAGAAAGAGCCATAAGGGAAGGCTAATGTGTCTGCCTGTCTCTGCCTCCCTCTCCCACACTCACTGAGTCACGATACAGAGCCGCGCACACTTGGGGAAAAATATGTTTTAAAGCAGCTCTTGTGCTTTTAAAGTGACTAATAATAATTTTGGGCGAGTTTTGGAGAGTTTGAGAGTGGAGTGCTGCGTTATTTGTCATTCCAGACGAATCATAAAACCCTTTTGATGCTTTGAAACTCCAAACAGTCGTGCAACACCATGACGAGGAGAAATGTCAATAGCCTTTTTTTTTTTTTTTTTTTCCACCGCCTCCTTTCTGATGTCGAAATTGCCAAAGTCGTCCACCCTTTGCTGCTGTAACCCGATCCTGCTGGTACATGTTTGAAACCTGGCATCGACAGGCCCTCCCCGGCCCTATCGGCAGCCTCCTCCTTATATAACAGCCTCCCATCCGTCCTGTAATTACTGCCTTTTTGGGGCATGGTGTAGTGTCTGTTCCCTTCGTGGGGCAGGCAGGGAGGGGGCTGCAGAGGCTAACGGCGGCGTTTCCTCGTCGCCGGGGCCTCTGAGATGGAGACATGCAGACATCAGACGCTACTTCACTTAATTGGCAAACATGTCGTGTGATAACCTGGGAACAGCGCGGGGCCCTTAATTGAGTCCTCCTGCGCTGTCCTCCTCTGACTACCTGACATGGAACCCAGGGCATTACATTTTCCTCCGTTTAATGGCTGCAGTTAATTAGACCCGAATGAGGGAATCATTACCGCTGGAAAAACCACATGCCAGTGGATTTCGCCGATAAAATTAGCCCACAATTTGCTTTTGCTATTTGAGCATAAGAGATAAAACCGCACAATGGCGGCAAAGGATTGGACCATTACTGGCGGATTTGTATTGTGGAATATGAGACGTATCATAGACAAATGGAACGATTAATCAAGGCTGAATTAATCACCCTGACTGATGTTTTTTTAAAGCCAGGATTCATGGCTTTCTCAATTTAGATCCTCCCCTGAGCCTTTTTATTAAACCTATAAAGCACCAAGAGGCTTCTATTCTTCATCCTAAAATCCAGGGGCGTCACTGAAGGATTGCGAAAATTCTAAATACCAATGATAAGCAGGGCCACTTTATTAGGTACACCTCATAGTACAGGGTTGTATTCTTAATTCTTTGCATCATAGATCAAAAATACTCAGAGATTTTGCTCCATGTTGACATGACAGCATCACACAGTTCCTGCAGATTTGTTGGCTGCATCTCCATAATGACACTTTCTTGTTCTAACACTAAGTTGCTCTATTGTACTGAGATCTGGTGGCTAAGGATGTTCAAGAAACCAGTTTGAGATGATCCGAGCTTTGAGACATGGAGCTGCTGGAAGTCTCCATCAGAAGATGGTTTACTGTGGTCATAAAGGGATGGACATGGTCAGCATCAATACTCAGGGAGGCTGTGGGGTTTAAACCATGCTCAGGACTAAGGGGCTCAAAGTGTGCCAAGAAAATGTCCCCCACATCGTCACACCACCAGCATTCTGAAATGTTGATACAAGGCAGGATATATCCATTGCTTTCATGATCACACCAAATTCTGACCCTACATCTGAATGTGGCAACAGAAATGTAGACTGAGGACCAGGCAACATTTTTATAATCTTCTTTTGTTCAGTTTTGGTGAGCCTGTGTGAACTGTAGCCTCAGTTTCCAGTTCTTATCTGACAGGAGTGGCACCCGCTGTAGCCCATCTGTTTTTTATAATTGTTTAAATTGTTAAAATCGGGACAAAATGAGCTTACAGTATACACACATTACAGACCTTCAATGAAAGTATACACCTAGTGTATGATCATAGTTTGCTTTGCTCCAATAGAGTTGGAAAAACTCTACAATTTTTTGCATATTTCCTTTGGATAGTTTCATGTTCATTGCAGTACCTTGAAGCAAGCCAAATAAAAAACGGCAGAACCATCCTTACGAAAGTACAACACCACTACCGTTGATGTGACTACAAGTCGTGCTCTGCATTATGGGACGGAAGCTAGCAGGCTAAGCTACACACAAAACAAGAAAAGGTTTAACAGAGGAGGTCAAATGTCTCATGAATGATTACACAGATGAGCATGTTTATCCATGTTTGACACACATTGCAATATAGATGTAAGCTGAAATCATAAAGAGGGATCTTATATGCTTGCTGGTGCCTACAACAGACCATCAGATAGCATGGTAGCCTATTGCACCATAACACTTGTAGAGGGGTCCACAGAGAAACTGTCATTGAAGTAAATTGACCTACAAGTGTGTCACCTTCATAAAGTTGCAGATTTTTAAAAAAAATTATGTGAGAACCAAATAAAGACGAATATTTTCACTCAATTGAAAAAAATACATCACAATAAACTGTATTTATTCCATTTGGTTGTCTATTTCAAGTAAAAAAAAACTTCCCATAAGGTGTAAAAATATCCCTTTCTGCTTTTTTAGCAGCCGTCATCCCTAATTTTTGCTTTTGTGCTGGGGTCTGCTGGGGCTGGTGATTTCCCTGCCATAGCCAATAACCTCTTTCTTTTCATTAAGATCATAACCTGCCAGTGTTAATTTTGTTGCCTAATTATTTTCATCATAGTTTTCATCAACAACATTTTTTACCCTGACAAAAACCAGACAGTAACTAATAAATATATCCAATCACAGCTGCCTTAGCTTGGTGGTGGTGGGATAAGTTGTGGAGCGATCCAATCAGAGCTCCTCTCTTTATGAACTGATATATTCATGTAGAGCTGGTTCCCTGTTTGTTGTCAGTTCTGGTATTGTAACTGAGATGCTCTGCCAGGTAGCCTAAATAAAGGTGACTGCATTTCACACAAAAGTTCAATTTGTTCCTGTTCATTTATACATTCAGACTTTACTAGCATTCAATTAAGGGTTATTAGTTTAGTCGACTAAATTACAGTAGATTTCGGCGACAAAAATGTTGTGAAATTTCATCAACTAAAACTAGACTAAAATTAAAACAATTTAGATGACTAAATTATGAGTTAAAACAAAAAATATTTTAGGCAAAAGACTAAAACTAAATTAAAAAGTGCACCATATAGTAGCACTTCTCTCCTTCCCTCCACACTCACAGGGAACTTATTTTATGGGTCCCAGCCCCGTCTTCCAACAGGAGACAACCATTGTAATTGAATACTCAATAGGTGAGCCATTTAACAGAAGTGGAAATGGCATTCGGCTGTGTATTAATGTGCTTTGCCGAGGCGAAAGGAGCCATCATTATTTCAATGTTCAAGCTGTTTTAAAAGAGCGTTTAAGCCCGCCGTCTCTCCGGGCCATGAGAGCGAAATGACACAGATTTTCTCCCTCCTCTGTACTTTACCTTCCTTCCTTCCTCCCTTACCTAATATTTTCGTGCGGTTATCTGCGCTTATTTTCCCCAATCCATCCCTCTGCACCTCTGCCTGATCTAGGTGGAGGGATACAAGCAGCTCCACAGAAGGTTACTGTCATGAAAAGCCCCTCAGGCGTTTTGGCTCTCGGCCCTATTTCTCCTCCATCTGCATGCAGTGTGTGCGTGGGGCGGCGGGGGCTCTAATGATTTTTCCAGGACAGGCTGAAGTGGGTGTGCGAGTGTGTATATATATTTACGTGTGTGTGGATGGAAAGAAAAGGAGCCAGGCGAAGGAGATACACGAGCAACATGGCGTCATTTCTTCACATCGCTGCAGATTCGTCATTTGGTTTGTTTGTTGGAGAGGCTGCTCCGAAGCCTTATCTCTGTGGCGAGGCCCGTGGCTGTTTATCGCCTCTGTGACGTGTGCGTTAGCGGGAAATGTGCATGCTCCCCCTCTCCCTGTCAGCATGTGTGCATGACGGCAGGTTGCTAAAGGCCCCTTAGGGTATGAGGGATGTTCTTGCGAGGAAAAAGACTCCCCCTTGACAGCTCACCCACAAGGTGTACTTCTCTAGAAAAAAGCAAAACAAAGAGATATGGGCACCAGATTAGCGTATTACGGAAACAGCTTCTCCTTTTAGTCTCCTTCCCCCTGTCAGAGCTGTCTGCAGAGAGCGGCGAGAGAACATTAACCTCCATGTGTTTATTCACAAGGCCCCACAGGCCGAAGCATCTCGGAAACAAAAAAAAAAAAAAGCAAGCCAAGCGGAACAATCACAACGTGTCACAGGAGCAAAAAGAGACGCAGTATTAGCCGCCGCTGCCTTTGTGTCTCTCACAACTGAATTTTAATTGAATGTGCTATTTCTGAGATGAGTCACATGCCTCCCGTTCAGAGCCAGAGTACACTGACCTTCAGTGTGACGTACAGTCAGCGAGTTGTGTGATGAGTCATCGCGCGCATTAGCTCCGATGATGTGCTAAATGCAAAAGGCTGTCCTCTTTATTCTGGTTTGTTTAGTTTATTTTGATTTTGTGCTGAATTAAAGATCAGTGCTTCCCAAAGACAGAAGGAGGGGGGGCGTTTCATAATAGGACATTTCTGCTTGGTTAATTAGTTAAACTGCTCACAACTCTGTGACTTGACCTGAGTCAAGGTTTCTCATATTGTGTCGAGTTTGTGCTTTAATTACATCCATGGTTTCTAATAATCCATTACACTGGAGGTCAGAGTTCACACACATACATCACGCGCCCACTTAACACCTATGATAACACTCATTTCATCTTCATCCATCCGTTCAGTCTATTACTGCATGAATCATGGCTCTTATCATGATGAGTTAAAGGAACAGTATGAAGAATTTGGGCACTGAAATGTCTGAATTAATTTAAAAATGGCTATTTCTATTTTATTTATTTGTGACGACTGGGGTTGGACATTAGGGGTGGACAGAAATATCGATGCAGCAATGCATTGCAATTATTCCCCTCCCAATTCAATATCGATTCAGCAAATCTTCTGAATCGATTCACCTCCTGGCCAGTGGGGGGCGCTGTGCACCTTTTCAGTGTTTATCCAGCTGTTGCCGGTTGCAGAAGAAGACATGCTTGCAGAGTGAAAGGACTGAGAGCCGAACATAAGGGTGATTTAACGGTGGTTTATCAGTATTTTCTGTGTAAATAATGTACAATATTAAACACAACAGCATTAGTATCATTCTGGAGCGTTTTCTTTTCATTTTTTCTGCCGTATTTTCTCTGTTCTGCCGAATTTCCGGCGTATTTTCCGCTTGTTTTATCGTCTTTTTTGGCATTTAAAGTATTTTTTTTCATATGGATTCCATAAATAGTAATTTTCAAAATATTGGAGGAAGAAATGTCGAGATCTCTGTCTTCAGCTGGACAGGAACTGCTTCAGGGACTATCATCAGTAAAAAAAACGCCTGGACATGGTCTGATATAACTGGCTGTAACATGGACACTAAATGCTGTAGTCAACAAAAATGTTTGAGTTTATGGAAAATAGATGAAGTTTATTTTTGGTCATCTCAGAAAATTTCTACATGTTCAGTTACAGTTGTTTATGAAGAGAATCCTGTTGAAAATTTAAAGTCATTTTTATTGTAATTACATGCTGTTTTAAGCATTTATAACATAATAATGACAAATACTTGCAAGAATTGTTTACTTTTATTTCTCATGAAAAAATGTATTCAAAGGACAATTCCTGACACATTTATTGACAAAATTGACATTTATAATTATAAATGTCCACCTGTCATGTTTTTACTTTTGTACTCCATATGCACAAATAAGTTATTACTGTGCAAATTTTTACTTTCAGATGTTTGCTCAAAAATATGAGGTGACATACCACATATGTTCACATTGGCATCAAAATAAAAAAAAGTCAAAAAGTGTCAACAGGTACTCCAATTATTTGTGCATTTCTACTTTTTTTCTGAATCGATTCTGAATCGAATCGCCACCCAAAGAATCGAAATCGAATCGAATCATGAGGGTCTTAACAATGCCCAGCCCTATTGGAAATAGAAAAGCTCTGCTTCTTCCATCCCCATTTCAAACTGAGGCAGTTGTCTTGTTTGGTGTTTTGTCTTTGTGATAATGTCTTTGCTATGCTGTTGGCTAGTAGTTGTCTTATCTGTTTGGTTTGAAATAAGAAAGAAAGAAAGAAAGAAAGAAAGAAAGACATCCTTTATTTGTCCCTCATGGGGAAATTCAGTTCTGTACACTCTGCTGCTGAAACATGCTGCACAAACACAGGCTGAAATACACATGCACATGCAACAGGTCCTATGTTCATGCTTTAATGGAGAGATGTTGCTGCTCCTGAAGAAGCGCTACCTAGCATTTTTGGGGTTAAGTGCCTTGCTTAAGGGCACTTTGGCAGTGCCCAGCTACTGCCACCCCATATTAATAAAGTACTTCATACTGAAACTGAATTTATGTTTGTCTGGCCTCACAGTGATCTCTCAGTGGATTTCTTCACATTTTTTACAAATGTCCACAAGGTTTAAAAAATAACTCACTGGACATTTAAGGTCACAGGTCAAGATCATGCCACGCTTTTTTTGTGAACACAATATATTTAGTGTCTTGAGAGAATTCTTAAAACCTTACCAAAATGCCAGCTTAAATTTCAGTCTAAGGTGAGGTCAAAGGTAAAGGCCATGGGGCCTCATGCCCATCCTCTGCTTGTGAAAGTGATGTCTCAAGATGGCATTATGTGATTTTCGTCAAACTAGGGGTGGATAATATTATTGATATGCTGTTGATATTGGCAAATATGAACATTTCATCTGTTAAGATTGGCCATAAATATCCCATATAATGCCTGTACTTTGGTAACCTTACACAGCAGCTGGATCCGCCTGATTCAATCTCTGTAATCAGGCTGATCCATCCTGCCATGCTCCAATCTACAATGACTGAGCAGCCCAGAGCAAGACGGTCCAATCACAGTCCTTTAGAGCAGGAAGAGGAACAAGATGACAGCAGGAAGTGACTTCAGGTACAGGGATTAATATATTCTTTCAGCTTCTGTAGCAGTTTTATCATATTGTGACTGCATTTTTTTATTAAATGAAAAGCATATGCCAACACTACAAACTTCTCCATAGTAAAGATATTTTAGCTCCACTTCCGTCATGTTTTGATGAGTTTGTTTCAAAAAGTGGTCCGCGTTCTGTAGTGCAGTAGTGCCTGCCTACTACTTTGTTTGATTGGCCCTTAATGAATGTTGATTGACAGAACGATTGTCCAATCACATGCTGAATATGCTATTGAAAGGTTCTGCCCTCCCCAAACGCTTTATATGGGCTCCTTCCCAGGTGGTTAAGCTTTTTTTGCAATATAAGAACTCTTTAATGTTGTTTGAAGTTTGAGCAAAAGTTTTCTTCAGTTTGTGGATAAATGTTTAAATTTTAAATGTCATGGGTCAAAGGTTAAGGTTGTGGAGTATCTTTATCATCCTTTGCTGATGAACACAAATTCTTTAGTAAGCGTAGAGGGAACTCCATTAAACTTTGCTCAAATGCCTTCTGAGTTGACAATTAATTGATTATACTTGGAGGTTTAAAGTCAAAGGCCAAGATTACTGAGCTTCTTCATCACTTGTACAAATCACACTACCTCAAAAACCGTATTTCTACATACATAAATTTATCATAAAGTTCTGTCTAATCTAATCTATTATTTGTCTCTCTTGACCCACCACTTTTCTTTCACTGTCTGGTGCTTTTATGCCTTGTTGAGGCATAAAACTATCAGACTGCAGCTCTGGTTCAGGTAAGTACCCTCATTATCTGAAATTTTCAACAATTTTTATATCCAGGTAAAACCTTAATTTTCATAGTTGTGAGGGAGTGTGTTTGTCATGGAGACTGCCGTGACAAACACAAACCGTACTAATGCTTCACTAATACAGTCTAAAACCCTCTAAGTGACGGCATTTACAGCAAACTGAGCGTGCATAAACTGTTGACTCTTCATCAAACTTGAGCAAGAACAGTCAGCATGAGCCTCAACTTAACTCATGAGCTGTGTTGAAACACATCCATCAGCCTTTGTGTCTGATTCAGGCTGAATTTAAGCACAAACATTCTCAAATCCATCAGATTCATGATAACAAAGATCCTCTGGGAAATCACTGAACAACAACGTCACTGTTGTTTTGATCAGGCATCTGCACAGTTGGCTATATTTACTTCCATACACTTATTACATTAATGGTGACACTGCAAACATTTCTTATGAGACACTATTGTCTTTTCAGGCATCAATAAATTATAATAACAGGGCACTGACTGACTGACGTTACTGCGTGTTTAATCTCATTTGGAAGGTAAACAGGTAGCTTCAAAAGCCACGCCCCCGCAGTACCTGCCAGGACAATCACCAGTTCATTTGTCACCAGTTAAACTGTCACACTGAGGCTTTTGTGAGTGTTGACACTGATACTGAGTAAACACGAGCTGGCCACAGACCTGATCGTGTAACAGTCTTATATAATGATGGCACAATGTGCTAACTCATTCTGGAACATTGAATTCTTTTATTCATGGGAACAAGCAGCTTGTTTGTGCCCGTTAAGCTCTTCGACAGTGTATTTGCGTAAAAGCACCGTAACATAGCTTCATCGTTATGACACTTCAGGACGCCTCTGTGCTCCCCTTCTGGCCCTGTGTGCTCCCCTCTCACCTCTGTTGAACCTCAGATTCTACCTCCACAGAAGGACCAGAGAATAGGTCTTTTTGTTTCTCCATTATGCTTCTGCGACCTTCACTAAGAGGATGAAAAATCAAACACAAACCACTATAAACTACTTTCAACAGGTGCTGAAACATGGACCCACAAAGACAATCACCCCATATTTGAATGCTCAAAAGAGATGTAAACAGAGCCACAGTGTCCATAATCAGTGCCCCGTGTTGCATGACATCCCTGGGCCAAAATGTGCCAATGTACACAATTACTTAAGGATAAATGCCAACATTTTTATATTTATTCTATTTTATATACAACACACACCAACAAACAATACAGAAAACATTCAAACAACAAATAACAAACTTTGGCTACAGCAAATGCATTCCTCACATGATACACAGAATACATCTTTCTGTCCAAAATGTAATTTTGAATGTCCTGAACAAAATATTATATATCATAAATATGTGCATGTATAGGTTGCACTGAGTTCAATATATCAGTAGCTGCCAGCAATGTGATTGTGATAAAAAGACTTCAAATTTGGGGCAAAATAAAAACTGAGCATACATAAAAATAAAACTAAATTAAAACCAAATAAGTCAGATTTAGAAAATTGATAAATAAACAAATTTTAAAAAGGAAGAAAAAGGGAAAATTCAAGTTCTAAAATCCCCACAGACTTTTGACCCAGGACTGACATTTTGCCACTTTAGGGGTTATAATCAATCATTCCCTTTAAGACAACATTTGTAAGTCTTTTACCAGCATATCTACAAAAGGGAGTCCAAATGTAAAAAGAAAAAATCCCCAATCTTACATTTGATCCTGTAAGTAAGATATTCCATTGCAATAATACGTATATTTATTTGTTAAGAAAACATGAAACATCACTCTCTGGACTCAGAGTCACATTTTGGCCATTTGGTCCAATAAAAAGGTCGTCACCTTGAAAAGTGAAGCCAATTCATCCACCCCACCAGCTGCTGCAAGGTCTTCTGTTAAAGTGTTTACATTTTGTGGCACTTCTGTGGAAAAAAACATATTTCACAGAGAAGCACAAGTAGTGAGGAGACACAGAGTCCCCAGAATGACTCAGTAATATCTGTTATGCCGTTAGCTAAAATTAGCAGCTACAAGCTACTGGTCATTCCCAAGTGAGGATTAAGTGTATTAAAAATGAGCAGTGGTGCGTTTTATTGCTCATGAATCCAACTTTTCATTTGTAAAAGAAGCTTTAATTTCACAATCTCCCCTTTAAAGGGTCACACACTAAAAAGTTTGGAAGCCATTTCAATCAAAAATCAAATAAAGCGTCTCTACGAGTGGCTGCATCTGCTACAATTAAACCATCAGTCTTCCCCTGCGTGCACATGAGCAGCGAGAGGATTCAGTGCAGAGGAGCACAGATCCCTCCAGCATTCCTCTGTTTTTCCTGGCCCCGTCTGTTTGCGAGTCATGGTACTTTGGGAGCCAGCATGGCTCCACCAGAGGAGTCCGACTAACCACTGTAATTGTGCCGTGCCCAAGCCGCCTTCCCCAACCCCGGGACTGAACCATGAAATATTTGAAAATGTCGGGGTTAAGAGAGGGGGGTCTCTGGCAGTGCGATGTGAAATGTGAGACCATACAGCATCTTTAACAAGGAGGCGGTTAGAAAGCCAGCCAGCCTGCCGGCCTGCTGGTCGGCCGGGCAGCCGGGGCGCACGGTGGAGTCCTCTGAAGGAGAATAATTATGGATGTAAGAGGAGATATTGCGCTGGGAGCAGATCAATAGTGCCCACGTTCTGCTGGCGCTGGGGCCAGTGTATTTCTGTCGCAGCAGGAGGGAGAGCAGGATATCAGCTCGTTGCTTGAGGGACTCATAGAAGTTTGAACACCGACGGGTTCCCCAGATAGCCTTACAACCCTCGATACCCCTCCCTCCCTTAAATGCACTGCTGCTCTCTGGTTTGGCTGCTCGCTCTCCCTCCCTCTCCAATCCTCTTATCCTCGCAGAGTTGGCGGGAGGACCGGCCTGGCCTTTGTCTGCTCATGATTGTGTTCCCACAGTCCAGGCCATACAGTCATGTTTTCCAGTGTCGCTTGGAGGATTCCCCTATTCCTGTCATGGTTGGAGGGCTCTGAATAAGAAAATGACAAAAACACAATCAACAGGCATGATCTAACCAACCAAAACACCCAATTAATTTGTCTCGAGCCAGGGATCATGAGATCTTTGGGCTTACTTTGGAAATAGCACTTAGCTCAATCTGCCTATTTGCCTTATTTAATCCCAAATAAGACAATGTTTTCTTATTTATTCCAACAACTAACTTAAGTAGCTTTTACCAGGTACACCTATTTAACTGCCCATGAATGCAAATAACAAATAAGCCAATCACATAGCAGCAACTTAATGAATTCAGGCGATGTAGTCATGATTAAGACTCCGCCTCAAAATGGCAAAGAAAGGTGATTGAAGTGACTTTGAGCATGTCATTGTTGTTTATGCCTCACAAGATGGTCTGAGCATTTCAGAAGCTGGGATTTTCATGCACAACCATGTCTGTATTGTGCAGAGCATGGTCTAAAAAAAAGAGGAAATATCCAGTAAGTGGCAGTTCTTTGGGCGAGTCATGGACCAGTCAAGACTCAGCCATGAAAAGTGGGGACAGTTTAACTAGCTCCATCTGTAGGGTCAGAATTTGGCGTGAACATGGTGAAAGCACGGGTCCATCCTGCTTTATAGCACTTCAGGCTGCTGGTGGTAAATGGTGTGGGTGATGTTTTCTTGGCTCACTTTGGGCCCCTTAGCCCCAACTGAACATGATTTAAACCCCACAGCCTACCTGAGTATTGTTGCTGACCATGTCCATCCCTTTATGACAACAGTGTACCCATCTTCTGATAGCTACTTCCAGCAGGATAACAGTCCAACTGACAAAGCTCAGATAATCTCAAAATGGTTTCTTGAACATGATGATGGGTTCACTGTACTCCAGAGGCATCCACAGTCACTAGGTCTTAAATCGATGGTGCATCTTTGGGATGTGGTGGAACCTTAGTGCAGTAATCCTGTGATGCTATCATGGAGATATAGACCAACATCTCTGAGGAATGTTGAATCTATGACATGAAGATTTAGGGCAGATCTGAGGGCAGAAGAGGGTCCAACCTGGAACAAGAAAGGTCTGCTTTTTAAACTGGTCATTCAGACGATGTCAGCTGGTATTTTAAAAGTCAAGTTTTTGTCAGTTTAATGCAGTAAACTGACTAGCCACACTGCAAAAACTCAGTTCTAGGTGAGAGTATTTGTTAAATTTTAAGACAAAAAAATTTCACTAGACTTATTCTAAGCCACAATTTCCTGACATGTCTGGAGTAAGATCTTATTGGAAGATATACAAACAAAAAATAAGGCCTGAGTTGCTTATAATAAGTAAAATAATCTGCCAGTAAGGCAAGACAAATTTGACTTGAAGGTTGTCTTAAAATGAAGATTTCTCTCCAGAGCAGATATTAAATCTTAATTTAAGTCCCTCACTGAGTCAAACTTTCCTTGTTTCATTGGAAAATGTTTTCTTATCATTACAAGCAATTCAGTGTCTTATTTTTGCCTTTCATTTCTTAAAGTAAGATATTTATCTCGACTTGTTAAGTGAATGTGGATTAGATTAAGTGTTTTGGATATTTCTGACCTGAAAATAGGCAAACACACTTGCCAAGAGCTGAGTTTTTGCAGTACATGCCAAACAGTAGACTCCCGAGTCCACGACATGAAGATGGACACCAATCTTACATATGAAACTAAACCACTGGGTGCATGCTCAAACCACCTGCAGACATGCTTTGTTGGTCTACTTACAAGCACTTCCATGGTGGTTGTGCATGCACCCTGTGGTTTGGTTTCATGTGTATTTCTTCCTCAGATTACATTAAGTGCTAATCTAAGTCTAGAAATAGATAATGTAACAACACACACAGCACACAGGACTATTTGGAATTGCTGAAGAGTTTATCTGATGGCTGTAGGCAGAAGCAGGCTTACACTACCCACTGACTCCCAGTGTTTGAGCTAAGCTAATTAGCGGTGGACGAGCTCTGCCCATCTCGTCCTTGTCACTGCACGCACAGTCGAAAGAATGGTGTCTGTCTGCTTGTTATGGACTCAGGAGTGAGGTAAGACACAAAAACAAAAGAAATGTTGGCGTATCCCTTTAATATAATTTCTAAAATCAATCACACAAAGCATATCTGCTTTCCCTCAATTATCTAATAAATTAGCAACCACATTCAAAGTCGCCCTTTATTCAGTTTTTCATCTGGTAAATGGCCGTCATCTTCAGCACAAACACACATATTGGACATCAGCTCAGTTCTTCTTGTATGGCCAATTTATCCAGACCAAGCTCTCAAGTCCCCCGAGCCTACAAATGGTTTGAATTACTCCGAGAGCTCTTTTTTTCCTCTCTTGGTTTTTCATTGTCTGAATCGTGCGAGTCCCTCCAGAGCCGATCTTTGTTTCTCATTAGGGGGTAAATAGAGCAGGCCAAATTCTCATATGTTTATTATACACAGGAGGGCACGGTCACTGTTCTCGACAGTTCTCTGCTTGAAAAATAAAAGCTGCTTGCTTTCCTGACCTTTTGTCTCCAGCGCCTGCAACCAAATGTCTGCTGAATTTAGTGGATAATAAGCTGTAAGATACTGACGGGCTGAGATGAAGTTGGGTGGAACCTCGTCAAAATTTTTTATTGCAGACTATTAACAAATATGGAGTGAGAATAAATGCATCATAATCACAATTCCCAAATAAAAGTCATTAACTGGGCAAAGTTTGCTCATTAAACAGGTTTAAAGATCTTAAATAGTTGTGTATATACTTGAACAAAACTCAGAAGATGAAAAGAGGAATACAACTTTATTTCACAAATATTACAGCCAAAATACAACATTATAAAGGCGGAGAATGGGGATATAAAGTGTTTCATTTTTTTGTAACATTCATGACTGAATATACAAACCCATTTCAATGAGGTTGGGATGTTGTGTAAAACATAAATAAAAACTGAATACAGTGATTTGCAAGTCCTTTTAGACCTTTATTAAACTGGATAAATAACAAAGACAAAGTATTTAGTGTTCAAACTGACAAACATTTTTGTTTTGTCACAAATATTCACTCATTTTGGTGCCTGCAACACAGTCAAAATAGATGGGACGGGGCATTTTCACCTTTGTATCGTCACCTTGATGAGCTCAGGTGAGCCAGCGGTGTTTCTGGGTGTTGTTGACATATGGCTTTGTCTTTGCATGGTAGAGTTTGACCTTGACCTTGTAGATGTAGAGATGAACTGTGTTACCTGACAATGGTTTTCTGAAGTGTTCCTGAGCCCACGTGGTGATATCCTTTACAGAATGATGCTGCTTTATAATGCAATGCTGCCTGAGGGATTGAAGGTCACAGGCATTCAATGTTGGATTCAGCCTTATTGCTCACATGCAGAGATTTCTCTGGATTCTCTGAATCTTTTGATGATATTATGGACTGTAGATGATGAAAATATCTTTCAATTGTACATTGATGAACATGTTCTGAAAGGACTATTGGACTGTTCACTTAGGCAGTTGTTCACAAAGTGGTGAAACTCGCCCCATCCTCGTTTGTGAAACCTTTCAGGGATGCTCCTTGTATACCCAATCATGACACTCACCAGTTTACAGTTAACCTGTTCACCTGTGGAGTGATCCGACAGGTGTTTTTTGAGCATTCCTTAACTTTTCCAGGAACATGTTGCAGACATCAAATTCAAATTAGTAGATATTGCGACAAAACAAAAGAATTTCATCAGTTTGAACGTCAAATATCTTGTCGTTGTGATGTGTTCACTTGAATATAGGTTGAAAAGGATTTTCCAAATCACTGTATTCAGTTTTTATTTATGTTCACACAACGTCCCAACTTTTGTAGAAAAGGAAGGGTTACAGTCCTGAGCCCCATCCAGTTTGCAGGATGAGCCCTAACTGTATTGACCACACTCCAAGGCAGCTGTGTCTTTGTCCATCTTGACCTACAGTCAATGCCATGAAAGAACCAGTGTTGTATAACTAAGTTAAATCATAAAGTATCTTTATAGAAACTCATTACCTGTTCCAAAAACGAGCTTTTCAGTTCTTTATCAGCAGCTTTTAACAAGACAGCATTCACAGAATTTAATCTCCTCCGGTGATTAATGGTTCTTCAACTTTCTGGAGCCCTACAATTCATCTTTTATTAAATCTGAAGATAAATTGATGTATTGACCCTGAAAATGTCCCCAAATAGCAAGTACGGAGATTGCTATTCAGTTGCTTTTTATGCGTGAAATAAAACCCTAATCTTCAAACAGTGGAAGTCTTGGATCCTGAAAAATTCAATCAGCAGGACCTTGACCAAACAAACTCCCAAACAATCAATAAAACTTCCTGAAGCAGAGGTAAAACTTCACTTCAGGAGAAAATAAGTTCACAGTTGTGTACACAGCTTTTTCTGCCTCAGAGCCGGGATAGGGAGGGCCAGAGGAGGTGTGTTTCAGATTCCTCATCCATCTATACATCGTTTCATCTGGGCCATTGTCAAAGTGATATCTCAAGAACTCTTTAAGGGATTTTTTTCACACTTGGCAACAATATACGCTCCAGGGGTGCTGGTTTGGCGGAGTGGTAAGCAGCCAGGCACAACCTATATATATCCTTCTGCCGGCCCGGCCCGTGGCCATCCTGCAGTGTGTCATCCCCTACTTTCTCGTCCCTCTTCTCAAGCCTGTTCAACGGTCTTTCTCTCTCTAATCAATAAAGGCACAAAAATTAGATTAGATTAGATTAGATGGAACTTTATTAATCTCTTGGGAAGACTCCATCAGGGAAATTAATATTACAATTAAAATGACCAAAAAATAATCTTTATAAAAAGAAAGAAAACAGTATACGGTCCACCTCGGGAATAATTGACCTGGGGGCCACTTTTGATGCATGTATGATCCATCTAGGGGTCATATGTCAAAAGTCATCATGCTGGTGTCGATCCCTTGCTAGTGAATGTGGTATTTAATCATACTTTTGTTCAAACATTAAGCATGTCCACTTTGAAATAAGGACAAAAAAAACTAGATCGTGTTGGTCAAGGGTCAGGGCATTTTGCCTCATGATCATCCCTTGCTTGTTAGGGTCTTAAAACTCTTTTGTATTTTTATTTTCAACGCAACATCAATGTCCACTCTGACTTAAGGGTTTTCAAATTTTGGAGGTCTTTTGTCAAAAGACATTTCATCCTCATGACCATCCTTTGCTTATGCTTGTGAGGGTTTTAAGCACTTTTTTGTTTTTATTTATTTTTCAAACTTTGCATCAATGTCCACTCTGGCTTAAGGGGCAACCTTAAGGAGAGATAGGTCAGATTTTGGAGGTCATATGTCATTCCAGTCTCATGATCATCTCTTGTGAATGTGCCTTCTCAAAAACATCTCTTGGGATTTCTGTGAACTTTTTCAAATATCTCCATTCAAGCCATCCAAAGGGGGAATGAGTCAGATTTTGAGCCAAAGGTCAAGGTCATTAGGTCTTATTTTGCCAGTGTCTGTTGTGTCTTTCTTTTTATCCAATTCCAACATCCCCTTTAGCCCAAGGATGAACCAGTTGGATTTTTAAGTTAATAGATTTCAAGTTACTCGTGTTCATTATTTGTTTTGTGAATGCAATATCTCCAGATCCTTTGGAGGGTTTTTCTTTAAATGTTTCACAGATATCTCACCTGACTCAAGGATAAAAGATCTGCTTTAAGGCTGAGTTCACTGTGACCCCAATACATGGTTCAAAGGTCATTGTCCTGGACCCACCATTGAACTTTCACTGCTTGGTGATTGTAATCAAGGAGGCAAATAAACACCCTGGTTTATTAAGGTAGTAATTTTAAGGTGTTTTTAAGGGTCCTTGCTGTTTTTGCTGCACCACTGTTTGACTCAAGTGCAAATTTAGCAAAAAATAAGGAATAATTAGTGTATTTTAATCTCTCCTACTTCTAAATTCAGCTTGAAAAACTCTGACTCCACACTGGCTTAAAGGTGCTCGTATCATTCGTTCACCATTTCCCTCCTCCAGTGTCTTCCCTGTAGAGATATCCAGTCTCCAGCAGTCTGACGTGGTTTGTTGACCCCTTGTTAGAGCCCAGAGGTGAGATGTGTGATAGAGCCCCTCGGTGCTGATAAGGCCATCAGCCTGATAACTAACTCCCCTTCGCTCACAAAGCTGCCGCCGCCGCCGCCTCGTCTTCCATTAGCCCCAGCAGGCCTCCTGAACGCCTGCCCAGCTCCCTCCCGCTCTGTCTGAGGTTACATCCTCTGTTCTCGGTCCCTTATGCAAACCCTGCTTTTTTTCCACGGCGAGATGGCTATCTGCAGAGAGATATTTATGTACCGCACATGTTTCCGATTGTTTAACCTTTGGACCTGTGCTGGAGGTGTTGCTGCCGTCCCCGCGGGCTCGCTAAGAGAACGGCTCGCCTGCCCTTGGAGGCCGACGGAGATAGATGGGAGCACGGGCTGCTGCTGCGGCCGTTTAATGGACTGGCAGGCAAGGGCACTGGCGAAATTGGTCACATGAAAGCGGAGGTTGACCCTGCTCTTTCTGCGGTTCAAATAGCAACACAGTCTAATGAATTTGGTACGATTTATGACTGCTAATTCTTAGCATTGGCAAACCCTTTATTCTTGTATAACAGATGTGAATTTAAAAAGAGAGCACATGTCCTTTTTTTGACATCAAATACTCCCAATTAGTCAACAGCTTACAGCTCTGAGTCGTCATTTGATGTCTTAACCAAAAAGAAATCCTTATATGTAGCATTATTTTTTACTATCTTATACTGTCTTCATCATTCTGAGACCATAATACAGCATTTTGAAGATCAGTGATTTTGTTCTTGCTTGACTTAAACTTGAATTCATCTCTTAAGCTAAAAAAAAAAAAAAATCAGGGTTAAACAGAGTCAGAATTTTGTTAAACAGCCAAAAATTAAAACATACATTAGATCAGATTTGACTGAACTTAATTTGTCCCTTTGGAAGACTCCGTCAAAGAATTAAGATTCCAGCAGAATTGTATAGTACACAGGGTAAAAAAAGAACACAGGATATCAAAAAGTAAAAATAAAACACAATTTGCAGATGTAAATAAAAAATATAAATAAATATAAATACAATAGGACTGTCAAATGATTATAATTTTAATCTGATTAATCACAGGGTTGCTGTGGATTAATTTTGATTAAACAATTAAATATAATTTATTTTTAATCTATATTAATCATGTGAGGGTGGTTTGTTGCAAGCTGGATGGCGTTTTAGCCAAAGTGCGAGCAGGATCGACTGACACGCTTCATGTTAATGTGGTACTTTAAGCTGGAAGTGCTTTGGTGAAAAGAAAACTCCTTCCTGCAGAGTGTGAGTGTAACTGTATGTTGGTCCACAGTACCGTCTTGCGTTGTTTTGTATTCAAATTTCCCACCGAGAGGGTCCCCATGCTGTTTAGTGTCTTCTAATTGCGGCAGCATGCGCTACGGCAGGTCTACTTGGACAAACTGCCTGAAATGCGTTGCCAATGACTTTTCACAGATTTTTAGTCATTCTGGGTTAATTGCGTTAAAATTTTTAATCAGATTGATTATGATGATGGATTAATCCAAATTAACTGGTTAAATTTGACAGCCCTAAAACAAAAATTACTAAAAATTTAAATATGTTGGCTACATAAATTGGCTAAATATGTTGGTTACACTGGTGGCTGTATCACTATAATCCACCCCCCTGCTCCACCTCTGAAGGGCGAGACTTTAGAATAAAAATTAAATTAAGGCCCAAATGTCCCCTCATATGTGATCAAGCATCTAGAGAAATAACTCTATTAGCTTCATAAAGGCGTCCGTCTCCGTCTGAGCTGTTTGGCTGTAAACTGAAGAGAGCACACAATCCAAATAACCGAGGAGCTCTGGCACGTCATCAGCTTACTCACATTAATTACAGACCGCTGAAATGATTTGCCGTCAGCAACGTTTGTCATCATACGCGGTGAGAGCAACAAATAAGAGGCAGCTACCTGTTGGTGCACTCGTCTTTAATGTCGTTAATTACTGTCAAAGTTTGGCAGATCTTTGGATTTCACCAAGCCAAGTGTCTGAGTAGATAACGATGATGTCAAGTTATGTTTTTATATTTATACGCACTCTAATTTAAGTGGAAAGAAAGCTGAACACTGCTGTAGGGAACGGTGGCCCTGAAGTGCAAAAGAAGGTGATAAAACACAATGAAAAATTAGAAATAAAATCCAAGTGAAAATGCAACAACAATAAGAACACAACATAACAGGTAGAGAAACACAATAAATAAAAATACATATTTACTGAAGACAGCAAATTTCTTCCGGTGTTTAAGTAAAAACAGAAGTTATTGAAAAAAAAAAAAAAAACATATTATTATTGAAAGAAAACTTAAATTTCACAAAAGCCAACCAACATTTAAACAAAAATAAAAAACACCCAATGAGGAAACACATCTACAAAGTAAATAACAACTAAAAATCAAACAAATATAATAAAAACACATAATTTAAAATAAAAAGATGACAAAATAAACAAATAAACAAATTTTAAATTTACTAACAAATTGAATTGCCTAATAACAAAGAAACATTAAAATGAAAAAACACAACAACAAAACACAGATTATTAAAGGAAAACATAAAAATCCCTTAAATAAATAAAAAACTCATTAGAAAAATAACAACTGAAAAAATGGTGGCAGATATAGAAAATCAAAAATCTGACTCAGAAGAATTAGAAGAAGGAGAAAACAGAAAACAAGTAAAACGCAACAAACAGTAATAGACAGAAAAAAAAACACAAAAAACCCAACAGATTAAAAAACACAAACAAATTGAAAAGCATGCCAAAAAGAAAGTACTAAAGATAAGCACAACAGTTAATCAAAAAACAAAGTAAAAGAGGAATCGCAACAACAAATCATTTAAGACGAACGTAAATGAAAACATTACATTCAAACCACAAAAACAATTTCAAAAACACAATAGTATTTATTTCTATTTAAAAATATTGTTTAAAAAAAGGAAGGAAAGGAAAACAACAAATTAAAAAAAAACCAACAATACTCAAAAAAAGTTTTTAAAAAATTACAAATATAAAAATATTGGCAATAAAGTGAAAAAAATTGCAAACTTAAGAGGACTATTTCTGGGTTTATGTGTTACCAAGTTTTTGTGGTTTTTTTTCTCTGTTTTTGCCCTCTAGAGCCACCATAGTTTAGAGCCCTGCAAAGCTTCAATCAATAAATATTGAAAATCATAAAGGCAGAGTCAGTTTTCATTTTTGCTTTGCCAGTTTGATCCGTTAACATTTTCTCACATCAGCACTGAAGTCCGTCAGGGCAGATACTGGTGCTGGCTGAATTAAAGTTCTGAATGCCTCCATAAAGCCCCTCATTTAACCACGGCACAGCCATAAATCCTGCCTCCGATGAAGAGGGGTCGTAATGTTTCATAACAGAAAGAAACTCCATTAAACAAACAGCTGAATATTCTGCTGAACCTTTAAGCCTTCAAACATATTGATTTCCCTACACATGAAAATCTGTGCAGCTGGATTATGTTAGAGCCAATATTCAAAAAAATACTCATCATTTGAATAAAAACTCCATTTTAATGCATTTGGATTGAGGGCAAATAGAAACAATGTCACTTCTGAGCACAAGTGACATTGGAGCTGCATTATATAATGAAGATATCCTCGGGCAAGCAGAGGGGTTTGATACAAGCAGAAAATTAATACCATCTTATGCAGCGCAGAAGGTTGTGCGAATGTAAATGCTCTATCTCCAAACAATACACCATCTGGACAACAGTGGAGAAAGAGGAGGCAAAAATAATGGAGTTATTTAAATCCAAATATCCAGCAGGTGTTCTCCATTTAGTGTTTGTGTGCTCTTTACAAAGTTTAGAGAGAAGCTGCTGAGGAGATAATTAAAGGCCAATCACTCGGTGCATGGCTGTGACAACACAGGAGTTTTTGTTCATGGTTTGATACCAGGAAAAATCAAACAATGCTGCAAACTTTACTGACACAATGGCTGCAAAAATAGAGAATTAGAAACCTTAATGCTGGGATTTTTTTGTTTTGAGCGCCCAAAATAGCAACATCATGCTCTCTAATGTTTGGGTAATGGTAACAAGGCCTCATGAATCCCCTCAAAGGAGACTCTAATATCTCAACAGGGCTTTAAGAGGCTGTCTTCAAGTATTGCACGTATCCTTCGATGGATGATCCTGAAACTTTGAGCACATGTCAACTCTGACTCAAGGATGCAGTGGTTCAGTTTTTGGATGTCACAGTCAAGGGCCTTTGGGCCTCATGAACTTCTCAAACTTTGCTCAAATGTCCAGTTCAAGAATGAACCCATTCGATTTAAAGGGATACGCCAACATTTCTTTTGTTTTTGTATCTTACCTAACCTGAGTTCATGACAAGCAGATAGACACCATTCTTTCAACCGCTAATTAGCTTAGCTCAAACACTGGGAGTCAACTGGTAACCATAGCCTGCCTCTGCCAACAGTCATCATATAAACTCTTCAGCAACTCTAAGGAGTCCTGTGTGCTTGTTGTGACTCATTTTTTTTATCACGTAAGATTAGCACTTATTGTAATTTTCGAAAGAAATACATTTTTTAACTTTTCACAAAACTTTTACTGCTTCTGCTTGCATTTTAAAGGTCAGAAGTCAAGGTTATTGGACCTTATGGTCATCCCTTGGGCCACGTTGTAGTTTCAGGCCCCGTTTACACGGCAATGCTGTCACCAAAAACATAAAGGTTTTTCCTTTGCATTTTCAGAAGCACTCCACATTCACACAGAGACGATGTGAAAATAATCCACATTCACATAGATCAGCGAGAACAACTGAAAGCACTGTGGCGTGCATGCCAGGCCAGGAGTTGGTGATCTAAGTTGGTAGCAAAACAGCGGTGTATCAATTCGTGTCTGTGCACTAATGCTTTCTGCTGAAGACAAACTTTTCACTAACAACTATGGTGAGTGGACGCACGAAGATGCTTTTTGTCTGGACAGACGATGAAGTTGGGCTGCTACTGGACGTGGCGCTCAACTACAAAACCACCAAATGTCAGGAGAATGTTGACTGGGAGCCTTCTTTTTCTTCTTCTTTGTTGTTTAATGGCAGTTGGCAAACCAACTTGGAGGCTCATTACCACCACCTACTGAACTGGAATGTTGAACGGGAGATTAGTGGTTGTTCCCTTATCTGAAAGAGTACTGCGCATGCACCGCGCATCATCATTTTCCCTGAAAACGCTGATTCCTCCTCAAAACTTTTCACTCTGGACCCTGGTTTCAAAACACAATGAAAACTTTCTGTTTTCAGCTGTTTTCATTGTTGTGAAATGACCTCTTAGTCAATTTTTGTACAACTCTCAATAAAATCAAACAGCCTTTAAGCCTTTTAACACAATGTCAGCCAAAGTAAGGGACCAAGAACTTCAATTTTATAGTTTTAATGAAGAAAAACTGCATCCAAACAGGCATTAATCACTGTAAAATTGGTATTACCATTGTTGTTTTGCAGTCTAGAGAGCCTCCAGTAGTTTTCCTGCTGTTTCTGATTGACTAATTCCTCATCTACCTAACTGCTTTGTGAATTTAATGCTTTCTTTGCTTAAGTTTTGGTACTTGTCGATAGTATGTATCATTAAAATAAATGAAATGGCATGTTTTTATGTAAGTGTGGTTAAAAAACATGTTAAAGTATCAACATTTTGACATCATTCAGGTGTTAACGGCCTTAGTTCATAATTCAGCCAACCTGTCAGATGTAAATCTTTCAGCTGAAAAACAGGCTGCCTGACTGAACTCGTGTGTGATCTCTCTCCGGTGTAAGAAAAATAAGCATGCACCGATGAAACGTGCCACTTAATGGCTCTGTAAAAGGGAAAGTGAAATGCCATCAGTTGTTGTTGAGTAAATTCCCAGAGGCAGTAAAAGCGGAGTGTGTTCCTCGGCGTGTGTTTACCCTCATGTTTGTGGCATGTCATGCTTGAGCGGGGTTGCTGCATTCTCCCGGGAGCTCCGGGACGGCTCGGTACAGGTGATTTATTCCTCCTAATCTGTCCCGCACAGTAGCAGAGCGGGCCGCCTTCCCTCCAAAACCAGCGTGAGCGGTTGGGGCGCTATCAGCCGGCGTGATCACATTATCGGCCCACACATCACGGAGGTGGCAGCTTCCTGTTCCACCTGGACCTGTGCTGGGGGTTGACGTACTGACATCCAGGAGGAGTCGTGTTGGTGACCAAGAGGCCGTGTCAAGGGCGCTAACAATCCCCCAACGACGCCATCGCCTTGATTAGTTATTCACTCTCCAACCCCCCGCCGCCACCCGCCGCCCTGTAATGTATGCTGGAGTAATCTGGCCTGAAACGCTCCAGTTGAACACCAGATGTTGTTTTTACTGAGCAGTTATAGAAGCTGTCTGACTCGCTTCACTAACAACCTGCACGAACATGGAGAAAACATGTCCTCTGCCATTGTGCTATGGATCTATAAGTGGTGATAATTGGGTTAAGTATGTGAAATAACAACATCCAGTCAAGCTCTGTTTGGCTTAAAAAGGCCTCTGCAGTCATTGATTTGTCATTTACAACAGATTTGAGCAGACTGAATAATTGGTTCTCCTCTATTTAGTGCAGTTTAAAAACAAAGAGAGTTTTTCCAACTGTGAGGTTATGCATATATTACCTCCCAACCCTCTGTATCATAGACTGTTACTCAGGATAAGTAATCAGCCCCTCTTTATAATGCACTAAAAACACATTATGAGCATGTTTAATGCTGTATGATCACAGTTCTTATCACTCATCATCATAGTTTATGTTGCTCTATGATATTAATCATAATTCATTGTAATAACAGGGTTTATCATGAGGTATAAACATACCTTTACTTGGTTATGTTGTGCATGTAGCATCAAGAATGAATAAATATCACTAATGTTTATTAACAATAAATCTGACACATTGCCAAAACAACTTCCATAAAGATCAATGAGGTTTGGTGTTAATTCAAAATAAATGCAGGTCATGGACTGTTTTAAAGAGATTAAACACATTATAAACACTTTTATAAGCCATTATAATTTGAAAATAAGTTGCTATAAGTAGTCATAAGATGCTCCAAGTAAACTTTGAAAACTCTTTAACAAGTAAATATATTTTTAACAAATGGGTTTTAGTCTCTTTTTGTCATATTTTGCTTAAAGTAAAGTGAAAACAAGATTAAGATTGATTTAAATACAAGAAAAGCAGACATGCTTTAAGCCTTGTTTTTTTACATGTAATTTAGACTTTTTTAACTTTCAGTGGTGCAAATTCAAGATAATTCGTTTTCTATTCACATAAAACACTTAAAAACATCATTTCAGTTGTAGAGCTTCTTCATACTGCATTGTAAAGAAAAAAAAAAACAGAAAACTCAAAACTTCAAGTTAACTGTCTGCACTACATTTTTGAGGTTTGGGTCCAAACTTAAAATTTTGAGAGAACAACTATTTAAAAAACAACAAAAACCCCAGGCAGGATTCATACTAGACCAGTTTCAGCATGTTTTTAGTTATCATGTATGTTTGCTTCCCGTCATGCCAGTCTTTGTAGAGAGGCTACAAGACGTTTTCCAACTTTCCTTGAACATTACTGAACGACTGAACACAGACTACTGTGGACCGTAGCCAACGCAGACACCATAAAAGTTAAAAAGCAGCTTCTTTTTGTCTTTTTTACTCCCAACTCTAGCTCTTTTTCACAGCAACTCAGTCACATGTCCACAGTTATTCACACTGCTTCTCAGACTGATGCCTTCACTGACATTACGGATAACTCAGTAACAGTCTTTCCCTGAACTAAACAAAGCATTTTGAACAAGAATCCAGTCCAATATGAACAATATGAACCCTGTGTTCAGAGCTTGGCTTGACCTTAAGCTAATTGTTTTAAGTTCTGCTAACTTAGGTTAAGATATTAGCCCAACTTTACATCAAAACTTAAAAGGATAGTGGAGATAGCTGCTTTGATTTAGTTCATAACACAACGAAAAATATTTTGTTTTGTTTACTAAAAAATTCATTTAATGCCAGCGATTTTAAATTTTCATTATTACAGTGTGGTGTATTTATCATTACAGAAACATAAAAATGAATTTGGTAATTATCAGTGCTGTTAGTTTAGGGCAGTTGTGACATGAGCCTTAAACTGGGTGGTGGTCTGATAAATTTGTTAACCACTGTAAATATACACGCCAGTTACTGAACTAAATCTGGATTTATCTGAATTTGTAAACACCAACAGCATTGCAGTGTGTCAGAATTATTGTTCTAAAGCATTATGGGTTTTTGTCACGTCAACATGAGTCAAACAGGGAACGCCCACTTGTATCTGCACGACCCTCCCAATTGATCTAAGTCTGAAAACAGCCTTAAATTTTCTTTCTAAAATGACGATCAAGAACAAGAAATAACTACATGTCCAAATGTCAGGTGCTTTGAACCTGTTTTTTTTTTCTGAACAAAATTAAAGTTGGCAACACAGTGCTACCAGAATTTCATTTGTTTTCCTAAGCATGAATAAGATGTCCTTTTTTCTTTAGATATTGTATTATTTTTAAGTCTCTTCATTGGATACAGCTACAGTAACATGATGTTTTGACATTTTAAAGCCAAGAATTGAACTGAACGTACTTAAAAATAAACTGAATCCAGTGCAGTTTTCTCTCAGACTAACAGAAGGTCATATAAGAGCATCACACACTGTACAAAGACGGCTGAAGAGGGACAACCATGGAAATATCTGCAGTCCTTTGTGTGCAGTGTTCAGGAGGAGGCCTGATTTCAATGCCTGCTGAAAAATAACATCACAACAGTTTTGAGTTTGAAGAAGCAGTTGAGAGGCTATTTTTATCAACTACAATGTATGTAAGAGAAAATCATGTTTATTATTTGCTCTGAAAAGGCCTGAATTGGCTAAAACTAGCAAGTTAGACATTTATTTTAATGCTGTGGTTCCTTTGTTGTTGTTTTTTTATGCCGAATTAAGTTTAAAAAAAAAACTAAAACTAAAACTAGAGGAGAACAAAAGCATAAGACAGATTCAAACCAACCCTGTGAGCATGTCTTGCAGAAGCTTGTTTTCTATTCTTGTACATTTAAAGTCTGTTAAAGTCAGTTTTCCATCAAACAGCTGCACAGGTTCACCTCTCAAATCTCTGAATTCTTATTGAAATGCAGAGAGAGGAAAAGACAACAGAGGTTTTGTTGTAAATAAGTTGTCGGGGCTTTACCCCCCTCCATATCCCGCCGCTGCCCCCTCACAAACACACCCCCACAGTGTCAAATACAATTCAATTTCAGCCTCGGCATCAGCTTAGGCTAACACGGTCAAGCAAATGCCTATTTTTCTGAGCGGCCTGAGGGAGTTACGCTTTTCAGCTTATCAACTTTTATTAACCTCAGCACTGAGGTTTGCTCTTTGATTTAGATTCTCGGGAAACACTGAAATTGGATTTTTTGTGGTCTCACTCCTGCTGTGACATATGCTCGACAACTTGCTACTCGGAGGAGGGAAACTAAACGCTTGTTTGGGTTTGATGCTGAGAGTGTTTAGTGATCAGAGCCAAAAACTGCTGGTTTGATAATCGCTGTTTTTGTGTTTCTGCAAACTGTTGAAGCATAATATAAATATACAAGATGCAGAGCAGCATGTTGGACAAAGCAGTGAAATGTTAAGTTACTTTTTAAACAGTTACTTTAAATCTGATTTCTATTATTGTGGATTTTGCTTCATGTTACAGCTCCATAAATATTTACTGTATGTAGATTTCGAAGCAGCTGTTCAAACATTTTTATGGATCACTGCTGCGTAAGTGAACAACTTAGAGCTGAATTGTGTTTGGGATCAAAAAAGTATAGATATATGTACTCACCTGCCTTCTTCACCTGCCTACCTGTCTATAGTACCACCTAACGGACCTGCCAGCTTCCCTTTTTAACCATCACTCCCAATCAAAATCTAAAAGGGATACACCAACATTTTTTTGTTTTTGTGTCTTGCCTCACTCCTGAGCCCATGACAAGCAGATAGACACCATTCTTGTGCGTGCAGTAACAAGGAAGAGACAGGCACCGCTATTTAGCTTAGCTCAAACACTGGGAGTCAATGGGTAGTGTTAGCCTGCCTCAGCCTACAGTCATCAGATAAACTCTTGAGCAACTCTAAATGGTCCTGTGTGCTTGTTGTGACTTGTTATGTTATGTTATCTATTTTTAGACTAAGATTAGCACTTTATGTAATTTTCCAAAGAAATACACATGAAACTAAACTGCAGGGCGCATTCGCAAACCACCGCGGATGTGCTTCGTTTTATTGACCTACTTACAAGTGGTTGTACAACATGTCTGGACAGAATCAGCTGTATTCTGTTGGATCAGTTTGTTGACTGTTTCGTTAAATCATATTTTTATTTACCTGATTTTACAGTTCTTCAAAAATCAGGACATCACAACAACAAAAAGGAAATATAACCATGGAGAGTTCATCACTTGGTTGATGATATTTAATGTGTAGGTATTAATTTTGTTAGAGCTTTAAACTATGACTCTGAACTTAAATATTTTCTTTGAATATTCAATTAAAGATGTACAAGTTGCCACCTTGTTTTTATATTTTTTAAGACAGCACAGGGTTAGAATTTAGTCTAGAACTTGTGTGGAAATTAAAATGGCAAATAAATACTATTAATTTCTGTTTAGACTCTAATTAATTAATGGGGTAACTGGTATTTACCAACTTTGAGGTGCTTCAACAAACCTCATCTTCACCCCTCTAGTGGCTTTCAGGGTCGTGGGTGGTAGAAAAGAGGGGCACGAAAAGTTTTAGTCCCAAAGGGAGGGCCCAACAGAGTAACACCCTGCTGGACTTGAAAGATCCCTGAATTGAAAATCATCTTGAAGTTTACTTGGAGCTTGTTTGCTGTCACTGGGGCTCTCTGGGTGTTAGATTTGCTTTGATACAACAGTGCTGTGCCTCGGGGCTCCTCACCATTTGATCTGAATTTTAGCACAGTTTGTTTTTGTCTTTGCTGCTGATTCAAGGGTTTGTGTGAGTATCCAAGTCTTAGAAAGAGCCACAAAAGCGAGCCATCCCTGAATAACCTCTCAGAAATGATTAACGCTTTTAATCTCTTGTTTGTAAGACGGTATCAGATAAGTTCATGTTGATTATTCCAGCTTCACTAAAAGAAAAGCAAACAAAGTCTGCGAGGCTTGTAACAACATCACATCTCAGTTCACAGCGTTGCCACAGCAGACCTGCTCTGCTCCCTTCACATGGAGTGTCAGAGAAAAACAAAGTGTGAGCCCTCTGAAAAACTGCCCTTTCCATGAAGTGTGTATTTCCTCTTTCATTTTGCTTGGCAAGATATTGTAGACTCCCGCCCCCCTGACTGGGCTATGGATTATTAGCTTAAGCTCTCTAAAAATATCCCTTTGACTGTTTAAGCCTCTGACAGCAGCAACATCTCACACATTCTGATAGCTTTATACTAACTATGGCTGCAGAGGGCTCATGCACTCAGCCTGCCTTGTTATCTTTTACCTTGTTTGCCCGAGGAAGAGGAGAAGAAGAGGGGGGAGGAGGAGGAGGAGGAGGACTTAGGGGCACAAAAAAAAAGAAAGATCTCTCTTTCGAAGCGGATCATCAAAGTCGAGCATGCAATCACTGCAATCTCGCAACAAACGGGACGCTTTTCGAGCGCGAGAGGATTTTGCCCAGATGTCACTCGAAGCACTTGTCATTGTTGCGACAGCTGTGGAGGCACACGGGCCGTCATTTTGGAGAGGCGGCTTCCTTTCGCAACATGGCAAAACAGCACACGTCAAATGTGAAACATACACTGGCTGGAACATAAAATTCCTGAATATTAATGCCGTAAGCCTCTTATGGAATTGTGACTTTTATTGCCTATCATTTCAGTTTTATTGGCTCGGCTGTGTAGTCGCAGTAATTGCGTATTTACCAGCATGCTGCATTTATCAAACCAGTATATTAGGTTGAGCTGAGCTTATGCTACCAAATATTTTTGATGTCGGCATTCATAACAGCTCACAGAAATTAATAAATTCCTGAAAGGGATTACACCGTACACATGTGGCTCATAGACATTGCTTCAATTATCTTTTCTTCTGACGCCCACGCTCTCTCCAAAGGCTTTTCTCACAAATATTAAAGCTGCTAACTAGAGAGAGAGACGAGAGCGAAGAAAGGGAGGCATGTGCCGCTCAGCAGCACCATTGTTATTCCAGCCTTTTATTCATGTGTCTCTCTGTTTCAAAAAAAGAGATGAAATATCACTGTTTTGACAAGACGTTTTCCAAAGCTGCTCGCCGACTCCTGCGAGATGCCTCACGCTGGTCGGTGATGGAGCGTTCCTGAGGAGAAAAGTCAATATGTGGTTGTAAATAAATGAAAACAAATGTGAGACCTAAGACCTCAATAGATTGGAGCAGCAGAAGAGGGGGGAGAAAAAGAAGATGATTCACCTTTATTCGTTATAAAACTGCTTCTTGGCATCACAAGCTAATTGTCCAGCCCTTTGCACCTCTGTGTGTGTTGGGGGTGGGGGGGCGGTGATGAATTGACATATTGCTGGCGCCGTGATGTTGATTCAAGGCAGAGAGCCATGAGGTGCTTCTCCAGGGACCTGTAACCTTATTGTTCCATGTCATCTCCTCCCCTGCTGTCCGAGGACCAGGTTGTCAACCTCTCCCCAAGGTCAGGCAAACACCAGGCCCCCTCCTGCACGTAATTGGATTATTTAGAATCATAGCATCAACTTATTGCCCCGTCTGGGGTCAAAAGTGAATTTAGTGCACGAGGCTGTCCGCTGTGATTTGTGGCATCGTTCCGGGCTGACGGGCAACAGCTTCTGTCACCAGTTAGAGGATCAAACCAGCATTGTAGCATCTTTGGTATCAGGCTTTCCCATTCGCATGTATGCTGCAGCACAATTTAAAGCCTAAAAATTGTCTTTGGCTCAACGATACCTTCACAAGACTCAAAGCAGTTACCTCTGTACTACATTTCCACCAATGAGGTTATGTTTTTGCCGGCATTTGTTAGTTTGTTGTAACAGGATTATTGAAAAACCTATGAATGGAGTTTGATGATTTCTTAAGGATAGGTCAGAAATGGACCAAGGACCAATCTGTTATATTTTGAAGGTGATCTGAATCTAGATGTAGATCCAAGATCTGATGTTTGTTTGTTTTAACAGTATTTATTTATCTAATCAATGTGATCAACAAATAACATCTGAATACAATCAGATAAATGATTAAAATCTCCTCAAGTGGATTATCAGTGGCCAAAAACACCTAATTTATCAAATGAGACACTAAAAATCTATATATATATATGTTAAATTTTATGGAAATTTTAGATTCTTTCGGATTTCAGTAGAAAGTGAAATAAACATTTCAACTAAAAAAAAATAGAATTTTCTGGCTATAATTTGTGTTTTCAGGCTTTAAAGGGTTAAAAAATTTCATTTATTGCCAAGTACTTTTGCACATACAAGGAATTTGACCTGGTAAATTGATGCAAAAACAATCAAAGTATAATTAGAATAATAATAAGGAAGAATCAGGAGGAATAAATTGAAGTAGAAAATAGATAGAAAATAGTGCAAAATTGACTTGGGTAAATATCAAAAATATACAAAATATACATCAGAAGAACAAAAACACAACCCAACAATACAAAAGTATGTTGAAGGAGCTGTACAGATGGGAACTGAACTTTTTATCAGTATTAATATGATATTAATATAGATGTAGATACAGTGTGTGCAAGATAAAAATTTGGCTGTTTATAGTCATTTTTTGGGGGGATAGGGGTAGGACTAGGGATTTGTTAACATTGTGAGATATTAGTAGTTTTTTGTTGAAGTTTTGTCCACGATAGGGCAGTTTTCCACATTTTGACATTAACTCATCTGACAGTGTTGCCCTGGCGGAAGTTTGTGCTCTTGCATCACTTCTTAGTATTTAACAAAACCAAAAAGAATTGCCTGTTAAATGCAGATAAATACCTTGTGAGTATTGCTAAGTAAAGTCTAGTCCCTTGCTAACATGAGTGTAAACCTCCCGCCCTAGAATGTCAAAGGGATCATGAGGTTAAAAGTTACATTTTCAGGATTGGTCAGAAATTGGCCACAACCAACTGAGCAGATTTGATCCAAATCTGGATGTGGATCAAGGAACTTCTTTGAGGATTTGTTAACATTGTGAGATAGGGCAGTTTTCCACATTTTTGCTAATAACTGGGGATGGGAATTGATAAGATTTTATTGATACCACAATTAATGAATCTGCATATTAATCCGATTCCTCAGCCATTCCCTTATCGATTCCTACTGATTCTCTGTGTGGGCAAAAGTCAGCCTAGATTGGTGTTCAGTGGCAACAATGAGATACACATGACATTCCTGATATTTAATGACATGCTGCACGGATAAATGTTTTTGAAAATTACTGAAACGTGTGCAGGAAGTATCTTTGGGTTGATAATTAAGACACAGTTTTGACAATTTCTGCCTCCTCTAAGTGGAAGGAATTGAGGCTAATGATATTGATTCCTTGAGGGAGTTGTTATCGACTCGCAGCTTGAATTGGTTTTCAATTCCCATCCCTACTGATCACTCAATAAGTCAGTGAACTTTGATGACATTTTCAGGGAACATTGGTCATGACACAAGGGACAAGTGCATGGATTTCGGTGGTGATGCAGATCTGGATATGGATCCAGGAATATTTTAAGGGATTTGTTTACGTTGCGGGATAGGCTAGTTTCTGCATTTGAGTGTTGGAAGTGCCTTAGCAGAGGTTTGTTCTGTCGGAGCACTTCTAGTTTAACTCTGTAGAGAACTTTGAATTGCTGTAAGTGTGAATGACGCTTTATAAATAAAGCTTTCTTGGATTTTCTGCATAAAAACTGCAAAAATTCAGAATGATTCTATTTTAGTCCAACAGGTGATGAGGTCAGCCGATGTCTGAATGTTGTAAAATATCTGTTTATAAAAATATGCATGCCTTACTACAAACTCCTGCAAACATTGAAGAAAAAATCAATATAAAGTTTCCATGACTTTCAGTTTAGCATGTAAGCCCTGCATAAACACCAGTGTGGGCTTTAAAAGTGCACCTGTTCCCAGACTAAAGAAACATATAGTGGGTGTTGGATGCCTGCAGTGCCGGGGATTCCCACATACCGGCAGATATTCATGGTTTCAGCGGCGGTTTCATGGCTGCAGGCTGACGTGGTGTTATCTCACGCTGCCTCGGTAAGACGAGATGAAGTGGGGCAATAGATTAAATGGGTGGGCTGCATGCCTATTAAATCAGGCGCTGGCAGGGCTACACTAACTCAGGTTACTCTCCCCTCACGTGACGCGGCCGCACATGTGAAAGCGAGATGTCTTTACTCCGTGACACTCGGCTCTGTTTGTGACTCTTTAATTAAGCGCTCATTTATGTGTGTTTGTGTGTGTTCTCTTCCAGGAGGCGGCCACATTTGCCAAAGTGCTGGGCTTTGAGGTGAGTTGACCGGCGATTGCACACTAAACAGATCCATAAAGGTTTATTTTTTGCTGATAATGAAGTTCTTTTTGGACAGTGATTGATGTGCTATTATACTCTCCAGGCCTTGCAGCAGTTGCTATGGAAACCTGGCAGTCGTCATGGTTTCTTTGTTCAGCCAGCTCTCTGTTATGACGCACTCTGCTAGGTCTGCACCCAACATCGCCTACAGATGTTATTTATTGAATTTTGAAAAGCCTCTTGGGAAGCTGAGAACTTGGGCATGGTTTCAAGCCTTTCTCTGCAGGCTCGGGGGCTCATCAGGTTGCCTGGTTAAAAAGCCTCCTCATTATCTTCATTGCACTCGGGGATGATAGTGTATTTCCTCCCTCTTTGCTGCTCTGGCATTACAGCACACTGAAAAGACACTCTTAAATCATATCCACCTGTGGTTTTAGATTATGTAAATCAAATTACAGCGCTCTCACCCCCATAGAACGAACGCTATGTTTCAGAAGCTACACTAAAGCATCGTCTGCGTAAAATGAAAGCCCCCCTCTTGCATTTTGCATATTCCCAGTTTTTAAAAAGCAAAAACACAAACAGCCGGCATGTGAGTGTGTTTTCAAACGGGCGCAGGTATTTTAAGTGCTGAAAAAAAAAAAAAAAAAAAAATAGGTAGAGCTGCCTCGAATGTGTGGCTCTGCCGCGCCGTGTGAATAATTGTCATCCAGAATCACTAACGGTGTGATCAACGTGACTGGAATAGAAATGCAATCCTGACGGCGGTGACAGGTTTAAGAGAGGAGAAGGGATGAAGGCGAGGGAAGAAAGAGGGAGGCAGAGGGGGAGGGAGGGGGCTCGCGTGGAAAAAAAAAAGCAGAAACACAAAGGGCAAAGAGTAGACTCCGCTAGTAGTTACAATTCTTTGACATTTTCCGTGTCAAGCTGATTTGCCAGAACACTCTGCAAAATTGCATTGGATGGATGTGATTTCTCCGATAACATCAGCGCCGTGTACTGTACTCTCTGCATTTCTGTATGATTCATGCTGTTCTCTGCTTTTGACACGAGCCTTGACACTCTCAGATTACATTCTTTGTGCCATACATGAGCTCTAAACTGTATTAAGAACTACTCAATTCATAATAACGTTTGCAGCCTCTAGAGATTCACTCATCCAGCACTTTATTAGGTGCACTTGCTAGAACCAAGCTGGACCTGCTTTTGCCTTCAGAGCTGCATAATTCAACAAGGTGCATGCCTCAGAGATTTTGGTCCATTTTGACATGATATCATCTAGGGATGGTAATTAACTTGATTTTACCAATACCAATGTCATAATCAAATCTGCTTATGTAGGGCTGGGAAATATGGCCTAAAAATAAAATCCCCAATTTCTTTCCACAACACTCGATTTATGATTTTAACCAGTTTTCCCTCAAGAAAAAAAAAAAAACCTCCAAGTGACACAAAAATTACACAAGTCAAGTTTTGCCTTATGTTATCAAAAAACATTGCAAAACTAAACAGAATGACCCTCTTAAAGTTAAAGTGCATGTCACAAAATGCACATTATGTAGTCTGCAGCCTTGTCAACATAAACACTGAAAGCTGAGCCATTTCAGAATCAGAATAGTTTTTTATTGCCAAGTTTGCGACACATACAAGGAATTTAACTCGTTAAGTTTATCTTTAGTACACAGAGGTAAAAAAAAAAATAATAATAAAATAAATACAAAAATAAAGATAATTAAGATGAAATATAAATGAACAAAACTCTATATATATATAATATTTTCCCAGTAAGTTAACATGGAAATCACTAAACAGTATTTAATCTCATTTATAAAACAAATACAAGCCTAAACATGTGCTTCTGCAGAACCTGACAGGGCCTGCCATCATGAAAACTGTAAATTTTCAGTATTTCAGTATTAATTCTAAACCCTGCAATCTTGATTTTTGTTTTTTAAATCTGCAAAAAATATTTCAATTTATTAATTTAATTGATATATTGCCCAACCCTATGCTTATCAATATGACTCTTTATTGATTCCAGTGGATTTTCTGTGTGGCTAAAAGTCGGCCATCATAGATTTTCAGTGGTGACATTGTCAAACACGTCACTTAGTGTCATTTTTCTTTCATTTTCATATAATAAAAAAGAATATAATGCCATTTATTGTCATTATACAAAATGTACAACGAGATTGGAGAGCTTCTTGTTTTTCAGTGCAAACAGATAGTGAAGTAAAAAACAGAAGCAAAGGTTAAAATAGTTATAAATAAAGTATAAGTACAAAATATATAAAAGATGAAAAAAAAGTGGAAGGAGCAGTAATTATTATTATTTTATTTATGTCTATCTTACTTGTATGTCTTTCTATCTGCTATATAATGCTGCTGCTGAAATCTTATTTTCCCTGAGGGAATCTTCCCAAGGGATTAATAAAGCTGCATGTAATCTGTCTAGACTAATTGAAAATCTCTATATTCAAATGCAAGATAAGACAAAAAGGACACATATCAAGAATATTTTTAAAAAGTATAGAGAGAAATATATTGTACAGGATAGTTGAATATTTACAAATAAGTTCCAAATCACTTAAATCACCTTTTTTCCCCATTTTAGAAATTCAACAGGTCTTCTTGATCATGTCAACGTGCCTAACTGCATTGAGTTGCTGCCACATGATTTATGTTAAGCAGTTGAACAGGCGCATCTAATAAAGCAGCCATGAGTGTATAAACTTTAATATTCTTTCCTTCTTTATAAGTTGTCATTTTTTGCACATTTTTCAAAGTTGGTTGCACTTTTAGTATCACCACATTGTCTCCACAAACAGAACCAGCAGCAGTTTTTCTTCTGTTCTCTCGAAAAACAGCAATCAACAGATCTGAGCACAGTCGACTGACTGTGATCTGTTTCCTTTAAATGCTCTCTGCATCACGGCCCTAATTGAATCGTTCCCTTGGCTTTGTTTCTCAAACAGCCTGCAGAGGAGACGATGGCTTTCTCGCCGACTTCAACACATAAACACAATTTACCACCCTCGTAAAGCTTTTTTTATTACACGCTTTGTTGATTTATGTCTGATCAATTGCAGCACAGTCGTAAATATTGCTGTTTTTCTGTAGCAAACGAAATTGACTGAATCATTTTTCAATTCATTTTGTGTCATTGTGCTGCATTCTGTCACTGTAAGATCTTGTCAGGTAAGTTAAACAATGTAAACAGTAGTCTTAGGGTTAGGGTCTTCTCAGGTTCAAACCCAAACTCCAATGAAGTTGGGACGCTGTGTAAAACATAAATAAAACAGAATACAATGGTTTTCAAAACATTTTCAACCTATATTCAATTAAATACACCACATATGTTTTTGCAAATGTTCACTCATTTTGAATTTGATGCCTGCAACACGTTCCAAAAGAGTTGGGACAGGGGCATGTTTACCTCTGTGTTGCATCACCTTTCCTCTTAACAACACTCTATAAGCATTTCTGACCTGAGGACACTAATTGTTGAAGTTTTGTAGGTGAAATTCTGACATGTTTTTGCTTGATGTTTGACTTCAGTTGCTCAACATTCCAGGGTCTCTGTGATCGTATTTTGTGCTTCATAATGCTCCTCACATTTTCAGTGGGAGACCGGTCTGGACTGCAGATCAGTCTAGTACCTGCACTCTTTTACTCTAACACAACGCTGTTGTAACACGAGCAGAGTGTGTCTTGACATTGTCCTGTTGAAAAAGACATATGTTGCTCCAAAACCTGTATGTACCTTTCAGCATTAATGGTGCCTTCTCAGATGTGCAAGTTACCCATGCCATGGGCACTAACACCCCCCCCATACCATCACAGATGCTGTCTTTTGACCTTTGCTCAGCTAACAGTCTGGATGGTCCTTTTCCTCTTTAGCCCGGAGGACACCACGTCCATGATGTCCAAAAACAGTCTGAAATGTGGACTCAGACCACAGCAGACTTTTCCACTTTGCCTCAGTCCATCTCAGATGAGCTCGGGCACAGAGAACCCAGCGGTGTTTCTGGGTGTTGTTGATATTTGTCTTTGTCTTTGCATGGTAGAGTTTGACCTTGACCTTGTAGATGTAGAGATGAACTGTGTTAACTGACGATGGTTTTCTGAAGTGTTCCTGAGCCCACGTGCTGATATCCTTTACTGAATGATGCTGGTTTATGATGCAAGGGATTGAAGGTCACGGGCATTCAATGGTTGATTTCAGCCTTGCCACTTATGGGCAAAGATTTCTCTGGATTCTCTGAATATTTTGATGAGGTTATGGACTGTAGATGATGAAATCCCTAAATGTTGTTCTTAAACTGTTGGACTATTTGCTCACATCCTTGCTTGTGATTGGCTGAGCCTTTTGAGGATGCCCCTTTTATTCCCAATTATGAAACTCACCTGTTTCCAAATCAACCTGTTCACCTGTTGAATGATCTAAACAGGTGTTTTTGAGCATTCCTGAACTTCCCCAGCTATTTCAGAACATGTTGCAGGCATCAAATTCAAAATGAGTGAATATTGTAGTGTCTTCAGTACCTTGAAAATGATTTCCAAATCGTTATATTCCATTTATACTTATGTTTTACACTACATCCTAACTTCATTAGAATTGGGGTATGTAAACAGTAGTGTCAGGGTTATGGTCTTGTCAGGTTAGTGCCACAGTGTAAGCAGTAGCAGTGTTTGATTATGTGTGTTTATATGAGCGTAGCTGCCCTGCTAACAGCCCTGATGCTAACCCCTCCACCCTGCCCCCTGGAGCCTCTTAGCTCCTAAACCTGCGCCGAGCGCCTTTCTTTATGTGGGTGAACATAAAACTGGAGGGTGACAACGTGCCGAAGCGTTGTGTGGCTTTCAGTGTCTGGAGGAGTGCTTGTGGTTACATCCAGTCACAGTGACAAATTGCCTTTTTTTTTTTTTCTCTCCTCCCCGCCACCGCCTGCTAACAGCCTCTGTATTAACCTCACCATTAGCACTTACTTAGAGTGTTACACCCATTTTTCCTCAGCCCAGGGTCTCGCCGGACCTCTCAGGGCTGATTAAAGGACATTTGGGAAGCATTTAGAGGTGTAAAAGCTCATTGGTTTGAGTGAGGCAGAGTGGCTCGGTGGTATCGGAGCCTATCTCTCTGATTACTCCCATAACCACAGTATTTGCTCACCCTAAAGGTGCAGGAGTGTTAGCTTTGATATAGATGCTAGAGGCGCCTGCGACCCTTAACGCCGGCTCCTCGATGTGCTGTATTACAGGAAAGCAGAGTCCACCCCACTGCGAGGCGGCGATAAAGACATTCCACCTGCTCATAGTACATCATGATGAGTTAATAATAAAGTAGCACTGACAGGTGTGGGTTTTTTTATCCCTCTCATGATCAAAGGGAAGCACTCCGGAGAGTTCTGTCGTCTCCAGGCGAGAATATCCATTCTGTGCAGATGCTGAGGAGAGATGGCCTGTTTCAGGAAGAGACTGATACAGTACACGCACCACCAAGTAGCTTTATCTGACAACAGCATATCTTCACACGCTTATTTTCATCTCACTTAGGGAATATGACATCCTAATATTTTACAGCTCTCCTGTAGCCACATGGAAACATCATCGAGCGCTCCTATTGATCTCCTTCAGAGCGGTTTCAGAGCTCCATCTGGTTTCATTATCACTTGATCCGTCTGCCAGGATCGGAAGAATCTGACCCCTCTCGGGCGCTCTCCTGATCTTTGATTAACTCACCAGAAATTGCTCTTCATGATGCTTTAACATACTCGGCCGTGGGGTTGCTCAGTCGTGGCAGAAATCTTAGTCCTGATTACATCGATGCACATCGAAGTCGAGATTATTAAACAATGATACGCAGGATTTTCTCAATATATGCAGCACATGCGGTAATCAAATTTACAGGTCACATGTTAAGCAAAATACCCTTTAATGGGCTTTATACAAACTACAATTCCAATGAAGTTGGGACGTTGCAAAATAAAAACGGAATTTAATGATAAAAATAATCATAATAATAACTTTATTTACATAGCACCTTTAAAAACAAATGTTTACAAAGTGCTATAACAGACAAAACAAAGGCAGAAAAAGGCAGAACTCTGGAGACAATAAATCAAAAATCAGGTCAAACAGAGACCAAAAGAGTCAAAGGAAAAGGCACAGAGGTTAAAATAAAGCAACAAAAGGAAAGAAAATGGTTAACTGGAGACGACTGAAGTACTATAGGAATATACTACATTAGCACAGGTTAAAATGTCAACATGTCCATATGAGTAACATAAGAAAAGAAAGTATTTTGTTTTATATATATATGTTGATATGTAGACAATAAAGAAATGATAGATGTATAGATACATAGATAAATAGATAACAGGTGATAGTTGATGACATCACATCAGGAAGATGGAAAGAAGAGGGACGATAGAGGATGGATAACAGTGAAAAAACAAATAAATGAAATAAAATTAAAAAAATAAACAAGGGAGTATTTTAAAACATGAGAAAATGGTAAAAACAGGACTAATACCATGAGAAACCGCTGAGGGGAGTAAGAGCAGCAGAGATTAAAAATAGTAAGTAATTTTAAAATAAGTATGTAGATAAAATAGAACAAAATAAATAAAGTTGATAAACAAGTATGCGAGCAATAAAAGCAATTTGCAAATCCTTTTCAACATTTCAACTGAATACACTACAACGACAGGAGCATTTTAACCACTGTTATACCACCTTCCATCTTTACAACACTCAATAAACGTTTGGGATCTGAAGACACTCATTCTATCTTTAATATATATATGTACTGCAGGATGGCATGGTTTAGCGAAAGACCAGAAATGTGACGTTATAGGTCCTAGCCCTGGTCCCCTTGTCTAATGAAGGGCTAGGACCTGAAAAGTCACATTTCTGGTGATAAATCTTCATTAAAACTGACTTTGGAGCAGCTTATGGTGTGCAGACCCTTTTGTCTTTTTTTACTTTTTAGTTTAAGGTTCTTCAGTGATTTGAAGTAAGGCGGGGGTGTCCAAACTCTTTGCACTGAGGGCCACATACAAAAAGTATACTGATGACTGGGCCACAGTGACATACTACATACATTTAGTGTTTTCGATTCTGTAAATCCAGTCCAATAAAGGTAAACATATGTTGAAGGGTCCCACTCTGGATACCCATTCATTTGGAAGACCTGATGGACTGATAATAACAATACCAGGACACTGGAGAAAACAACCCTGACTTAACCTTACTGAAAAATGAACTGCATTGTACTTTTCCTGATTATCATTTGGTTTTGTTTTGTTATAAATAAGAAACAAAACAAAAACTTCAGTAAAAATATAGTTGGTGAACATATGCTTGGTAACTGAGTTCAATCTATAAAACAAACTGACATCACAGCCCTTTAATAATCACCTGCCGAAGTAAATAGGCAGTGGTTGCCGAGGGTGTTTGAGATGGTCAATCAAATAGCAAGGGGCCTCGGTCGACCCTGGCTTCCACTAGATCAGCCCTGATCAGGATGCACATAGTGCTCCCTCACCTTTTTAGTGCCAGTTTGGATCCCCTTACCCTTAATTCTTGGTGTCATAGATTCAACAAGGTGCTGAAACATTCCTCAGATTTTCGTCCATATTGACATGACAGCGTCACACAGTTGCTGCAGATTCGTTGGCTGAACATCCATGACAAGAATCTCCCATTTCATCCCGATGGGGCTTTATTTAGTTGAGAGTTTAGTTGAAAGCTGGTGACTGTGAAGCCACTGGAGTACAGTTAAGTCACTGGCATAATCAAGAAGCCAGTTTGAGATAATTTGAGCTTTATGACATGGAGTCTTCACTGGAAGTATCCATCCATCCATGGTCCCCTGTGGTCATAAAGGGATGGACATGGTCTACTCAGTGGGCTGTGGGGTTTAAACCATGCTCAGTTGATACTAAGGGGCCCAAAGTGTGCCAAGAAAATGTGCCACATCATTACACCACCTGCACCAGTCTAAACTACTGACACAAGGCTGGACGGATCCATGTTTTCATGATATTTACATCAAATTCTGACTCTACCATCTCCAGACTCATCAGACCAGGCAACATTTCTACAACCTTCTATTGTCCACTTTTGGTGAGCTTGTCTGCAGTGTTAATTTTGTTGACTAATTATTTTCGTCATAGTTTTCATCAATGACGACGAAAACTAGACAGTAACTAATAAAAACATGGACAAACTAAAACTAAATTAACTGACATTTTCATCAACAAATAAAAACTAGATGAAAATCACAGCTACTTTGGTTGTGTGGAAAGGTTGGATGAGATAAGAGGGACATCCAATCACAGCTGCCTTAGCTTGGTGGTGGTGGGATAAGTTGTGGAGCGATCCAATCAGAGCTCCTCTCTTTATGAATTGATATATTCATGTAGAGCAGGTTCACTGTTTGTTGTCAGTTCTGGTATTGTAACTGAGATGCTCTGCCAGGTAGCCTAAATAAAGGTGACTGCATTTCACACAAAAGTTCAATTTGTTTCTGTTCATTTATACATTCAGACTTTAGTAGCATTCATTAAAGGGTTATTAGATGTTTCATTTTATCCAAGTGTAAAACATGACTTCAGAAATTCAGGGAAACATAAAAAGTGCCTTACTCTTTACACTTCATATTTTAATCGACTAAATTTACAGTAGATTTCATCGACTGAAATGTTGTGAAATTTCAACTAAAACTAGACTAAAACTAAAACAATTTAGATGACTAAATTGTGACTTAAACTAAAAGATATTTTAGGCAAAAGACTATAACTAAATTAAAAAGTGCTGTCAAATTAACACTGCTTGTGTGAGCTCCCTTTTCTCAGTTTCTCTTCCTCTGCATCTTGTTTTTAATGAGCCAAAACTTTAGTTGAAATGGACCCTCAGTTAGTTCCCCAGCTCTTCTCACCCAGTTCTCTGATATTTTTTACAGACTGAGGACATCGCAGAGATTGCAAACAGGACCCAAAACCTCCCCAAGGACAACACCAAGAGGCAGCGAATAGTGGTCTTCACCCAGGGCAAGGACGACACTGTTGCAACAGTTGGTAAGCCATTTTTTGTTCTCTATTAACCACATTTTTCCTCATGAGTACCACTCAAAGCTCTCCCAACTTTGGCCCCTCGTGGACATCTTTTAGCCTCAGCTCTAACCTCATATCTCAAAAAAACTGCAGCTTTAAATAGACAGCGGATCCCTGAGTGAAAAGAGGCGAACGCTATCAGTAATTTCTTTGAAGTTAACCTGCAATATTGACACCAGATGTTAAAAAAGACGAAAGCTCGCTCTACGTTCTGTCATTTCAGTGCATAAAAGAAGTGTGGGGGATGCAGAGAGCAGGCATTGATTTGTGAAGTACTTCTAACTTTGTCTTGGACAGACTCCAGGCCAGTCCTCAGCAATTTTTAATGCTTCAACTCTTACATCCTGCTCTTTTTGTTCGCTCCTACAAAACCCTGCCAGAGTGACCTTGAGCGGAGGGGTTGACAACGTTTGGATCCTCGAATCAATCCCATTTCCTTTGATTCAGGGCCGCGTACGTTAGCCGGACATTAAAAGGGCAGTGTCATCATATCTGAGCGGGGGTTGCAGGTTTAAGCGGCGGAGCTGGGGAGAGACCACAGTTTCAGATTACTGCTGGGAGCCGGTGCCTTTGTCGGAGCCACGGGGTGTCTCTCCTCGTTGCCCTTGCAGTTCAGACTCGTCGTGTGAGAGGAGAGATGGCCTCAGGTAAAGACTCCAACATATCACTCATCGCTGGGGACTGCAGAGAGGCGCAGCTACAGCAGGACTGTTAGCACCGCAGGACACAGGCTTCACATTTTATTCACTGTCCTTATTTTGATTCTGCCTGCCGAAGGATTTAAGTGAAGCTGTGTGGAGGGTGACACTGATGGCTCTATTAGACAATCAATAATTAATTATGTCTTATGGTCTGCTAGCTGTTCTGTAAGGATTTGAACCAGACTATCTTGTCTCTATGAAAGTTTAAGAGGCTCTAATCAATATTTTGTACAAGTAATGGATAAAAACAACTGGGTGAGGAACAAAGAGGGACATCAAGCATCCCATGGGTCAGTGGTTCCCAAAATGGGGCCTACAGGGATTGAGGATCTCCCTCGCTACGACAGATTTCAGTCTTTGAATGTTTGTAGTGACATCTTTGGTCAACATAGCTCTTTACATCTACTGTACAGATGTAATACTCTATGCAATTAATTACAGACATAACACATATTTGGCCATCTCATTCCAGTTCATAATTCTTATAGCTGTTAATGTTGATATGGAGACATGATCCTCATGTCTCCATGGTTGATACATCTATAGTAACTATCTCTAGCTCCACATGGACATGAGATCCCTCTTGAAAATGAGGTGTCACATCTCAAGAGGTCTACCACTAATACATTTATACTTAACGGAGATAAATATGGTAATGATGCACTTGTGGTCTGGGCACTCATGAGTTCGTCACTACCATAAATTCTTATTTTCAGTCAGACTTTTATTGATTATACTTCTATAAAATTTTCACCACAACCACACAGACATGAGGAAACAAATTTGACGACGACAGGTCTATGATTGGTCCATTGATCTGTCACTAGCTTTAGTTCTTACTTTAGTCCACTTGTCTCCACTTACCTCCCTCCCTTTGCCCACACACCCAACACAGCATCGTGTGGATTTGCTGTTCATCATGAGACTGGGGTCCACATTCAAGATTTCCTGCTGCTTAACAGAAGGTTTTTTCTTGCCGCCATGATGCAGGGATTCATGATTGGCTATATGGATTCATGTTGGGTGTTGGATGTATATATTTGTATATATATGTATATGTGTATTTTTATATGTATATATGTATCTATGCATATATGTGTATCCATAATATGAAGAGCTTTGTGCTCTATTGTAAAGTGTCTTGAGATAACACTTGTTATGAATTGGCGCTATACAAATAAAGATTGATTGATTGATTGATTGATTGCAATAGCATTTTTATGTGTCTTTAATTGCCAAGGCACTAAGTCTACAGACTTCCAAACATAGTTTCAACATTTCATTTAGCAGCATAAAATACTACTGACATTGCCCCTCTTTTGAATTTTAAGGTGTTATTGTGTTTTTTCCCAGCTTTTTTGGAAGATGTTGCAGGCATCAAATTCACAATGAGTGAATATTTGCAAAAAAAAACAATGAAGTTTTTCAGTTTGAACATGAAATATCTTGTCTTTTTTGGGTATTCATTTGAATATAGGTTAAAAAGGATTTTCCAAATTACTGTATTCTGTTTCTAATACTGTTTTAAACATTGAATTAGGGTTTGACATAACACCAGGCTGTAGTAAAAGAAGAGGTTGGTAACTTCTGTTGAAGTGTCTTTTTTGTGGTATATTGGCTGAATTTGAATTTGGATCAGCTGTTTTAGAGGCCCAATAGCTCCCATAAAATCTTCAGTCCAGAGATCTTTGTTCCACTCCTGAGGGCACAATGCTCTGTCCATTTTCTTTTTGGAGGTAGAATTCTTGGAAGTAAATTTCCTTTCATGAGAATTTGAAAAGAATCTTTAAGCAGAAACCCCGACGCTTGAAAGGAACAAGAATCCATCCATTGTGCTGGAGGTGATGGATAATTCCTGCCTGCTCCTCTCATTGCTCCTGTGTGGAGCCAGAGCCGCCCGGCGCTGTGAACTTTATATAAAATACATGATGAATGCGGGCGGGATGAAAGACAATGTGTTTCAGATGTCATCTACAAAGGCAAACATGATAAATGTCATTGACTGTGCTATCATTGCGCTGGAGCCGTTACAGCCGTGTATGAGCAGGATGCGTGAGAGAACACTGCCATTCACAGCAGCCAAATAAATGTCAATGTAAAAAGAGAATTAAAGATTTTCATTTCCCAGAGGCGGCGCTCTAATAAACTTGATCTCTCATTTTGTTTGCAATTTGTCCTCCTGTCAGGATTTGATCATTTGCCAGCCTCTGCATGTCATGTTAAACCATTTTATAGTGATTAAGGATTGGAAAATGCCTCCCCCTGTGGTATAATTCTCCAAAAAAGAGATGTCAATTTGTTATTGTTCCTTTTTTTCCCTCCCTGCCTTTCATCACACCAGTGCTTCAAACATGCCTTTTTAGAGAGCTGGGGGCACGGGGGAAATGGCCCCTTTATTTAGCTGCCACTGACACGGCTGAACCATGTTGGGCTTTTGCTTATACTCCCATTACAGCAGTAATTAAGATCATTGTGCCCTGAACCTTAACGGTGAGGAGATCTAATAAACGATCATTCAGCCGGGGGTCGCCGCTTTAATCGCTGATAAGGACTTGATAAAGCCTGACTCGGCTCCTCTGTGAGTTTTAGAGCTCTCGAGGGGGCTAGGCAGGCAGATTTCAAGAAAGGAAAAGCCTGATCTATACGTGTTAATCATGGAAGAATGAGGAGTGAGAACTGTGAGGCATAACTTTGAATCAGCTTTATTTACACAAAGCTACTGTGACAGTGTTATAAGCAGCTTCTGCCCTTATCTTAACTGCATTACATTGTCAGAACAGCCTCATAATGTAGTTACGGGGTTCCTCAGGGAAACAGTCTTGTACCCTTTTAATTATCTGTACATGCAACCAATTAACCGTTATTGATACATACATGTTTGATCAAATTTGGAATTTACTGCCACTCTGTCATACATTGTCAAGCCCTGGTTGTTTTCCAAAGCAAACATCAGACATATTTTTATATCCAGCTTTTGATGTCAAGTCTTTTTTTCATTTTATGCCTATTTTTTGAGGGATGAACAACATTTTCGGTACAGCATCGGTATCTATAGATATAAAAATGTCTGCTAATATTCACAATTGATGTTTTAGCTGTATATCAATCAATCTTTATTTGTATCGCACCAGTTCATAACAAGTGTTATCTCAAGGCACTTTACAGTAGAGCAGACTGAAGCCATACTCTTCATTTTATAGATCCACATATATGCATATAATATAATAAATATATCAGTATATACACATACATAAATCCAGAGATGTATCTATCTAGGCTAAAAATAAGAATTTGTGATAGAGACAAACCCATGGACGCCCAGATCATAAATCTGTCCTCATCACATTTGTCTCTGTTGAATATAGATTGAATCAATCAATCTTTATTTGTTTAGCACCATATTTGTCTTTGTTGAATATAAATGTGTTAAAGGTTAGCCCCTTGAAATGTGGCATCTCATTTTAAAGAGGGACCTCATGTCTATATGGTTGTAAAGATAGTTACTATGGATGAATAATCAATACAACCATGGACAGAGAGATCAATCTAATGTTTACGTTAATATCTATCATGAATATAATCCAGAGAGGAATGATGTTGATGATAAAGCAGCATCTAGTTGAACTGCTCTTAAATGGGTTTAACTGGTCTAAAAGTGTGAATTTATGAATACATTAGCAACAAGTTTGTAGAGTTTTGGATATTAATTTTAATTGACAGTATAAGGTCCAAAAATAGGGATGATTTTCTGGAGCAGGCTAACAAATCACTTTTCGTTGGTGTCATCCAAAAAAACAACCTTCAGATATTCCTGTTCATCAGTATCAATATCTGTATTGGCTAGAATATTTTCTGAAATATCAACATATTGAGTATCTGCAAAAGGTCCTCAATCATTCATCCCTACTATTTTTACATGGAATTTTATTACTTCCGCCAAGTAGGCAGTGTTTTTGCTGGTTATCTGTCCATCTGTGAGCAGAGTAACTCAAAGTTTTGGAAATTTTAAGGCAATACTGTTCATGGCTAACCTTGCAGTGCAGCTGGATCCACCTGATTTAGTGTCTTTAATCAGGCAGATCCATCTTTCCAAGCTCCAATCTACAATGATTGAGAGGGGCTGCCCAATCAGCATCCATCAGAGCAGGAAGAGGTGGAGCTACGAGCGAGGCGACAGCAGGAAGTGACTGTTTGTAGAGAGATTAGCATAGACGCTAACAGCTTTAGTAGCAGTTTTATCAAATCTGGACCACATTTCTTTATTAAATGAAAACACTTCTTGATAGCCACCTGTTGTGTCAGGTGAGGTCATGGCACAAAGAAGCAGCAGTTAGATTTTGGTGGTTAACATTGGGTGATGGAGCAGTTTCCACATTTTTAATAATAATTTGACTAAGATTGTTTGTGCTTATTTAGCTCTTGTAGTTCTTGGTTGCTTCTTTTTGTTTTTGTTTTTGCTTTTTAATTAACCTTTATTTAACCAGGTTTGTCCCATTGAGATCAACAGATCTGTTCTGCAAGGGAGACCTGAACAAGAATGGCAGCAAGACACAGTTTCACCAAACAGTCACTCAGACTCAAACAGAGCAGAAGAAGTGAGGAATAATTTTCAGTAAGTCATCAGTTAAAACAATGACATTCAAAAAGTCTGACTTCCAAAGTTTTCACCGCAGATTTAAAAACATTCAGAAACACCAACTTTTCCAATTCAGGTCGGACTCTGGGAACAACAAACTGCACAAAGCTCAGTGATCTCAGGTTGTGTAATCCATCTTTCAAGATTAATAAAGAGGAGAGAGAGTCAGGAATTTTGCCAAGAATGGCTTTGTAAATGAACACATGCCAGTGTCCAAGACGACATTGTTAGCGCTGTATTTCATTGAAGTTAGGAAGATTCCCCTGAAGGCCTTTGCACACTGGACACAATTATTTTGTAGAAATAAGTCACTTATAGTTATTTTAATTCCAATAGCCTATTACACTAGTAATGTGATGCCGCAGAGTGATGAAGCAGGTTTTATCTTTCAGATGTGGTCGTTTTTTTTCAAGGTCTCACGTCCATCAAGCCCACATCTGACCAGTGAAAGCACTCATTGTTGTCACAGTCATTACATTCAACATGCCATCCTGCTTTATTGTGTGTTTTTCCTGAAGCACTTCGTTTTATTGGAAGAATGAATTCAAAGATGATGTATAGAGGAAGATAGTGTTGGAGCTGCAGTGTGATGATGGTGTGTGTACTCAAGCTTCTACTGTTGTAACAGTTGGTCCTGAACTCACCAAGTTCACTCCTTTGAGAATCAGGTGGAACATTTTAGTTCCTGTTTGAAGGGCTATATGTGACATTATTTCATCAAGCAGCCAGATTTTTTATTTCTGTACTGCTGTAGCATTTCCTGATGAGAGAAATGAATCTTTTCAAACCTCTGAGCTAAAATGAGCACCAGGTCACCATGAGCACCTCTATAGTCGAGACCATTTTGATATTTAAAGCATGGTATAAATATACAATAAAAATGCAACTACCAGGCGGCAACCCCCCCAGCTGTGAAAATTCCAGATCCTGCAGTACCTGGAGTGTCCCCTAGAGGCTGGCTGCAGAAACCTGAACAAATGTGTGCAGGGAAGAGACATTTTTTTACGGATTAAATAAACATCTTTACAGCCTGGTTTAAAAAACAGCTCCAGTCTAAATAAATAATATATCTATGTGCTCTGACTGTACAGGGGTTGAATTTTAATTTTGCTGTTGTTTTTGTTTTATTTTTCTTTTATTCACTCCCTTATTGACTCTATCCAATTGTCTTTCCCCTTTCAATAAAGGCAATAAAGTCCAAAAAATATCTAAAAATGTTTATCTCTTTGAAACCGTGATGGGTTTTTTTAATGTACTGCTTGTTTTTCTTCACTGTATCTGCTCATATTTCCTGTTTTTGAACCATTTTACTCCTTTTTTCTTGTTTTGTCTTACGTAATTCTACCTTGATCCCTCTATACAGGGGCTGAATTATTTTATGTCGCGCTAGCAATTCTGTTATTGAGGATTTCTGCTTTTCCAAATGGCCGACGTCACATGGCTTCGTCCAATTCTTCTACATTCTGAGGCAAATGCACGTTATATTGAACAGAAAGGTATGTCAAGAATCACCTTTGGTGTGTGATGACCTTAAGGTTCAAGGTCTTTAATCCTCGTTTATATCCGTAGTTTATAAAATTACTCCAAACCACCATACCATGAGGTGTTCAACTGTTTTTTCCCTTTTTCTTTATTGTATGGGGGTCCTGGTAACTGAGTGGGTTGTGTCCATATTCTTACCATGTATTGAGACTCCTGCTTGTGCAGGCAGCCTGGGTTCATTTAAAGCCTGTGGCCCTTTTTCTGCATGTCCTTCTCTGCTTCTCTCACCCCCTTTTGACTCTATCAACTGTCTCTCCACTCCCAATAAAGGCAAAAAGTCCTTAAAATATCTAAAAATGTATATCTTTTTAAACCCATGATTGTTTTTTTAATGTACTGCTTGTTTTTCCTTAGTAAATCTGCTTATTTTTACAGTTTTTAAACCATTTTACTCATTTTTCTTGTTTAGTCTCACATAAATCTACCTTTTGCTGTCAGCTATGATATACATTATCCATCTGTCATCCCTCTGTGAAGCACTTTTGGCTGCTTGCCTCTCTATATGAAAGGTGCTTTATAAACAAAGTTAAGTTGCTGATTAGACTCAGCAGGTTTACTGAAAAACCCACTTAAAGATGTTTAATAGTGTGTTTAAAGAGCTGAATGTTTAAGATAAATACTTCATGATGGACTAAATCAATTCACATTCAGCTCTATGAGAAAGACCGCCTCTCCTTCCCCTTGGCATCTCACACTGGAGTGTTTTCTTTCATGTCTCACTGAAAGGATATTGGTTGGCGATGATCTTTTGCCTGTGGTTACAGTAATTACCGGCATATGTATTCTCTTTTTCTCCCCCTCGCTAACTCGATTGTGAACAAAGATGCTGCTTATGATAGGGAAACAGATTGAATGTCAGCTCGCTCCTAACCTGTCGCGTTTGCCAAGAGAGCGGTAATGTTGTTTTTTTCCTCTCTCTGGGTTGGCTGAAATACAACGAGGAAACCATCCAGAAGAAGTGTTCTCCGGGAAGTTTCTCACATGAGGATGTTCTTGTGCCTTTTAGCAGAACAGTCGTGCCTCAGCGTCAGTCTTTAAGTGTTTAAAATGATGTATTAAATGTTGTTCTTGCGTAGATTTTTCACTGTAACAGGATCAAAGTTAATTTCAAAAACCTGCCAGCTATTTCATCCACCTTCTTTCTGTTGCGGCAACAATAGTGATCGCTGGAACACGACCAAGCAAAGCGTGTAATAATTTCAAAATCAGAACAACGCTCCATATGCTCATTTTCCAATAAAGCCGGGGTCGTCTTATTTGCATGTACAGTCACTATTTTTAACAGAAGTGCATTTTCTCAGTCAGTGAATTGGCATTGTTAGAAAGAATAGCCAATAATAAAGGACTTAATTGATACTCATTTCAAAGAGACGCCTGTTGAAAGAACTTCTTAAGTTTAATCACCACCATTCAAGAGTTGTAATGAGGGAATTATAAAGAGCGAATTAACAAAAGCACACAATTATAGCTTACTCCAAGGAGCTTTTTGAATACCTTCGACTTTTTTTTTCTGCCTTTTTCCTCCACTCTCTCTGTCGTGCAGGTTAGAAGCAATCTGCTGTTTTTGTCGAACCAAACTCGAAGAACAAAGATGTTTCAGTGTTAGAGAGGGATGAGGGGAAAAAAAGAGCAGTGGATTTTTATTGATTGAAAATAATGTTGCAGATCTCATTACAGTGAAATGTGAAATGAGTTCAGCAAAGTGATGTTTTCAGACGTGCTAGCAGCCAGAAACAACAAAGTCAGAGTGAGTTGGCAGCAGCTCTTCCTTTCTGTTATTCTTTTTTTTTTTTTTTTTTAACCGCTCCTGCCAGTTGGATCTGGAGCTGCAACGGGCGGGGAAAAGTTGGACTGTAACCTGAGTTAACATGTCAGTCAGATTTAATAATTTGCATCAATGAGGTTATGTGAACTTTCCCCCCAGAACAGCGGAGAACAAACTTTGGACGTGATGATAGATGGAGGATAAATACAGGGTGTCAGTGCAAACACAGAGAACTGCTAAGAGTGAACTTACAGGTTAGATATGTCAGAGCATGTTCCTTTGGAGCTGGAATTCAGATTGACATGTTTACATATGTGTCAAGAATTAGCATCTCTTTTAACTTGTGTGATGTTTTACAGTGTACAGAAAGTAGTGTTGTGAAAGGATCACTATAAAAAGAAACGAGAACAAATGCTTAAAATGTCTGTCCAGCAGGAGCACCACGACAAAAAGGGGTGATCATGGAGGGCTGTGGACCAGTGGTACTGTTGGTTGTCTCTTTAATGGAAGGTTAGGGGATCAGTCCCTTGTTGGTGCTGCAGATAGACATTTACTCGGTGTCCTAACTGAACACAAGCATCAGATGTGTCAAGGGTGTCAAGGTTAAAACGTCGCACAGCATCGCGCAGCATCACATGCCTGCTGTCCCCACTACATCCAATAAAATGTAATGCCTTGCCTTGTGCTTCCCCGTAAATACAGGCCCTGCTACGTGAGAAAAGTCAGAGAGAATGAAGAAAATCCCTCTTTCCCACGCTTTGTCAGTGTCAATTCACATGACGGAGGGAATAAAAGAGACGAGATGTCAAGGTAAAATTGTTGCGCAGCATCACACTGTATTGCACATCTGCTGCCCCCACTAGATCCATTAAAGGATGTATTTCCTTACCCTGTGTTTCCTCTTGCAAAAAATACATCAAGTGCTTTACCTTTAGAGCGAGACAAATGGAAGTGAAGTGCCTTTAATTGCTAGGGATGGTCTCAAAGGCTCATGAATACACAGCTCTCTGTGAGCTTAAGTTTCTCCTTCGGTGCTGAAAGTGAAAGTAAATTATTTTGTTCAACAGATAAACAGGCTCTGATGAGTGAGAAAAGTCAAAGAGAAAAATCCTGATTGTCTTGCAGAGTCAAGCTCACAAAACTCAGATCATCTCAAACTGGTTTCTTGAACATGACAATGAGTTCTCTGTACTCCAGTGACCTCCACAGTCACCAGATCTCAATCCAACAGAGCACCTTTGGGGTGTGGTGGAACAGGAGATTCTCAACATGGATGCACAGCCAACAAATCTGCAGCAACTGTGGTGCTCTCATGTCAACATGGACCTAAATCACTTAGGAATGTTTCAGCAGAATCAGCACCTTGTTTAATCAAAAAAGATTTAAGATGCTCTGAAGGCAAAAGGGGTTCAACTTGGTACTAGCAAGTAGGGCTGAATCATTTTTGGAAAGGATCTTAGTGTGATTGTTCTGGCAGATATTGCGATTTCAGTATACACTGTGTTTACAGTATAGACAACAGTAAGGAAATCAATGATCAAAAGCACATAACACATTATTCATCATCTCATATTGATGATAAATAATCTGTTTTCATTATTTAAGGGATACTCCAACTTTTACTCCTAAACAGAGGCTTTGTGTTGTCGACCTGCGTACCAGCACTTCCTAAATGCAAACTAGTAAAACAGTTGACACAACAGATCCTGGAGTGTGCAAAAAAATTGCAGCTTTGGTGATCACATGATTGCGTTGTCTGAAATTGCGATTTCAAATCCGAAAACGATAAATCTTTCAGCTCTACTAGTGTCCCTAATAAAGTGGCCGGTGAGTGTGAAAGTCTCTCCAGCTCTGACTCCTCCTGTTAGGCACGCACTGCACTGAAGAACCATTTGTTCTAAGTACCTCAAACATATTTACTCACTCATTTATGTTTTATTCTCGAGGTCTAATGAACTGAAAACCTGTTTGTGAACAACTGCGGCCGCCTCCAGCTTTAACGCGTCCTGTTTTACGGCCGCAGACGAGCGCTGCAGTTAAGCGCCGCCACAACTAACGAGCAGAGTTTCCTCGGCGTGGAGCGAGTGACAAACTGTAATTCATTGTTAGCACATTTTCCACTGCGCTTAATCTTTTGGAGAGGGAGGAGGACTCTCCAGCTTCGTCTGTGGCATTAATTAAGTCAAGTCGTTATGCCGCTAATTAGCCGATCCTAAAAGGATTCTTGTCTTTTTGTAATTTATTATCAGAGCGACGATCACCTGCTCGCTCTGACAGGGAGAATGTGTCAGTATGAAAACAGTCTCTGATCTGATCACAGCCTCTGATACTGTCACTGTGAGCTCCCTGAGACCGGGTGAGTCTCTCTGACAGGTGCTGAGCCACAGTCCAGGCCTGAGGCACCAGGCTCTCACTGTAGGTGCATGCACATGGGGGTTTGGAGGTCAAAGGCCAAGGTCATGGAGTATTATAGTCATCCTGTGATTGTGAACGCAATATCCCAAGAACACTTTTCAGGATTTTAATCAAACTGGACACAAATATTTGTTGAGATTCAAGGATTAAATTATTTGAATTTCAAGGTCAGAGGTCAAGGTCATGGAGTCTTATAGTCATCCGGTGATTGTGAATGCTGTATCTCAAGAATACTGTTAAGGACTTTATTCAAACTTGATACAAATTTGTTGAGACTCAAGGATGACTAGTAAGTTTAAAGGTCAAAGGTCATGCTATTTGTGGTCACCTTTTGCTTGTGAACGCAATCTCAAGAGCACTTGTAGGGATTGTAATCAGACTAGGCACAAATTTCCACTGAGACTAAAGGATGAATTAATGAGTTTGAGGAAAATAGATCCAAGGTCAAGCTCATGTAGTCTTATGGTCATCCTATGATTGTGAATGCCATATCTCAAGAACACTTTTAAGGATTTTAACCAAACTTGACACAAGTTTTTGTTGAGATTCAAGGATTAAGGATAATGAATTTAAGGGTCATAGGTCAAAGGTCAAGGTCATGGGTTCTTATGGCCGTCGTTTTCTTGTGAAACAGTATCACAAGAACCTTTTGAAAGATTTTAATCAAACCTGCAAAGCTGTCCGTTGAGACTCAAAGATGAAATAATATAAGTTTGAAAGTCAAGGCCATGGTATCTTTTGGTTATACTTTGCCTGTGAAGGTGATACATCAAGAACTTACATGGAAAAATGTCCATTGAAATAGTAAAATTAAGTGGTTTGTGTTTGAGGATCAAAGCTCAAGGTCATCAGTTCTTGCTGTCATACTTTGCTTGTGAAATCAATGTCTTTAGAACCCTTCAAGGGAATTCATCAAAACTTGGCACAAATATCCATTAAGATTTAGAAATTAAGTAGTATTAGTTTAGGGGTCGTAGGTCAGAGGTAAAAGTCATGGCATCTTGTAGTCATACTTAGCTTTTGGGCGATATCTCAAGAATCCCTGTTGGGATTTTAATCCAAGATTTTGGCTGGTAGAACAAATGTTAAGGTCATGGGTTGTTGTGGTCATCCTTTGCTTGTGAATGCAATATGTTGAAACGCTAGAAGGAATTTCAATCAAACATGGCTCAAATGTTATTCAATATTTAAGGACAAATTTACTAGATTGGAGGTCATAGGATAAAGGTCAAAGTCATGGAGTCTTGTGGTAATCCTCTGTAAACACCTTTTGTTCATTGAATGCAAGATTCTTGAACATTTGAGGGGATTTTTGTTTAACTTTGCACTAATGCCTTCTCTCAGTGAAGGATAACCTGATAATTTTTTTAAGGTCAGAGGTCAAAGTTTTTCACATGCCTGTATTTGCTCACATGTAAATACCTTTATCACAGAAACACTTGTAGGAATATCCTTCAAATTTTACACAATCATCCAACGTAACACAAGTTTGACACTACTACATTCACGTTTTCTTATCATCTTCCGATTTTGAAAGCATTATGTCAATCTGGTAAGATTTTAGAGGGACAAGGTCAAATGTCCTCAGGCCTTGTGCTCACACCTTGTTTGTAACTTGGACGGACTTCTGTCAAAAATTGCACTAATGTCCTGTCTGACTTTGTTAAGTCTGGGGGGGTATAAGATCAGAGGCAAACTGACCCTCTGCTGTACTTCCTCTTTGACAGTCTTTACCTCTCTGAGGCATAAAACAGCCATGCAGTAGATGTAGTTTGGCGTCACGTGTTGAGCATATGCTCACCTGCAGGTTGTGTATCTTTCCCCTCTGACAGACGAGGACAACAATGAATTAATAGATTAATAAGATGAGGTGTTATATCTGCCGCCCAGATATTCACCGAGCTGTTGTTAGATTAGCAGGGAGCCTCATTAAACAACTTTCTGTAGTTTTTTTTTCTCATGTTCTCCTTAAACTCCAGCCTTTTTCTCTCCATAAGAGGTCTGTCAGCCTCCTCGTGTTCCTTTTATCCTCGTGTCAGTCTTTTGTCTCCTGCACCTTTTTGAAGGCTCACGTCGGCACCAGAGCCCTGGGATTGTTTGAAGATCCTGTGTGTGTGGTTTGGATTGTTCTGACATAAGTTGCTGATTTAATGTCACTCTACACCTCCAGACTTTGTCATCTGGTAGATTTTTGTTTCTCCTTTTCTTCCCCCCACCTCCCCTCCTCTCCTTTAAACTGGAAGTCCCTTTGAAGTGCATATGCTACTGATAATTGAGGCAATATAATTCACTGAAAATAATGCAGGGACCCTTGTTTAATGGTTTCCGTTTGAGCTGAGGGGACTCAGAAACTGTTTTCATTGTTTTTAATTTAACAGAGCACTCAGGTTAAGCACAGGGACATGTTTAGACTATGTGGCACATTTTAGACACAAAAGAGTTCCTATTAACAGGGTTCCTGCAGGTCTTAAGTCCAGTTTGTGGCATTTAAAGTCTTAAAGTCTTTAAATGGTGCTTGGACTGAGACAAGCCTGAATACTTAGAAATACACTTTTTATTAGCAACACATGGGTGTGTACTCGTCTTTTCATGGATTTGCTCGTACACCTGCAACATTACGGCTCTGAACGAAGTTGATATGTCTGTATTAACAAACCATCAATAGAAGAGGACAGTGGGGATGCTGATTAGTCACACATACAACAAGATACAGCTTTAAAGGATTATGCATTTGTGGAATGAGCAACACAACTAGATGCCCTAATAAAACGTGCCAACTAGAAGCAGGTGTTCCTGTGCGCAGAGTGGCAGGATTATTTGGTGTCAGTCCTGGTACTATTTAAAAACTTAGAACCAAATTCTGTGAGACTGGTGAAGTCAAAGACAGGCTGTGAAGTGGGCATCCCAGGAAGACAACACCACAAGAGGACCAGTTAACCCTTGCTTTACTGAGGAACCGTAGGCATTCCCTGAGGGCAAGAGGAGATTTTGGCACTTTTTTAGGGTGCTACCCACATGTTACCCACGAAACTAAACCGCAGGGCCCATGCGCAAACCACCTCAGACGTGCTTTGTTTTGTTGATCTCCTTACAAGCATGTTTATGGTGCTTTGCACGTGCGCCCTAAATTTAGTTTTGTATGTATTTCTTTCAAAAATTACATAACGTGCTAATCTTAGTCTAGAAATAGATAACGAAACATAATGTGGTAAAAAACGAGTCACCGCAAGCACACAGGACTGTTAAGAGTTGCTGAAGAGTTTATCTGATGACTGTAGGCAGAGGCAGGCTAACACTTCCCATTGACTCCAGGAAAACAAAAAAGTTGGTGTATCCCTTTAACACTACCCCTGTAAAGCCATATCTTTCCAATTTACTTATTAAAATGTCATGATCGGTTGTATCAGATGCCTTCTTCAGATCAATAAATAACCCTATTTTTTTTTTTTATCATAGGATTTTGTGATGTCTTCCACTGATTCTTTAAGTGCCATTGGTGACCTGTTTTTCGAAATCCATACTGACTGTCAGAAAGCAGACGGTGTTTGTCAGCGACAAGTTTTTTTCCAGAATTGTTAAAACTGTTGTAACAGTGAGAAGGGCCTGTAATTTCAATGAAGTCCTCTGATTGTTCCTCACAGGTGAGAAGGTTACCATGTTCCCCGTGCTGGACATCGACCAGAACGACATCGTGGACACTAACGGAGCGGGAGACGCCTTTGTGGGAGGTAAGGCATGAATATCATCTTCCAAACAGCTTGGTGTCTCTGTACTCTCCCAATTAACCTTTGATACTGGCCAGCTAGCTTACTCAGCCTTACCTGTAGACGATATGAGTGTGACATTTAGCCTGCTGTTTTCACCCTGTTTGAGCTTAACGCTGCCCTGAATTCAGCAGCATATGGAAGCTGTTGGGCATAAAATAGATATCAGTGATATCAACCGTAGTTCAGCTCTACTAGTACTCCAGTTTGACTAATTAGTGCCTGAGTAGACTTCAATAGTGAAGCAAAATCTTCTACTAGTAGACAGTTTTGTGTAACTATTAGTACTAATAGACTTAAAAATGTTAGTAGTAAAAATTCAGAGCTTTACATAACATAAAATTGTCTACTAGCAGAAGATTTTGCTTTACTATTAAGGTCTACTTGTGCACTAGCGCACCAAAAAAAAATTTCTTTACTAGTACTACTTATAAACTCAAAATATCTCACTTGAAGTACTAGTAGATTGTTTTAGTCTACTAGTACTAAAGCCAAAAGTTTCACTAGTAGTACTAGTAGACTTAATGCAAATGGAGGATTATAATCAAATCCAGCACCCTGATTGGTTGTAATATTTTTGAAAGCCAATGGGAAGCCTGAATTTGCTTTTCCCCGCCCTCCTTAATAGCATATTAGGCTTACTAGTAGTACTAGTGAACATTTTTAAGTCTACTAGTAGTTTTAGAGACACTTTTTGCTTTACGAGCTGAACTACGGTTGATATCACTGATATCAATTTTATGCTCAAACGCCTTTCCATCACAGCCTGCATCTGGGTCCAGGTGTAGGGAGAAGAAAGTCCGGCTTACATGATGCTAACTCAGCTTTTACCGCTTCTCTTTCTTTCCCAGGGTTCCTCTCTGCGTTGGTCCAAGAGGAGCCGCTGGAGGAGTGTATCCGGGCCGGGCACTACGCCGCCAACGTCATCATTAGACGGGTCGGCTGCACCTTCCCAGAGAAGCCAGACTTTCACTGATGTGTCCAACTGCTTCTGTCTTTTTCCACAAACATACTTGTAAATGTTTGCTTCAGGAATTTATGTACAATTGTTTTTTTTTCTATTTACAGTAACTGACAACACGGGACTTAAAGCTGCGTCTTGAATAATTAATCAGACTCTAGTGAGTAACTCAAATGTTTTACTGCAGGTCAAATGTTCTGCTATGAAATATTGGATTAATATAGTAATATATGGGAGTATTCTAATTATGTCTTTTTAATTATCTAAATTGAAAACCTTAAGCTAATATCTGATACTGTATCACCACATATGTGGAAACTACTCTGTGGAAGCCCTGAGCGGACAAACACGCGTTTCATTTTATTTAGTTTTCTGGTGATAAAAATAATTTCCTGTTGTTTTCTTGATATTTGGACTTATTTATGTCATCACCGCACTTTAGCAACACAGCGTTTCCCTCCATAACAAGATCATTGCCCAAGACCTCGAGGAAACAGATGAAATGATCTTATTATTTTAGGAAAACTTCAAATTTACGTGTTAGCTACAGTGGTCCTAAAGTGTAAAACACAGCAAAAAATTGGAGCATACACACACAATCAGATCAAAACACACAATAGAAATAATAAAAAACACAAGAAAAAAGAAATCCCAGCAAGAACAATATACACAGGAAATATACCTGAAAACACAACAAATAAAAAGGCAATAATAAGAAATGTAGGCAAACACATCAGCAAATCAAAACTCAACAGATAAACAAAACATGTCAGCAAATCACAAAACACAACAACAATTTGAGATAGTACAGCAAAAAAGAAAAACAAGAAAGGAAATCTCAGCCATTAACCAAGATAGCATCAAATCACAAAACACAACAAAAATGAAAAACACAACAAAAGTAAAACCTTTACTACAAATTCAGAGCATAACAATAACTCAAAACAAATAAATTCAAATGAAAAAAAAAAGATCAAATAAAAAGTAAAGAGATGATACAGCAGATTGCAAAATGTAACTAAAAAGGCAAACACAACAGCAACTCAAAACTCAACAGATAAAAAAACATATTAACAAATGGAAATACTACAAATCACAAGAAGTTGAAATAATGCAAAAAATGTGAAAAACAAAAAAAGAAAAAGCAGCAGAAAAACAAGATAACATCAGACCACAAAACACAACATAAATCAAATACAGCTACAATCTTGGCAATCTTAACTTGAAATTAGGAGCACAAAAAATATAAACACAAATGACAAACTAATAAAAATAATACAATCAAATAACACTACAAAAAATAATTGAACAAAAAACAAATAACACAAAAAACACAAGAACAATTAGCAAAAAAAACAAAAAATCACAACACTGCAAATAAAAAACAAAAGAAATGAAAATGCAATAATGAAAACACAAATTAAAATAACAACAACAAATTTAGAAACAAAACGACCCATAAGACAACACAACAGCAAATTAAAGCTCATAACACCAAAAAAACACAAGACAAATCAGAAAACAGAAGAACAATCCCACCACAAAACAAATTATAAACTGCCACGACCAATCACATCATGAAATATGCAACTTAAAATCAACGAATAAAGCAATAAATTTTTACAACAGTAACATTTACACAAGTCACAAAATACAAAAATATGAAGAATTCAACAACAAATTTAAAACATGAAACAAATTTTAAGAGAAAAAACAAATATTTTAGAAAACACAGCCAAAAATTTAAAATACAACAATGCATCGAACTTGACAACAAGTTAGAAATAAAAATGGAAGCTGATAAGAAAAGTCAATAACATGAACACAACAATATTTTTGATATCTTGCACTTTTCTTGTGTTTTGTTTTTCCTGTTTGTTACTGTGATTTTGGATTTGTTGTTTTTTATTAGTCATTGTGGTTTCACCTCAGGTTTTATGGTTATCACCATAAAAAAACATTGAAACATGCGGACAAATGTCCTCTCAGGGCTCCCGTACTTATCCAGCCCTGATCCATGTTTACTCAGGATATCCTGCCCTCTCCTTCTGTCTTCCTTAAGCTCTTAAACTTTTGTATAAGTTCTTCACTATATGATTTTTTTTAATGTATTTCTGTTGTGCAAAGCAATGATAATTTAAGTTATGCCGATGGATCAGGGGTGGAGGAGTACATTATCCCGCAGGACAGGTCTAAAAAGTTTGTGGTTCTGCCCTGAAGTGAAGGACGGCAGCTGTGGTGAGCTTCGATCCTCAAAATCGATTTCGACGTTGACCCGGAGTCACGGCCCAAAGACTCACCACGCAACTTTTCAAACATTCCTACTCATCGAGCCGGATTTGCCGTCTTCAGTCTCCTCTTAACAATTATTCCTATGCTAATGATCTGCTCTTCACAGCTCCGTCTCTGTTTGAGCTTCTGTGATTCCAGCAGACATTCATTTGCCACAAAAGTGAGTTTTTTTTTCTTTTTTTTTTTGGAGTGCAAACAATGAGCGCCGTCCTTCACAGAGCAGCAAGTTACAAACTTTTTTGACAAGCCTGCAGGCGCCGAGTGGTGTGATATATATGCTAAAAAAAGAAGTGCATTTTCAGTCAAGAGCTGCTTTAATATTCAGCTGATACTCTGTGGAAATTAGGCGAGGAGCTCCAGTTCTGGTCTCTTTAAAATTTCAGAGGTGTTGGGAAGAAGTGGGAATATTGTTTTTTTGTTATAACACAATAAAATAATCTCAAACCCAACTAATCTGGAACCAAGAGAGTTCACACTTAGGCTTTTTTTCTTATTGGATGGAGAAGCACCAATGCATTAGGTACACATGCTTATCTGCTCCTCAATGGAAGTAGCTAACCAACCAATCACACGGCAGCAACTCAGAGACTTTAGGCTTGTGGAGATGCTCGAGCCGACCTATTTATTTATTATTTATTTATTTATTTATTTATTTATTTATTTATTTAATTATTTGCACATAGTTAAAAGAGAAGTGGTAGCGCAGCAGGTAGTGCACATGCCTCACAGCAAGGAGGTCACCGGTTTGATCCGGGGTCGGGCAGGGCATCTCTGTGTGGAGTTCACATGTTCTTCCTGTACATGCGGTTCTCTCCAGGCACTCTGGGTTCCTCCCACAGACCAAAAACATGCTCATTAGGTTGATTGGTGACTCCAAATTGCCCTTAGGTAAAAGTGTGAGTGTAAATGGTTGTTTGTCTCTCTATGCTGCCCTGTGATTGGCTAGCAACCGGTTTAGGGTGTACCCCCCACCATGCTTGTTTTCATTTAAGCCTGCTTCCTTGTTCCTCAGTCATTTGGTAACATTCTGTTCCACGTCACAGTTCACGCAGTCATGACTCGGGACTCGTCGACTTTCCCCACACACGTGAAGATTTTTGGTTGTCAATATTGAACAAGTTTAATTTTTATGATTGTTGGCCCCAAACAGTTTCTGAGCCGATTATTGGGAAAAAATTCCCTCTTCACACACTCAGACCACAGGATAATCTTATAGGATAATCTTATAACAGGGTTTCCACACGTCCTGGAAACCTGTAAAACCTAGAAGATGAATGACCAATTTTCAAGTCATGGAAAATATGAAAAAAAAAGAAAAATGTCCTGGAAAAGCTTGAATTGTGCTGGAAAATTAGTTATCCTTCTTCTGCTTCTCTCTACCTTGTTATTGAACGCAAATGGATTAAAAAATTTGTGCATAGCCTATGTATGTATGTAGCATGAATAATACATAGAATATAAAAGATATGAAAAAGCTAAGGTATGAAGTTGGTTATGTAACACTGGAATCTGTGGGTGTGATTGTGCTATTCTGTGATAAATTTGTCATAATTTCTAAGAATGTAAGACATTATTTCATAGATTTTTTACAGCCATAGACTGCACATCTGGTAAATCAGACCTCTGGTGCGGAAAAGGCATAAATATAGCAAGCTGGGTAAATGATGTACAAAATGTAATGTACAACTGTAGAAAAGGACACTGCAAAGTGTTTGTTGGGGGGGTGGGGGGTTGAAAACATCCTGGAAAAGTCTGTATAAGACAAAAGATAATCTGGCATTTGCCATCCTTGGTCAGGAAGGGGGAAAGTTAGGACAAAAACAGCCCAATAATCTTTATGTGTGTACTCCACTTAAGATCTGGTTCGTTTGCCTCGTCTTGTATTTTCTTGTTGTCGATCTTTGCCTGTATTAAAGGTCAACTTAGTTGCGTCTGTTTGCCGTGGAGGTGAAGCATCACAGGGGCATAAATATTACAGCTTGAAACAGCAGTGTGAATGGGGCTACTGGCTATTGTCAAGTACCTGATACAACCCAAAGTAAAAATACTGGACATCCCTTTGGCGTGTTGTAAATTCGTACAGCCTTAAATTAAGGCCCCGTTTACACAACAATGACAGAAACGGAGAGTTTTCGTTGTGTTTGCATCTTCCATTTACACGAGAACGGTGCTCAGAGCGCCTGAAACCGCAAACTTTTGAAACCAAGGTCCAGAGTAAAAAGTTTTGAAAACATTTGGCATCCGTCTGTGTGTAAACAGGAATCAGGCAGTACGCAGTACTCTTTCACATGAAGGTTGCGCGCGGACCCAAGAACAACAACAATAACAACAACAGCTTCAGCCGTCTACCGAGCAACATGTGTGCTGCTTACTGTGCTGGTTTGTTATCCAGACAAAAATATCCAGACAGATTTGTTGTTCAGACAAAAAATTCTGGTGTCTTTGCCTGTATGCTCGCCATTATTGTTTGTGAAAAGTTTGTTTTCATGGGAAAGCTTACGTGTGATGTAACACCGCTGTTTCATTTCAAACCTACATCGCTAACTACTGGCCTGGCATGCACGCGACAGCGTTTTCAGTTGTTCTCGCGGATCCGTGTAAATGTGCATTGTTTTCGCATCGTCTCCGCATAAATGCAGAGTCCTTTTGAAAACGCAAAGGAAAAACCTTTTCATTTCTGGTGACAACGTTGTCGTGTAAACGGGGCCTTAGACCCATTAGAAACGATTGGATTACAAAATTAATCTGCAGAAACGCCTTCTTACAGATAAATCTTGCCGTATACGTTAACAGAGACAAAATGACTGACAAATAGAAGACAAAAATGATCAGTTTTGGTCAAAATTGGAGGAGCATTGGTAACACAGAGCGATTGTATATTCCTCATTATTTAATCAGCCAGAGGCTCTGTCATGCTAATCACTTTTGGACAGCTCCACTCTTTCCATTATGGGGGGGGCTTTAGGAGAAGGGTAAGGGGGGGGGGGGGGGGGGGGCAGCGACCAGGACCAGCCTGGTGTCCTGGCTCCGCTCGGTCACCCCCACTCATGCCTAACTGGACTCTCGGGGTGTGGAGCTGCGCCGCGGGGCTTCAGGAGATCATTTTTCTCAGTTAAGGGATTAGTGGTTGCTCTTCTCGGCGATCATTAGTGAGACCTGAAAATTAGGCTGATCCTTCGTAACCAGCTGTGCTGTCGCTGGGGGTTGGAGACGAGGATCAGAGGGAGGCCCCTCTACCCCGAACCCCCCCGCCCTCCTCTCTCTCCTGACTGTGAGCCAGCAGAAGTGTTGGGCAGTGTCTCAAGTGTTTTGTAGAAAACAATTGGGCGCTCATCTGTTCAACAAAAGAAGTGTGATTTAGAATAACATTATTTGTTCCCCTCAGAACAACCTGTTACATCATATTTTCTTTCATTTCTGTCTCTTCTTATTTTACACTCCCTGCACCAGAGCTCTGTTTCCTCTAATGAGGCCTCGTTTATGCGTTTATGCTAATCGGGGGCGTCTAGGTGAAAACATTCTCCAGCCAAAATGTTATTAACAACTTTGAGACACTTTTTTTCTCATCAGCATTTTTTAAGGTTTCACACAGATGCGCTTTGAAAAGGAGCACATTTGTGATTGGGCAGGATCACACTCCATGGCAGCTGGTTCATTTGCCTCTCAAGATGACAGATGGCAAAACACAAACACAAAAAGAGGGAGCCATGAGAAGTAATGAGAATGGCTGCCACAATAAGGAAGCGACTCCTCTCCGTGTACGCTTCACACTTCTGCTGCTAAACTTTTGCTTGGCTGGATGGATGTAAGAGGCGGAAAAACAAACGTACAATCTGTGCGTTTAATTCACTCTGTTGCTACTACACCAATGCAGGTTTAAGTCCAGAAGAGTTTGGACGTATTAAATGTGAATTAAAGCAGAATACAGAGATTTGTAAATCCTTTCAAACCAATATCTGTCTGAATTTAATGTTTGAACTGATGAACTTGATTTTCTCTTAGAAGATACTCACAGAATCTAAATTTGATCTTTGCAACATGTTTCAAAATAGTTCAGACAAAAGCAAGTTTACCAAACCTCATCTTGTGACTACCATTTCCCCCTGACAAAATAGAAATGTCAGCCAACTTAAAGACTGAAAATAGAAAAATAAAGTGGTCGTATTGTTTTTGAAGTTAGGTTGTATCGGGTACTTGACAACAGTCAGTGGGGTGGCTGAAATGGCTCCCAGGTGTGCTGCACCTTTAAGGAGAACGAGCTCAAACCACCAATAAGGTACACTGCAGATGGCAGGTGCCATTATTTTGTGTAATTGTCAGAATTTTACATAAAAAATTAGCCTCAAACTATGTTTGGTCAAATGTATGATTGGGCGAAATATTTCAGAGTGCTTATGTTTCCTCCAGGAAGTCTCTGTGTTTGGCACTATTTTTCGATGCAGCATATACCTGTGTTCTTCTGCCTGAAACAGCAGATCAGTAGCATCAAAGTTGCTTTATTTGATTACTAGTAATCAAAGACAGTAACCTCCTAGATTAAGCTGAAAAATAGACTATTTAACTGTTTCACCAACCTTCAACCTTCATCTCACCATGTTTGACATTTTTCTTTTTATTTTAAGTTTTTGTTTGCTATTTTTTTTTTTTTCATGCAATCTCGGCCTTATTTTGGACATTTTGACAACAAACCCCAATTTAAATAAAGTTATTCGCTCATTTTGAATTTGATGCCTGCATCACATTCCACAAAAACTGGGACAGGGCCAACAAAAGGCTGAAGAATTTGAGGAATGCTCAAAAAAAAAAAAAACACCTGTTGGAACATCCAACAGGTGAGCAGGTTAATTAGAAACAGGTTAGTGTCGAGGTTCACCACTTTTGTGAACAAATGTGTGAGCAAACAGTCCAACAGTTTAAGAACTTTTCTTAATGTACAGTTCTTAGGATTGAGAGATTTCATTGTCTACAGTCCATAATATCAGACCAAAAACCAGCATTGAATGCCTGTGACCTTCGATCCCTCAGGCAGCACTGCATTATAAACAGCATCATTCTGTAAAGGATATCAGCACGTGGGCTCAGGAACACTTCAGAAAACCGTTGTCAGTTAACACAGTTCATCTCTACATCTACAAGGTCAAGGTCAAACTCTACCATGCAAAGACAGAGCCAGATATCAACAACACCCAGAAATACCGCCGGCTTCTCTGGGCCTGAGCTCATCTGAGATGGACTGAGGCAAAGTGGAAAAGTCTGCTGTGGTCTGAGTCCACATTTCAGACTGTTTTTGGACATCATGGACATGGTGTCCTCTGGGCTAAAGAGGAAAAGGACCATCTAGACTGTTAGTAGTTAGTATGGGGGTGTGTTAGTGCCTATGGCATGGGTAACTTGCACATCTGTGAAGGCTCCATTAATGCTGAAAGGTACATACAGGTTTTGGGGCAACATGCTGCCATCCATGTCTCCTTTTGAAAATGTGTGGCACATTACGGAGCACAAAGTACGACAGTGGAGACTCCAGACTGTTAAGCAACTGAAGTCAAACATCGAGCAAGAATGTGAAAGACTTTCACCTACAAAGCTTCAACAGTTAGTGTCCTCAGTTCACAAACACTTACTAAGTGATGTAACACAGTGGTAATTGTGCCCCTTTGTCACATTTTTCTCAGTGTCCCATCTCTTTTAAAAGTGTTGTGGCCATCCAGGAATCATTCTATACTTACTGTGAAGAGTTAAAACAAGCTGGTAAACCTTGAGTTAGTGTTCTTGCCCATTAAAGTGAGTGTATATATGTTTATTTGAGTGCTCCCTCGTTGGGGCCCTGGCCAGTGTTTTGCCCCGCAGATGGGCAGCAGTGTTTGTGAACACCAGTGTGGCAGTTGGCAGGGATTGAAGAAGGGGGCGAGGGGGGATGGGCAGATTGCAATGGCACATGCTCCGATTCAAATTATCCCCGGACCCGTGCAGCAGCCGAGGACCTGCTGGGGCCCGGGGTGGCATTCATTATAAAGCAGACACCAGCCGTAAACACATCAAATCAAACCCCTGCTTTCATTCTCATTTCACCTGCTCGTGCTAAAATGAGCGAGAGCGCTTCAAGCATTTTATCTGAACCGTATTTGTAATAATCAGATGCTAAATTGCAATAAATGTCAAGGACTGAGTGAAAACAAGATCCTGAATGATGTAAATGAACGCTGCAGATGGGGCAAAGGCGCACAGGTAAATAGAAAATATCAGCGAGAGCTTCTGATGAGTGTAATGACAAAATGACGAGACTATTAACACGTGAATTAAAATGAAGGCAAATCAAATTACACATCAAATATGGCTTTATTTATGAGGGTTAAATGTTTTCGTTTAAAGCTGCCAGTACAGTATAAGCATGTGTTTATAATCTGATGGGAAGTTACCAATTATCTCTCTAATTGCGCCTGTATTACTGCATGAAAAATGAGCTTTCTGGCATTTCCAGTGCAGCTAAAGCAAGAGAGAGCAAATCTAAAGAGTGAAAATTTAATGATCTACATTATTGCTAACAACTATTGCTCTTCCTTGGGCATGGGGAAGTTAATTAGCAGATTATGGTGTTAGTGTATCATATCCCCCCTTCCTGCCCTCTGCCAATGAGAGGAGGAGCTGGTTTTAAAAAAAATGAAAGTGTGGATTTATGTGTTTGTGTCAAAATCAATCACAGCTGAGAGTAGATCCCGTTCACATCAATGGGAGTTTAAAAAGCCCACGGGGAATACATGCTAATAGGCGGCATAAAAGTGTGATGAGACTGATGTGAGCAGATACTCTGAAGTGTAAAAATGTTCCTCACGGCTCCTCGCTGGACACACACTGAAATATTAGGCCCAGGATTCAGTGAGAAAAAGAATAAGAGGAGGTATTCAACAAAAAACATGAAGCACTTTGAGGAAAAACAAACGCTATAGCTGAAATTAAAGTTGAAATTTGAAAACCGAGCAATTTCAACTCTACTCTCAACTTTAAGGCACTTGTTTTTTATGTTTTTAATATTTATTAGTTTGTTTGTTTCCATGTGATTTTATTTTTTCTTTCATTTCATGGACTGGACAGTAACTAGTCCATACCATACCAACGTCAATATGCCAGATTTAGCACAATGCAAATTTTCATTAGCATAAAAGAGAAACATAAAACCAATTATACAGACATAAAAAAAAAAACAGAACGAAACCGCAAACAACAACAGATACAGTTAAAATGAAAACAATACTGGATCAAGACTAGCCTAAAATGCAAAAATGAACAATAATACAATCTAAAATATTAAATGTGCATTGAGTCTTCATAAATATTTTTAAAGTGCATAGTTAAAGTCTAGCATGTTATATAATCATTAAATTAAATAAATACCATCCAATCACTCAGTTACAGGAGTTTTATTTTTGAAACAGGAGTTTTAATTTGATTTATCTGAACCTTTTTTGCATCATTTATCACCATCATGCCAATTACTTTTGCTTTTGTATTGACATTTCAAATTAACTACCAACATTTAAAAAAAAATTACCAATATTTTAATTTGCTCTCAATGCTAACAAGTTGTTATGCATTTTTTGATTTTTATTTTTAATTTTTGCTTTTACTTTCATTTTAGATGTATCTATAACATTACAAATACATTTTAGAGATTTTATCTTCATTCTCCACATTCTGACCATAGTCCCAAGACTTTACTCTAAATGTTAATTTTATTTTAACACATTGAAGTTTTTGAAAACATTTCAGCCTGATAATTATCATTTTGACTTGATTGTAAACATTTCAATTTTCCTCTCAACATTTAGATTTATTTTTAACATTTTGGCTTCATTTTCAACATTTTTTTCCCTCTCTTTTTATTTTTAATCAACATTTCATCTTTACTTTCCCACACTAAGATTTTTTTTATTTTGACAGTAAGATTTCTTTCCTCTAATATTAGTTTTATTATTATTATTATTGTAATTTAAACCTTATTTATGACATTACAACTTTAATCCAGAGGTTTTATCTGTTTTCTCCACATTTTGACTTTATCACTTTAATTTCAATTTTATTTCACATGTAAAGTCTCCAAATAACATTTCATTTATGACATTTTGACTTCTTTCTCAACATTTTATTCCTCTTTTTTATTTTTAATGAAAATTTTTACTTTATTTTTCCACACTTTAACTTTATTCTCATGTAGATTTTTGACTAATGCTGACTAATAGCACAGATTCACGAGAAAAAAAATAAAATTAAAAAAAAGTTTTTTAAAAAAATGGAGATGTGGGTTTGTGCCTGACAGCAATGATATGATATTTTAACTTTATTACAATAATTTTAACTTTATATCTGAATATTTTGTCTCCATTCTGAACATTTAAACTTTTCTGAATATTTCAACTATAATAAATGCATTTTTATTCTCAACATTTCAATTTTATTATATACTTTTCCATTTGGTTCATCTAGTATAACTTAATTCTTGTCATTTTTACCTTTATCTCAACATTTTTGACACTTTTCCTGTGGATTCAACTTTTTGCTCAACATTTGTAATGACAAGGTGCCTTCCCTCTCCTTTTATTTCATTTTTAGTATAAAGTATAAAGATGAGTTATGAGGCAGAAAATTAAGAGGAGGAATATTTGTACTTGAGAAAAAAAGTCAAAATGGCATACAAGTTAATTAAGTCAAAAATATTGGGAGAACAAAACAAAATGCAGAGAATAAAGTCAAAATATAGTTTCGAGAGTATAATTTAAATAGTACGTTGTATTTAGACTTTAATGCATTATTCTAAACATTTCTTGAAACTATATTAAAATTATTCCAAACATTCAAACTTTTTCCTCTAGCGCTGTGACTTTACTTTTAATGTTTTGACTTTTAAATTAAAATTGTATTTCAGCTTCATTCTCAACATATCATACTTTTCTCAACTCTATGACCTTTTTCTTATTGTGAATAATGGAATAAAAATCATAATCCCGTTATTATTTCTTTAGGTCTACAAGTGCAGGGTGGAAATAAAGAGGTGGGTCAAGAGGAGGGTTTGTTTGCAGTTGTGAGGAGTAGAAATACAAAAAGTCAGTGATGAACATGAGGCCCAAGGTTTGAAATTGAAAGGCTCCATCACTAAGAACTTTGACATATGACCTCCAACGGTCTAAATAGTTCATCCTTGTGTCGGAGAGGACATTTGTGCAAAGTTTGACTGAAACCCTTGAAGCCTTTTCTAGCTTCTCACTCTGTTAGAGCACTCTGGCGTTAACCTAGCTCCAGCTGTCACACGTTGATGTGTCCTTGGGCAAGACACTCAACTCCATGTTGCTCTCACCGCTGTCAGTGGCGTTTAAACAGGTATGAAAGAGCGAGGATGTGTTCGCTCATACAGGAGGATCTCTGAGCCATCAGTGAGTGAATGTGTGAATGGGACCTGCAGTGTGAAAGCACTTTGAGTCAGAAAGACTAAAGGAGAACAATACAAGCTCAAGACCTTCAACCATCAGTCAAGTTTGAATAAGGAGGATATTTCACTAAAACACTGAGAATAAAACTAAAATAAACACAAAAATGAAGCAGAGAATATAAGTAATGATACGCAAAAAAGATTGAAATTCAACTTTATTCTTGACAGGTGGACTGTATTTTTAAAAAATTGTATTAACTGTCGTCACCACTTTGACTTTTTTTTCCTAAAAATTGTCATTGTATTACATATTAATGTCAGAATTCTGAGATAACTTCAGACTTAGTTCTTAGAATTCAGACATTTTTTCCTACAACTCTGACTTCAATCTCAGAATTTCTATTTTGTACTCAGATATCTGAGAAAGTTTTACTTTAATCCCAGACTCTTGACTTTATTTTCAGAATATGGATTTTCTATTTGAACTTTAATCTCAAATTTCTAAATATTCTGACTTCAGTCTCAAAGTACTTAGAATTCTGACTTCAATTTCAAATTTCTGACTTAATTCCAATCTTGATCCCAGAATTCTGACTTTAATCCTAGAATTCTGTATTAAATCTCATAATTCTGATTGGATCTCAGAATTAATCCTAAATTTCTGACTTTGATTTTAGAATTTTGTCTTTAATCTCAGAATTCTGACTCTGATCTAAAAATTTGGACTTTAATCCATGAATTCTGACTTTCATCTCAGAATGCCGGCTTTATTCTCAGAATTCTGACTTTTATCTTAAAATTCTGACTTTAATCTCAGAATTCAAACTTTATTCTCAGAATTAATCCTAGAATTCTGACTTTCATCTCAGAATGCCTGCTTTATTCTCAGAATTCTGATTTGTAAATTTTAATACTGACTTTAATCTCAGATTTAAACTATTAACCTCAAATGTTGTAGTTTATGGTTTATCCAGTCTTGCAGCCGTATTATCATTTGATTTTGTTTGACTGTTTGTTTGCGTGTTTTCTTTGTTCTGTTGAAATTCAATAAATTATATATATATATAGGCATTTTGACTTGAATGTCTTAATCCTGACTTTAATCACAACATTTTGACTTTTTTTTCTTAGAAGTCTGACTTTAATCTCAAAAATCTGACTTTTATAACTGTCAAATTCTGACTTTAATCTCATAATCCTGACATTAATCTCAGACTTCTGCCTTTATTTTCAGCATTCTGGCTCTTATGAAATCCAGGTTTGTACTCAAATTTCTGAGAAAAGTAATAAATCTGAAAAGTCTGACTTTAATTCTGACCTTGATCTCAGAATTCTGACTTTATTCACAGATTTCAAGCATAGTACTGTGAATGCTTTCCTCAGAATTAATCTCAGAAGTCTGACATTTTTCCAATAATTCTGACTTTATTCTCAGGATTCCGACTTGCATACCTTAATCCTGACTTTAATCTCAGAAGTCTGACTTTATTTTTACAATTCTCATTTTAATCCAAACTTTAATCTCAAAATTCTGACTTATTTTCTCAGTATTCTGACCTTGATCTCAGAATTCTGAATTTATTCACAGATTACAGATTTCATTCTTAGAATTCTGGGTTTTTTTTCTTAGTATTCTGACATTTTATTCTGAGATTTTTTTTTCTTACAGAAAGTCAGACCTTTATCTCAGAAGTCTGACTTTGTCCCCATAATTCTGACTTCATTATCAGAATTTTGACTTTTTCACATACTTGAAAAAACATTTTAGACTATATTTTTTTCAGATGCCCAGATCTTGCTATTTCTCAGAGTGCTTGATGTAATTAAAAATCTCCCTGCCCTTTATTTGTCTCTAATCCTCTCCCTGAACATGCTGATGGATGATATTTGAATAAAAAGTGAATTTCCAGCCGGAGAGAGTGAGCGCTCTGACTACAGGGGCGACGGTCCGCTCCACTGAAGTAGGGATGTCTACAGTGGAGGAAGAAGAAGAAGGGGGAGGGTACCACTTTGTCACAGGCTGCTATGTAGATTAACCTTTCAATTAGTTGTTATCAGGTCCTCTCCATGTCTCGGCGCAGGACTCCAGCCCTCGTTTAGAGCGCTCACACCGCTCCTGTGTGGAATATGTCGGCTTCATCTTCATCCTTCGACGTTTCCCCGATAATGAAGAGGAGTATCCGAGGGGGGGAAAACTTGAAGAGGTAAACTAACCAGCAAATATTTACGGAACGGCGCGGCAGCCTGCTGTGCCCTCGTTTTTAAGCCTCAGTCGTTATGTCTGTGCATGGAAGTAATTTGTTGTGCGACACATCGCAGAGGTTTGAACATGACCGAGGAGGCTGAGGATCATTTCCTTAATAAATATGGAAACGGAGAGGTGGAAGAAACTAGCGATACATCACTGAGGAGCATGGAGGAGCATTCCTAGCTGCCGTGTTAACTTGTATTCCCCATTGGACACGTCTTTATCCCGCTATGTCCCATCTTATTTCATAGATTTGATACTTAACGCGGATGAAAAAGAGGTCATGGCATCATTTTGCACCGCGACCAAGACGTTCATAACACTAACGGCTGCTTTCAAGCTAGCGTTAAAGCTAACTTTCCGGGCTAAGTGTCTGGTTTATTTACCGTCACGTAGTTGAAATGTTAAATATCAGGAGAATTAACGGCTCCTCTCGGGGAAATAATGAACAGGGAGGGAGATAAAGAGGGAGAGAGTGAGGGGGAAAGGCGACACATTCAGCCCGCAGGAGTCTCGAATTATATGCTTCTATGAATTGATAAGGAATAATGTAATGTGTTCCACTTTAAGTCGGCGGTAGAGCCTTATGCAAAGAAATGATAGATTTAACAAACAGCCAATTAAAGTCTAAAATGTTCCAAATCACTTTCAAGTGGAACCGGGGTTGCCAGATCTCGCGAGAGAGGCAAGCAGCTAGAGCTAGGTGTACGGAAACAAGCCCACAAGGAGAGTCTTGGATCTCCTACAATCAAATCATTGACCTAAAGCTTCAATATGTGATCTAGTGAACCAAAACTTGTCAGAAATAACAACTGACTAAGGTATGCATGCGCTGATTCCTTTATTATAATCAATAGTCAAAAAGTAAATACAGTATTTTGTAATGTTAGTGTTGCAAATAAGTGCTAATAAATCATTATTTCTACAGCACTTTGCCTGGGGCTACCATATCCACAATCTATAATGCAGCAATGTTATTTCATTGTTTTATTACTTGACAGATATCCAGGACTTTTGCATTGTGATTCAGCCTCCGGCCACTAGTTGGCAGCTAGCATTCAGCCACTTGACTCTGTCTTTGCTTTAGTTTGCACAAGATAACTGAAGAAGTTATGTGCAGAATATTATTACATTTGCAGAATAGGTCAAAAAGGACTTATGGCGAATCTGTAAGATTTTGGTGGTGATCCAATTCCAGATGCGAATCCAGGAATTCTCTTAACTGCGAGAGAGGGCTGTTTTCATATTTCTGCTAAGAGTTCAAAAAGCTTCCAATGGATTTTGATGAAATTTTTGGGTAATGTTGGTGATGGCATAAGGAACAAGTATTAGATTTTGGAGCTGATCTGAATCCGAGTGTGGATCCAGGAACTTTTAAAGGAATTTATTTACTTTGCTAGAGAGGGCAAATTTCCCACATTTTTGACAGTAACTTGCCCGATAATGTTGGAAATGCCTTGGCAAAAGTTTGTACTCTCTGAGCACTTGTAGTTATTTCTGTAACTGGAACCCACATCAAAGTTTATCCATGTTGCAAGGATGATGTATTACATTAATGGCACTGATAAGAAGCTGTAAATGTTATACCACCCTGCTAATAACACTGTAGTTCTGACATAAGTATGCATATTACTATTAGTAGTAATATAGTGTGAAATAACAAATTGTCAGTCCTTTACCATGATATATATCATATCGCCATATTCATTGAAATGCACACCTTGAATTTAACACTTTAACAAAAACTTCAAATGCTGAATTTTCAGGCTATATATCAGTGAATATTTCTCTTGGGTTATTCGAACTGAAAGTCCTACCAAACTACTTAAATGTGATAGTATAACATTTGACACCAACATTAGCATTTTATTTGTAATAAGTTTCAGATTTTCCTTATTTTAATGCACATAAGAATACTAGGATAATTCTTATCAAATATAAACTTTGTCATATTCCATTATAGCTTGGTATATCATATCGAAAGCCCTGTCTTGAAGTACTCATCATATTGCCAGATTCTTGACAGCATGGATAGGGCTGGACTATTAATAGCAAGTTTAACAAAATCATCAGGGATGCACGATATTATCTGACCGATATTGGTACTGGCAGATATTAAAATCTATGTTGATATTTACAGACAATATTGTGACCATACAAATTGGCCATAATTATCTCATAAATAATCTGTAATATCTGTACCATGATGTTTTACCTCATCATCATTCAATGTCCACCTTTATAAATAAAAGCATCTTTTACTGAAGTATAAAATCTCATTATTCTTGCTTCACAACTGTTTCTCACTCAATTAGACTGTAACCATGAAAGCAGTTGGGCAATTTTAGTGAAGTGGAGACTGTGTGCTCTTGACACAAAAAATCAGTATCGATATCGGTATCTGTGATTGATGGTTTTGGAAATATCCGCATATTGGATATCGGCAAAAGTCCAATGGTGTGCATCCCTAAAATCATGATATGGCCCACAACAATTGTCAAAATGCTTTAAGTGCAATTTTTCTACAAGGTCAAATGTGTATCAAAACACTATTTTAACTTCAATATTTTGCTGCTGCGCTGATCTTACCTCTGTATTAAAAAATAAATATATATATGTATTAATGTTATTATTGTTATTCATTAGTTATTAGTTTAGGAGTTGGAAAAAATAATGCTTATCAATAATTTTTATAATGTTTCAAAAGTCCTCTTGATGTAGTCCAAAATATAAGTCTAAATAATTGCATTTCAATATTTTCCAGTTTATACATCCCTTATTTTAGTCTTGGCTTATCCAGACTGAAACTTCTAACAAACCATGATGTTGAACAGGAACTCCTTTCATTGATGACAAGTCCCAGGATAACAGTTAAGTGGACGAATGATTGCATTTCACCTTGTTGGACTGATCAAACTTCCTCCAACAAGGTACATAAAAGGGAGATTTAAGGCAAGGCTTGAATTGTGTTGACAAACTACCTTGAGAGCTGGAAAAGAAACAGGAGGGGTTCACGCAGGGGGCAAAACAACCCCCCCAAAATACCTACAACCCACAGTTGATAATATTTATAGACAGCAGAGTTGCTTACAATGAGCAGACTTGGCAACACAGAGTGTAACCGATTGTTTCAAGGAGGAATCTAAGTAAAGGTGGCACGGTGTTAAACGCTGCGAAAACGAGCTTAAATATTCTCTTATTTAACAGCCACTCTGCCAATATGTTCATGTTTTAGCGTATTAATGAGTTAATTACACCCTGTCGCTGCGGTAAGTGGGTGTTAGTGTGGATATAACGAGAGCTGGAGGTAAATGATATCAATTCATCAGCGGGGCCACCTTAAGAGGCGGGTCAATGCGCTGAAGTGACGGATCATACAGCCAGTGCCGGGCCTCCGAGTGTGAGCTCATACATAAAGATTGACATGTGCTTTATCAAACCAGGGATCGGATCTCGTCTTTACAGCCAATATTGAAGTTGCTAGGGAGGGCACATTAGTGTAGGTAAGGTTTAATGAGACTCCATTGGATTGTAATCAGCGTCATGTCGGATTCATGTAAACTACAACATTGTAACAAAATGGCGACTGTTTAGGTGACATCAGTTAATGCTGGCAGCGCTTGTCATTTACAACTCGGCGGAAACACAACTCTAGGTCAGTCTCCACTAACGGGCTCTCGTCTGGTGGTTTGTTAACGAGCTTTAAACGTTTAACGGCGGCTGTCAGGGGGGGAAGTGAGCATCGATTATAGATCTGTCATGGAGCAGCCGATCGGTTTGTCGTCGAGCTGTCAAAAGTGGCGTGCGGGCGAGTAACGGTTAAACTTTACGTACGGTGCTTTTTTTTTGGAGAATCGGACGTTAAGTTGTATGTTCGTGACGTAAAGGGAACGGGAGCTGTCGAGGGGGCTGCGTATACTTGTGCTGAACTCGGGTGAAGTTTTGACATGCCTGCATATATCACGGTGTCAGGAGTTAATACTTTAAAAATATTCCTCTCCGAAATGGACATCTGGTTCGGTGTGTGGATTATGGTGTCAGACTGTGGATTAAGTCACTGGAGTTTCTTTCGCAGCCATGACAGCTCCTGCATCTGTTTCTCATGTTTAAAGACATTTTTTTTAAAGTCCTGCATTCCTCTGCCATTGCACTGACAGATATTATAGTGTAAGCATGTTTAAAGGAGGTGATGATCGTGATTTATGACTAACATTGATGCAAAAAAGTGTTCTGGCATTCCTTTACCTTGGCATGCTTTAATTCTGCTATTTGGATCTATTTTGGTATGTCTGCTAGGGATGCTCAATGTTGCATTTTCTATGATATCCAGTTAGGGCTGGGCAATATATCAAATACATTGATTAATTCGAACTATTTTCTAGGATGCACAGTATTGGATTTTTGCAGATATCCAATATGCTGATATTTTTTAATTCATTATCGCAGATACCAGTACTAATATTTCTGGTCAAGAGTACAAGCTCTGTACTTGACAAAAATGGAGTCGTTTTTCTCAGTGTTACGGTATGTTTTTGCAAGAAAAAGATGTGAAACAAGACAAACAGCATGACTCTTGCATCAATAGTGTACATTTGTGTAATTATTCCAGCTGATACCAGTATGTGTGGCCGATATATCAGCTGTAAATATCTGCAAAAGTTTCAATATCGGGCGATACAATGCTAAACTTTGTAGGCTGATATCGGCCAGTACCAGTATCAAACTGATTATGTCGTGCATCCCTATTATTTTCTGCATAAAAATTAAAAATCTAGATTTTTTTGCTTGACCTACTCCAATTGTAAGTTGTTGCAATGTTTGATAATATAAATACTAAAAATGTATAGTTTTCATGATGGTAGGCCTTGTCAGGTTTTACACAAGCACATGTTTAGGCTTGTGTTTATTTTTTAAATGAGATTAAATATTGATCAGGGAGTAACATGTTGATGAAATGTGAAAATAGCTCAGCTTTCAGTGTTTATGTAGACAAACCTGCCTACATTTGAGCTTTTTTAATTTTTTTTGAGAGGGAAAAAATCAATTAAAATTGTAAATCGAGTGTTGTGGAAAAAAATCTGGGATTTTATTTTTAGGCCATATCGCCCAGCCTTATATCCAACAATGAACTCCAGATTTGTATTTCCTTGTGATGGTGTATTTGTTAGGAGAATATGTGAAATGAGAAAGTGATTTTATGGTGAGTATGCCATATTGCCTAGGGATGCACAATATTGGATTTTTGCTGATATCCGATATGCTGATATTTCAAACCTTATGTTGGCCAATACTGATAGAAATGACTAGAGGTAGGTATTTTTCGATTACACCTATTGATACCATACCAATAATATCCGTACTTAAAAGATTATTTTTGACACCCCTAACGATCACAAAGCCTTTAAGTTACTAAAATTGCACATTTGTTTTTAGTTGTGGTAGAAACCAGTGAGAAGCAAGATAAACATTTTACTCTTTATCAACAATATTTTTTATTTATGTACGTGGATCAGTGATGATGAGGTAACTTAATGGTTCATTTGTACATTCTGTCCTATATACAGGTAGTTTATGGGACAGTGTTTACAGCCAAAATATTGGCTGTAAATATGGGCAAAAATGTTCATATCTGCGATAATGGTAATCAGCTTTTTTAGACATTTTGCGGCAATAACGATTCTGATATTACGTTGATAGATATGGTTGATGTGTGTAGCCGATAGGGCTGCACAATCATGTCAGAAATTATATTCCCGTTTATTTACATGCAGAGTAATCTTTGAATCTTGATTAGTCAGTTTTCATAATTGATTACTTGCCCAGCTCTAGTGGCTGATATAATCATGCATGTTAGTGTTTTTTTTAAAGTAGAGGCCGATATTTATGGCCAGTTTACTGACTGCAAATATCAGCAGAAATGTTCATATGTGAAGATCCCAACTGATTATTTATATCATATTGTTTTATAAAAGCAGACATTCAGTGATAATGAGGTTTGTGGTCATTACACTGTTGCTCAGGATGTATGTGGCTGATGTTTATGGCCAAAAAGCGGCTGTTAATATGTGCAGACATGTTCATATTTTCTGATACAGATTGTTGATAAATGCTATGGTTTTGTTTTACAAAAGCAGACGTACAGTTAGGGCTGGGCAATGTATAAACTAAATGGTTATTTTTAATTATTTTTTGCAGAAGATTAGAAGATAAAAATTCAGTATAATGATTTTTTTCTTGACTTATACTAAATACTGAAAATTTAGTTTTCATTATGTTGTCCTTGTCAGGTTTGCTTATGTTTAGCCTTTTATTTGTTTTTGAAATGAGATTAAACATCGATCACAGAGTAACATGTTAGTGTTATGTGAAAATAGCTCAGATTTCTGCGTTCTTGTAGACAAACCTGCCTATGTTAAAACTACATTATCAACATTGGGTGAAAAAATAACAGCATGCAGTTTAATTATTAGAGGGACATTTAGCTTTGGTATATATTTTTATAACATAAAAGCAAACTTGATTCACATAAGTTTTGTGTTACTTGGAGGATTTTTCTTTGAGATGGAAAAAATCAATTATAATAAAGTTTTTGTGAAAACCAACCAGGATTTAATTTTTGGCCATATCACCCTGCCATACGTTCAGCATTAATCGGGTAGAGCATTATGGTGCATTTATACATTTTGTCAACATTACACTGACATAATGCAGACATATGGGATATATATGGCCAATATTTATAGTCGACTCAATAAATTAGCTCTAAATACTGGCAGAACTTTTCAACTTTTAGGGCCTGTTTCTGTCAATAATGATGTATGGACTTGTCCTAATAATATTATGCATCCCTACTTTTTGCCTTCATTGACAATAGACGGTGATTTGAGTAGGAAATTGGGGAGAGAGAAACCGCAATGACATACAGAAAAGGAGCCACAAGTCAAACTTTGGCAGGATTCCTGCAAGTCTTGAAAATGTTTTCAAAGTCTAAACTGTGACTTTACGGTCTAGATCATCAGAATACTGAGGATGCGGGATACTGTTTGCACAATATAGGCATCTTAAAAAGGTGATTAGAGGTTGATATAAAAATTTTGCTGGGATTACAGTCGACTTATTGGTCATTCATATCAAACATTATGATCTAATAGTGGCAGACTGTGCAGATGTACCATGATGCTTCACCTTATATCAATAAATCTCTAAATTTAAGAAAAAATCCATTGTGGAACCAAACAGTATTATCAGATATGTACATTTAACTGTGTTGGTATGAACTAAAACTGGTTTGTAAGTAACAGCTCATTAGATATTGGCAAAAAATGTAAATCTGTGCATCCATACTGAATACCTTCTTTGAATTACACTGTTTGGGAAGCAAAATCTGAATTTTGTTTAATTCCTTCAGCTTATGATGTTAATATTTTAAAACCATAAAGGGGAAGCAGGAAGGAGAAGATGGGGCATTACAGTTTGAAGAAAGGTTGGCCCCCTGTTTTGGGACTAAAGGCTGTTGAAATTTGACTTTACTTGCAATATTTTGACTTTGTTGTTGTTATTTATTCTTTTTTTGAGTGCATGATGAAAGTAAATCTTCCTGTCCTCACTGAGCTGCCTGCTTTAAAAGCATGAGGTGCACAGACTTTACCACTAGGCCACCCTGACATGTTTTGACCCTTCATCCTGCAGTCCTCCTGAGTGTAGACAGCAGCCTCTAAATCTTTTTGGACTGTCAGAGATTGTTGTTAGACATGTTTTTGACCTGTTCCTCTCTCCCTTTCTCTCTAGATTTAATCTGGGATTAAAACAGTAAAGCCTCGGGTCATCTGGCGACTACCATTGTGGAATTTACTCGTGCCAACTTTTCCTGAAGTTCAATGTGAGCCGGCCAGGATTCAGAGGACATATGTGGATGGATGCCTGTGTGGGAACATAACTTCTTGACCTTCTAAAGGATGTGGATGTACCCGGCGTTCTGCAGCAGACAGGGGGAATCTGTATGGATCACATTTTTGTCGGTTTAATCCCTCAACCATGGTAAAACTTGCAAACCCTCTGTACACGGAGTGGATTCTCGAAGCAATACAGAAAATCAAAAGGCAGAAGCAGAGGCCCTCGGAGGAGAGAATCTGTCATGCGGTGGGCACGTCGCACGGACTGGACAAGAAGACCGTCCTTGAGCAGTTGGAATTAAGTGTTCATGATGGCTCTATTCTCAAGGTTACAAATAAGGGGAGCACCTCCTACAAGGACCCAGGAAATCCTGGGAGGGTTGGATCAATCCCGCCTGCAAACGTATCAGTGCCAGCAAAGGAATCTATATGGAATTCAAGCGATCTGCGCCATATCGATTGGAATAAAATACTTAAGAGGGCCATAGAGGGCCTGGATGATACCCACGGCTCCTCGCTTAAGAACATCGAGAGGTATCTGAGGAATCAGGACGACCTCTCGGACGTCGTCGATAACCCTGCTTTCCGGCAGAGGTTACGACTGGCCGCTAAGCGGTCGGTTAACAACGGCAGGTTGTTAAAAAACGGCCCTCGGTATAAGATCGGTCATGGCAGCGTGGAGGCAAGGGGCGCCAGGTGTCCGAGTGCTTCCCCCTTGGTGCTGTCGTCCGTGACGCTCCTCCCACACGAGCGAGACCAGGTACACACACCTCGGCCTCTGTTTGCAAAGGTTGTCTTTGTTTTTGATAGGGATGCACTGACGCCGCTTTTGTGGTTAATGAGTTCTATTGTAAATACTCTTTAAAAGATTACTCAAAAGCTGGTTTTACATGCATCAGAAGGTCTTTAGCCCTCTTCTTGATGGTTTATTAGAGCGTGGTTTGCAGATTAATCTACATTAGAAGGCCTAGATCCAACTTTGCCTCCCTCATCATATAGCAAGATGATAACAAAGAATGCTCTGATTGTGAAAATCAGGACTGATGTCGATCATGATGTTCAATTTACCAGTTTAGCCAACTCCTTTGCAGGTGTCTCCTAAATGCTTCTTTTAGATTAGATTAGATTAGATTAGATAGACCTTTATGAATCCCTTGGGAAGACTCCCTCAGGAAAATTAAAACTCCAGCAGCAGCATTATGTAGCAGATATAAAGATACATAAGTAAAGATGGATATAAATAAAAATTCCTTCGGCTCCTTCCCGTCCTCTGTCTTCCTGTTACTCATCCCCCCATGAGGAGTTGTTCAGTCTGATGTTCTTAGGGACAAAGGAGTGTTTCAGTTTGTTAGTCCTGCACTTGGGAAGGAGCAGTCTTTTCTACCACGATGCCAACATTTTGTTCTCAAGTTAACTCAAAAGTATGTTCAGCTTGTAATTTCTAAAGTTTCTTCCCAGAATTAGCAGTTTGCTGTGCTTGACACCAGCATTATATCTATCCCTTAATTTGCAGATGGCTGATATCAGCTGTTACAGATGTTAAACCAATGCACCTCTGCATCTTTGATGATAACATAAAGCTGTAAATGATAAGGAGTACAGCATCAGCAGTGTTTTTAGTGTGCAGACGTTATAATAACACCTGCATCGTTGTCTGGGCATCTATAATTTTGATATAGATTTGGAATAACACATGTCAAAAGAAAATAATCTCTGTTAGTAAATGTTCACTAGAAGCAAAAAGTCATTTTTGTCTTGAGATACGTGTATAGGAGAGGAATAAATTAGAAGTTGCAGAGATGCTAGACCATTTTTAATCGAGGACCAAACACACATGGATGCTGGGGTCGCTTACACCTCACTTTTGGTGTACAAGTTAAGATTTTGGGATTTGGGGTGGCCAGTTTGTTTTCAAGGGCCCCTGATAGCAGGATAAGAACAATGCTAGCCTTCAATCAGACACAAAACTAGAAAAACTGCTAGAAGCTGACAAAGTGAAATAGTGTAATGTGCTTTATCAATGGACTTTGAGTTGGAACAAACAGTGCAGTGAATAAGTATAATTAGTGTTATTTGCTGCTGTTGCTTTTCAGTTGTTTGGGGGCCAGTTTCAAATGAACTGTGGGCCACATTTGGCCCCTGGGCCATAGTTTGGACACCCATGTGCTAGAGAGTGTGCCGGCGTTCTCTTATTCTGGCCTCTGTATCTAGGGATGGGAGTCAAGAACTGGCTTCAATTCAGGATCTTTTCTGATTAGGAATCAGTATCAAGCGCCTTGATACCAAGCATTTACCATATTAGTGTCTTCCACTGTTGGTGTGTTTTCACCAAGCAGTCCATCTCAGTTCAGTGTTCAGTTATAAGTGTTTCCACTGTCCAATGTTGAGAAAGGTACCTGAATTAATGATGTGTAGTGCTACACTCTTTTGGCACTCTCAAACAAAACTTGCTTGTCTTGCAGTGATAAAGGACCACATGCCAATAATAGAGCTCTGAAGTTGCTCGATGTCCTCCATTGTTGCTCTTTGTTTACTATTGAGATGTCTCACAATGTCAGATATAGCTGACGTGACTATCATCTGCAATTACTGAAATTACTAGCCGTGAGAATGTGAGCTAGATTAGGGCTGTACCAAAGTAGACTACTCGAAACGCATCTTGAGCTCTTACTGCCTTGCAAAACAATCTCATTTCTTGAGGTGCAGCATGAACAACAACTAATGAGTTCAGGAAGTGAACATGACAGAATGGAAACAGAAAGTGCGACTGAAACAACACCAAATGTGGAGCCAACAGCACGACATGCATCTGTTCGTCTGCATCTGTGTGGTTTTAAAGTAGAATGGAAACACAAGCATCATGGTGAAACATTTGTTGACCTAGAATACGGCTGTCGCTTTTTCCAAATATCAGTTTTCAAACATACATGCTGATATTCTAAGCTGGCTGCAACACAGACATGAGGCATTCACATCATATCATTTATACTTGCCTCTCTAGAGCAAACACTGGTGGGCCGCATGTCCTCACATGTAATCCTTCAGTCTGGTCAGTGATTGCCTTTTTTCACAGCTCTGGTGACAGACTGCTGAGGAGGATGCTGTTGCAGTGGACTGAGGACTTGACAAGGCAGGGTGGAGCAATTTGGTAGAGGATTTGTCGTGGATGAGGAGTGAGCCAGCTGCTTTGCACATAATCAACACACAGCCCACAGTGCTTCCATGCAGCACTCCTCAGATATTTCAGTGTCTGCTCGGCGTGGCTTTGCCTGTCCTACATTTTCTCAGTGCGTACTGCCTCGCTGTTGAGGTCAAGAGAGCAAAGAAACACCCTCTGTTGGATCAGGTGGTTCACTGCTCCAGTCACCCTAATGTGCTTCGCTGTGTAATTTTAATTTGGATGTATATTTACAGTTCAAGTATGAATTTTTACCCCAAAACTTGAATGAATACTTGAAAACATTGAGCACAATGTGACAGCTTGAATGTAGCACAACATTTAATTTTAGGAGCGCCATGTGATTGATATTTTTGACACAGAACAGGAGCTATATCTACTGAAGAGAATCAATTCAGAGTTTAATAAAGAAGCAGAATTGACGATGGCTTTGGTATCTGTGAATCTTATCAATATCCCATTCCTACTTTCTAAACTATCACCTCTTTTTGACACTCAATCATTGCAAAAGATAAGTGAACAGGAGAGGAAAAATATCTATTAAGAAATGCTAATTCTCACTTGCACACTGTGTAATTTGCACACATAAACTGTTTTGTATGTGTTTGTACAATCCACACAGTGTGAGTAACTTTTCCTGCATCTTTTGGTCATTAAAACAAGAAAACGGCCCAATTTTTGGTGCCTGAGGCTTCTGTTTGTTGCTAAGGTATCCAAACAGTAATGTTTGATTATTTTCTAGTATTGTTTAGAGTTCTGGTATTGTTACAACACTACCGTGCACACGTTTCATTGCTTATGTTGTTTGTTATTACCCTAGAGACGCATCCTAACACCCTCCACAGTAAAATACCAGCCCTTTTTTATTTTATGACTGACCTCCACCTTTTTGCACAGCTCTAACATGTAGTAAACTTTTGTTTCTGCAACAACACAGGATGTTTTGAGGACCTGAACTGGCAAAATTTCCGTTATATCATCACCGAGGAGCATTGGTGAAACTTAAGGGAACCACTGAGCACAAATAGCTCGATAGAAATTTTACGATTGTGGTCTTAATCTTCGGGACTCTGGCTTGGCAGGTCAGCGGTGAAGCCAACTACAGAGTGTCCTTTTGGGGCTTGTGTTTCTGCTGGTCTCCATAATAAGAGAGCTTGGATAATCAGAAAGTCATGCTGACAGTGTGTGGTAGGCAGTCTGCTGTAGGCTTCCCACAGGTTATGTAACTCGAGCCTAATGACCTTAAGGGATGTGGCTGGCTGTCTTTCGAGTGGCAGAGCATTAGCGAACAGATTTGGGATATTTTGTTTGCGATTTAAAGGGGCATGGGTAAAAACTGGTGCTGAGGAATGGCAGCTGAAGTATTTGTGGCCTTACATGTGACCTTTGTGCTAACAGAGGAAATAAAGCCATGTAAACAGACTTCCAGGTTGCATTGTTTCCGCCGTGCAGGAGGGGTTTATAGTTTGGAGAGATTGTTTTGTGCTCAGCTCAGAGGCGGTTTTGGCAACGTAAAGGCCCCAAGCAAAGACCAATACAAGGCTGAAAACGACCTCAGACTAAACTAGAGCGTTGCATTAGCTTTAAAGATTTCCAAACCAGAATCGCAGACTGTTTGATCAGCCTGTGCAGATGTTTTCTGCTGAATGCTGATCATTTCTGAAGGGGTGTAATCTTTGTTTGTTATGGTCTGTTGCTCTTGCAACTGAAACTTTGTATGCTGCTGTCTTGGCGAGGACTCTCTTATGAGAGAGATCTTTGTATCTCAATGGGAGCGTTCCTGGTTAAATAAAGATTGAATAAAACCAGAGATCCTGTGGGAGCTGTTGAGGCCCAGAAACGTGATATTTAGTCATATTTTTTAACAAACAACAGAGAAGATAGTCAAAGTTGCACAAATATGCTTGAAATTTTCAGCACTGTTGGGAAAATGGCAAGAAATATCACCAATGTCATTCACTTGTTCAAATATTATCAATGTATTTGCCTTTTTAAGATGATGTCAGGAGAATTGCTTGCAATTTTCGGAAATTTTCTGTCCTAAACTCAGAGTTTTGTTAATGAGTTTACCTCAGAAGGTGATAAATTCCTCACATAAATTGGAGGAACATGTCAGTTTCATCTATTTTTTGAGAGAAACTGACCTATTTGTGTATTTTAAACAACACTTCTGGCTTTGAAATCCAGCAAAAAGCATCAAAGTCTATGTTGTGACATGGTACAGAGAGTATATTATATGTTGGTACCAGCACCACATTGGCACCAAATGTCCATCACATCCCTCCAGCTCACACTTCATGCTCACCTACAGTACTTGCACTTTGAGGCCCTCTGGGAGCACGAGGCCCAGGACTATTGCCTTCCTGTGAAGGAGTTTATGAGAAGTAAGGGCTCCATGTTTGTCTTACACCCATGTTTTGTGTTGCTAACCTAGTTGTGTAATTTAGACATGAATTTTCCTGCTGTACTAGGTAGAGAAAAATCTAATTTGCAAAAATATAAAGTGTTATGCAAATCCAGACAAGTTGGTGAAACTCCTGGCCTGTTTCCACTACCTAACCAAACATTGCAGACTTATTTTCTGCAAAATTGCTGGCAACATTTGAGTATTTCAGTGACTAAATGTTTGCTTTCTAAATATATTTGCTTCAGTTAGTAATTGAATTGCTCAAGTAGGTTTGAAACATTTAGAAAAGTGAGTTCAAATGATCACTTGTGAAGACTCCTCTCTAGTTCCACAAACTTTTAGAAATGTCATCAAGCTGTCTGTGCATTTTCTTGGCTTTTAGTAAGTGTTTAAATATGGCAGATAGTTTTGCAACATTTGGAGAAGTTATTGGAACTGCTAAGTTCTGCCAGTTTTCAGTTGTTAAAGCATTTGTGTAATTTAGAGGTAATAATTTTGGATTAAAAAAGAGGGGTCAGTGTCTTGATTGGACAAATATATCTGCAATGTTTGACAGGGTTTAGACAAGTAGGTGAATTTTGGAACTAGTTTGATCCACTTGTATGAACATTCTCATCCTATTTGTGTAATTTTTAGGAGAACTGTTTGCAGTTTTTTGTGACATTGTAGTTAAAAAGTGATAGGTTTCCAAAGTAAATTGTATAATAAGTTCTAAAAATGTAAAGGTAGGCTATCAACATTTGGAAAAGTGAATTGAACTGGTTGAAAGAGAGGTCTTAATTCCAGTCGCCCTTCTTTTCCAAATATTGCCAAATAATTTGTGCAATTAAGGAAGTGAGGAGTAATTTCCCTGCTATTTCTGACCAAATGACAGAGATCACTGTTCACATGCACAATTATTTTGACATTATTTGGCAGCTTTTGGACAAGTGACTAAAACTCCTAACTAGTTTGAACCACTTGCTTAAATATTGCAAATATTTGTGTGCAAATCAGACAGTTTCAGGAAAAAAAGCTTTAGTTTTAATTTGTTTATGTAAAAATAAGCCACTTACATAAGCACTAAACCTGAACTGAAGATGGTAGCATTTTTAAAAATGCTTGAAACTGATGAGAAGTGACAGCTCACTCACTCGTTCAGCTTTTTCACTCTATTTGTGCAGCTCAGTTTGCTTTTATGAGTCATTAACTATCACTGTGGTTGGTACCATTTGGAAAAGTATGCAGAATGGTTGCAGAGCACCCAGTATTGCAATTTCTTAGTAATAAAGGCAAATTAGCTTGGACAACTAACATTTAATTTAAAAAAAAGTTGCAAGAAAGTCTTATGACGCCGCCTAAATTGTACTCATAAGTTGGTTATGTTTGGGTGAAATAGAAATCTGAATGATGCACTGAGTGGATGGCATTTGATTTCGTTTGTCTTGTTACAATGACGATAAAGGTAATCTGATTCTGATTCTGATTTCTAGAAAAGTTGACCCACTTGTCCAAATGCTGATGACACATCTTTGCTGTTTAGGCAATGCTGTCTTTCATTTGGACAAAAATATTGAAGGAAAATTCTTCACACTGTCTAAATTGAACCAAAACCTTGACCGTATTTGGAAAAGTGGGTGCATGTGTTGAAAAGTTCAAGCTCTTCGGCACAAAGACGGTGTTAAGGAATTTTGCCGGTAATAATTTTGACCAAAGAAGAGTACGGCCTTAATTTTTGCAGTCAAAGAAAATTGATTCAGTCAGATTTCCAATATATTATTCAGTCTTTGGATATTAGAAGAATTCCAAGAAGCTCTCCTGACACTGTTTTAATTGTCAGATATGCTGCTGATGTTTGGACAAGCAGGTCAAACTGGCAAAGTTGCTCCTGACCAAATCCACCCATTTGTTCAAACATTACTGGCATATTTGTTCATCTAGTCAGCGTGAAGTACTTTTGATATAATCATCTTAATTACTGAGTCATTTTGAACCTCTTGCCCTCTGTGGTTGAGTATCATTTGAATTTTTTCCAGAACTTTTGCAGAAGTGAAACTCCGAAGATGGCGTCATTGCTTAAACAGTCCCAGAAGCAAAACTTTAATAGAAATTAGAGCTTTTTTAGTGTTTACTTTTCTGATAATGCCCCTGTTAGCTTTAATGTTCATTTCTATATGAGGGGAAATACCTGACAGCTCACTTTACAGAGGGGTAGAGAGGGTTCAGCATCTGTTGGTCTGGAATTTGATGGTATGAAACTTATATTGTGATCCTATTTAGTGGGTATAAAATGTGTAGGTACCAGAACCACATCGACACTGGGTTATGATAGCCACCACAACAGCTCACATTTGATTGCAAAATAGGCTGTGCTTGATGTGGAGAAGCCAGAATACATGATGCAGCACACTTTTCTAATCTTAATTTACTTCTAAAATCTTTGAACACCTTAAATTCAAGTGTGTTCAGTTGTAGGATCCTTTACACATGATGCTGGATGTTTTATTTTTATTTTTCTCAAAGAAAGAACTTAAGTTTTCTGGAATTCTCTAAAAGGCATTGTTAATGTCAACAATTCAACAACCTCTGTATTGGGATATGTATTGTATTTTGAGGTTGCTGAAAATAATACACGATATTGGGTATTTGCCTATTTGATATGCCAATATTTCCATACTCATTCTACATTCTCCCTATGCTAGAGCCAATATACAGGATTTTTATGGCCAATTCATACAGCTACAATATATACTGTAAATATCAGCAAAAATGATCATATCTGCCAATACTGATAATCACTTTTTAGGCAGCTTTCTGCCCATTTTGACACTGTTCTGGTGATATTACAATCCAATTGAATCCACTTGATTTATACAGCATAATTTAAAACAATAAGGCCTGCACAGGGACTGTGAAATAAAACCGATTAAAGTAAATTAAATCAAATAGAAAACCAAATAATAACAGACAACGACAAAAGAAATACAGTATAAAACCCATTAAAACATTAAGAATGCAGTTTAAATTAAAGAAGAAAAATTCATTCATAACAATAGAGACCACACTCCTCTAAATCTGAGTGAAAAGCTAGCAAGTAAGAAAGGTTTTAAGTAGGTTGTTTCATCATTTAGGGGTGAAGACTTTAATAGATCAGACTTACTAGTATATTGAGGATTTAACAACAATAAAATCTTTAAATGAATTCCAGAATGAACCAATGGAGAGAGGCTAGGATCAGGTGATGTGCTCCTGTTTTTTTAGTACCTGTAAAAAGTCGAGCAGCAGCATTTTGGACGAACTGTAGACGAGTGATAGACGCCTGATTTACTCCGATATAAAGTGCTTTCAAGTAGTCCAAATGTGAAGAAATAAAAGTGTGAATCACTCACTTTAAATCATTAAAATATGAAGCCGATTTAATCTTGGATAAAAGCCTCAGGTGATAAAAACTGGAGAGTTTATCTGCTGAGCCAATCTAAAATCACTGTCAATTCTTATGCCAATTTCTAACGGTGGGTTTCAAATATGGATGAAGTAAGCCAGACACAATAACCTCTGTTTTAGAAAGATGAAGGCGATCAGCTTTAATGTCAATCAAGAAGGTTTTTGACTGAGCTGCCATCTTTTCTCCTGTGAGGCAGATAGATCAGGGTGTCATCGGCATAAAGATGGTAAGAAACGCTGTGTTTTTTTTATAGTGAATAGAACAGATATAGTCAGTATGTGCATTTTTATAAATATGACTAGAAAAATAAAACTAAAAACTACACTATAAGAATTATTGACATATTTACAAAGTAATTGCCCATGTGAATATTGCACATTTGTTTCAAATTATTTTCTGCAGAAATTGTAAAAAATAAAACTCAAGATCTTTTTCTTGGCTTACTCCAGTTGTAAGTTGCTGCATTGTTTACTGAAATGTACAGTTTTCATGGTGGAAGGCCCTTTCAGGTTTTGAACAAGCACTTTTATAGGCTTGTATTTGTTTTTCAAATGAGATTAAATATTGATCAGAGAGTTTCATGCTGTGAAAATAGCTCAGTGTTTATGTAGGCAAACCACATAATCAACATTTTATGACATGAACTTTATTTAAGAGGGAAATTCTGTTTGGTTTGGGGATATATATTTTGTCAACAGAAAGGCAAAACTTGATTCATGTTATTTTTGTGTCACTATCGCCCAGCCCTAGCCCAGTGAGAAAGCCGTCTAGCTGAGCTGAAACACATGCAGCAGATACACGTCTACAAAATGACACCAATTTGCTCTCACAATTTTAAAACGCTGTCAAACACGAGGGAGCGTTTCATGCAAAACAGTTTCCATTGTGTGGAGTGTACAGTCATCTGGGTAGTTTGTCGTGGAGGCTTTTTGCACACAGTACAAGTGTGTGCGTGCTGCGGATTATCAAGATGAAGTGTGGTCTAATAGCTTATGCACAAGTCATGCAGCTGAAGTGGCGAGGAGCATCAGGCAGGGCTATAGAGCTGTCACCCCGCTCCCCGCCAGTTTCACAGTGAATAATCAGGAAGCGACACCTTGATACTGCAGCCACAACTGTGACTGTGTCTGTGGTCAGGCCAAAAGTGAAACTGAGAACTGTTTAGAGACACAGTGTCCTGCGAGTGGTTCTCATAGCCGAGGAGGGCCTGCCTGCTGTTTTCCATTTGGAACATTTCAGCCCATCGCTGGCGGCCCGATGACATCAGCGCGCCCGGTCCAGGTTTACAGATCACTTCAAAGGGTGGGACAGCTCGAGCACAAGAGAGACACTCCGAGGTAGAAAAGAGCAGTCTTGGTTTAGAGTTTATTAGATTCTGAAGAGACTCTGGCAGGAACAAAAGCAAGGAATGAGAGTTTTTTTTTCTCCTGCTGCGTTATGCAACCACTTGAGCTCTCTCTCCCGCTCGCTCGCTCTCTCCACCAGCAGTTTTCTAATAGGACCCCACCCCCTCACTCAGGACAGCCTGCTCTTTTGAAGCAGCATAATTTCCTGTAATGTACTTAATTTAGAATCCCCAAGTAAATCATCAGCGTCTCTTCAGCTGTGTTTGTTTCTCTATTTTTCACGTATCTTGTGCTCGGCAGATTGCAAATTGCTGTTGGTTTTAATCACCAGGCCTGAGAATATTCCTGATGGAAATTAATTCTCCAGTTCCTGGATTAGACTTCACAGCTCAGTCAATGGAGACTTATGTTATGAAGTGAATACTTATTAGAATAAAAAAACTTGCCTATCAGCTCTGAGCTTTTCATCAGGAGTATGCACAGGCTGCATATTAGCACTGATGTCTTATTAATCTCAGCTCTTTACAATCATTTTCCTGCTTTCTCTTGCAGATATCTCATTTAGGGCATTTGTTAGTCCAAAATCTGTTTGGGAGGCTCTTGAGGAATTTGTTTGCTTGGTGATTCGAGTTTTCCTCCTCGGGCAGCATAATGAAAGAGATGTATAGGACCATTCTGTGCTAACTCCCTGAGAAATGCTAACATCAAGAGCTCGTCTTCAAATGTCTTTGAAATGTCTAATTAAGGCTTGAAAAGAAAATTTATAGTTTTCATGCAGTCCACTTCAGCTGCAACTACCAGTTGTTTTGTTGTTTTTGTGACCAAGTGTTTGGTCTATATTAGAGCCAGGAGATAAATTAAGTTTTAGAAAGTATAGATATCATTTAAAGGAAGATTTAGGTTCAGGCAGTATCATTTATTTGAGTATAGTTGGCTAAAATAAGACTGGCAATTATATTCATGAAGCCATAATGTCAGAATTAGACATAGTTTGATACTGTGTGGTAGGACAGGGCGATAAGGACAAAAAATAATAGCTCAGTATTTTTTTATCTGAATGGCAATATTCAAAATACAGTGCTTAACACAGCTTATTCAGTCACCTGTCATAAAAGCAAGAAAAACAAAATATTTTAGAAATATTTCAAAAGCTTGGTTTTTTTTTGTATTTTTATTGGACATATATTTTGAACAGGGAAGAGGCATTTATAACTAAATTCACTTTTTTATTTTTTAATATTTTTTGGTTTATTTTTTAATGTTTAAACTGATCAACTTTTAAAAAAAAAAAATTTAATGTAATGAAATTTGAGCTGCTCACCGGGCCTCTCTGAGAAGTCAGAATATTCAACCACTAAAGGTACATTTTTCTGTTCAGGAGTGCAAGTAAATAACTTTAATCTGACGTTTTAACCAAGAATTAATTATGAGCTTTACTATTTTTTTCAGTTTTATTGTAGGGATGCACGATATTTAATATTTTACCGATATCCGATATGCAGTTATTTCCAAACTCATTATTGCTGATATCGATACTGGTATTTTTTTTTTTTTCAAAAGCACAGACTTGACAAAAATTGACCTGTTTCTTTCTTGGTTACAGTCCTTTTTTGTTGGAAACAGATGTAAAGAAGGAAATACATTATTTATATCTGTGTGCACTGAGCAATGATGAGGTAAACCATCAAGGTGCAACTGTACATTTTACTATTAAGAAAAAAATATGTACTGAATATTTATGGCCATTTTTCATGTTCAAAATATCGGTTGTAAATATTGGCAAAAAATGTCATGTCTGCTTACACGGATAATAGTCTGCATCCCTATTTTATTGTGAAACAGTAGATTTAAAAAAAATCATTTCGACATTAACAATACTGACTAAATGCTTATCTTGTACAAAAATATAGCAGTATTTTTCAAAAACTCAATATATCATCCAGCCCTACTGTATGGTACAGCATGATTTAAACAATGCAGTTTTTATTATTTTCAGGATCAATAGAATCAAAACTCACTAAAGTTTTTAACACACTCCATCAATATTATTCAGATGGTGCAAAGGAGAAGAAAACATCCTATAACAACTGCATGCAAACTTTTTCTCACTGTCTAAATCACATTAATACAAAATATCAAGTTACTTGTACAATTTAATCAGCTTGAAGTACTTTGGTTGTAGCTTTGTTCATCAAATCCAGTAAATTACACAGTTTTAGGTGTCAGAGTTACAATGATTTAGCATTTTAACTTAATATATGTGACTATAATCTAAGTAAAAATGTAATATAGTGGAAATGTTCGTGGAAATTTCCAATACCCCTCAGTAAAGTAGTTTGTTCTGCTGCAGAAGTTTTGCAGTTTGATTCTTTCAAATTAAAATAACAAAATGAAAACAGCGAATCTCAAGCAAACATGCTCACTCGAGTGAAAACACAGCATCTGTCAGTCCATGCTGCTATCAGTCTCGGGATGTTGACCACAAACAACAAAGTTGAAAGCTTTGAGACTTTTATATTCTATCATTTGTCTTGCTGTGCAGTTTGAAATACTCAATCATTTCTGATATCGATTGTCTCGAGCCAGAGAAAACTGTTCATCCATGGGGGAAAAAATCAGTTTTCTAAAAAATGTAGGATTATATCCAGTGTGTCTTTAATTTTCTTTTAGTATAGTAAAAACGATCGCTCTTAGGGTTGTAGGGTTTTCACAATACCAGAATTGCATACTTCGACACAATACAAGCATTGAAATTTGATACTGAATAAATGTTTTTATACCACAGCAAAAAATTGAAATGATTCAAAAGATCTTTTCTTTTTTTATTGACAAACATTCTTTCCCATTAATGCTTGTCCAAAATGTGTTTTTTCACTCATTTTTTTCAGATGGTAAAATCAGGGCAGTTGTTTGAGCCATTTTTTTTTTTCAACATTAAGTCAGAAGTAAACTAAATCAATAATAAAAAAATACTTTGCACTATTGGTGCTCGATATTGGACTTTTGCTGATATGCTGATATTTTAAAATTAATTTTGGCCAATACCAGCACTGATACCCATATATAGAAATGGCTGAAAGTAGATTATATCTGGCATATATTAAATGTTTTTTTTTTTTTGCAGTCACAGTAAAATCAAGCTTCATCAGCCCTTTTAAAAGCTAAAACACTGATTTACTCTCTTACTGAGTCAAAACAGTCCTGTTTTGCAGCTTATACTTTCAATTTAAGATTAATATGCAAAAAAAAGCTCCACAATCTTAATGCAAATATATAAAGCTAAAATGAACAGAAACTTTTATATCCGCAGATACCGATTTCAGACCACTAATATCATGCATCCCGACTTGGCATTGCAGTTTATGTGACTATTTCATATCTGAATGGACTCTTTGCAGCCCTAGATTCTTGACCTAGGCTTCAGTACTTTTGATACTAAAATTATGGTGTTGGAAAAGCATCGATGTGTCATTTTTCTACATCCTTAGTCCTCATATCCCATTGATTTCCGGTTGGCATGTTTGGCCCTGAATCTGATTTTAGTGCATTACAGGTATTACTTCAATTAAAGCAGCCTATTTGAAGATTGTTTGCATAAACATTTTCAATAAATAAATAAACATGTTGGTGCATTTTTGACAAAAACAAAAGCAATTGATACCAAAATCTGGTTTTGATGTAGTTCTGGTAACCTTGCAAAGCAGCTGGATCCACCAGATTTCAATGTCTGTCATCAAGTTGATCCATCTTGGCCACAGCACGTCCATCACCCTCTGAATCAAACCACAGATTTTGGCGCTTCATTCAGTACCTTTTCCTAAATGTCAGAGCCAAAGTTGCTGAACTCTCTCTGCCTTCTCTTCTCGGTGAGGTGTTCATCACGTCCCTCAGGCTAAAGAAACAGACAGCACAGGTAACAGAAGCATTATCACATAGCCTGAAAGTCCATAGTCCTCTTTTAACAGTACTGATTCGGGGTTCTGTAGCCAAGTGGGATGGCCCTTGTTCAGTGTTCACCTGCAGCCTGTTTCCTTTCCTCTTACCCCCTTTGGCTTGGTGCTACATCCACTGTCTCTTCTCCATCAATAAAAGCAAAAATGCAAAACAAAACAAGAAAAGACTTTAAAAAAAAAAGTATTGGATTAAGATCCAGGGATGCAAGGTGCTGATTTGGCAGATTAGTAATAAGCAACCATGCACGTCCCACATTTGCTTGGCCAGGGTTCAATTCCTGTCCAAAGCCCATTTGCTGAGTGTCACCCCTGCTCTCTCTCACCCCCTTTCACAAGCCTATCCAGCGTCTCTGTTGTTCTAAAGACAAGAAAATAACAAGTAAAGGACTAGGGATGCACAATATTAGGGCATTATTACCAGCATCAGCAAATAATTGCCTAAAAAGATTGTTGTGCGTATTGGCAGATATCAAACTTTTTGTCAATATTTTGGTCTTATAGTTTGTACCATTCTACAACTTCTAGAATCTGACCTCCAACCATTACAAACTGGGCAAATAAATCCCATATATTGGCTGTAATGCTGGTATGTTATATTGTATCATAATGGTTTACCTCATCACTGATTGCTAACTTTTATAAATAAAAAGTTTTAGGGATGCATGATATTTCAGTATTGGCAAATATGAAAATCTTTGCTGATGTTTACAGTGATATTTTGACTGTACAAATTGACCATAAAATATCTGTAATAATGGCAAAATATACAATATGACATGATGTTTTGCATCATCATCACACAATCTCCACTTTCATAAAGCAAAGTTGTCATTCATTAAAGAATAAATCTTGTTTTTCTTGCTTCACATCTGTTTCTAACACAAATGGACTGTCACCGTGAAGGAATTTGTCAATTTTAGTGAAGCAGAAACTTTTTGCTCTTGGCACAAAATATTGGTATCTGCTATGATGGCTATCCATAAAAAGTCTAATTTATTAAAGAAGAAAGTGTTCTTTTTCTTGCCTCACATCTGTCTCTACAACAAATAGACTATTACCAAAAAAGAAAACAGATACATTTAAGTCATGTGGAGGTTTTCTGCTCTTTACAAAAGAAATTAAGCACCAGTTTTGGCGATAATGAAATCAGAAATATCAACAAAAATTCCATATTGTGCATCCCAAACCCAAATATACTGTCACAACAACAGTAACAGATGGGTAATGTTGCAGAGATTGTGTGTTCTTGATGTTAAAATTGTAAATATTGGTATTAGTATATCAAGCATAAAGAGTTTGTAAATATCTGTATATCAGTTTGGTAAAAATCCAATATCATGCGCTCCTACGTGTTTTTAATGCTTTCATCCCGGTGGTGACTTCATACCAGCTTTTTGCCAACATTTTGACCGGTGACTAAGCAAGGCCTCAGTTTGCACTTCTGGGACTCTGCCCAAGTGCAGGATCAACAGGCTGAGAAACTCTTTTGTCCTTCAGGCCATCAGACTATACAGCTCCTCACTCAGGGGGAGGAGGAATGACGGGAAGAAGCAGTACCAATATTTTTATTTCTATTTTTATTTACATCTTTCTTTTTTACATACCTTTTTATCTGCTATATACTGCTGCTGTTGGAATCTTAATTTCTCTGAGGGAGTCTTCCCAAGGAATTAATAAAATCCTATCTTATCTAATCTAATCATACGTGCACAACAACGAACTGATCATCTTGACCTGTTTGGTTTTACGAGGGATACAACCGAACCCCCTGTTGAGTACTTTTTCCACTGTCTGACCAATCCATACGTCTGTGGAAACATCATCATATTATGAAGAATAACGACCCACTCAAAATAGTTTATAGAAAAATATGTGGCCTCAGCGCTTCTTAACATTTGGATTACATAAAGTCAGTTCAGTGTAAGGAAATTGTTTGCTTATTTAGAGTTACTCCAAGTGTGCTTATCCCCTCCAAGCATCATTCTCCATCCTACAAGTGCAGCCTCATTTCACAGCAGCATTTTTCTGTCTGTAATCACAGTTGTTAGAGCTGCAGACTGCCTCTAATGCCAGAGCCGGCTCACAAATATTGACCTGGCAGGTTGGAAAATAGAGTAATCATTGACGTGGCGGCAAACTGCTTCCCATCACCGTAACAACTAATTGATACAACAGCCGGGAACGATGACCAAATCCTGGCTGTATTGTTCCCCCTCCCCTCGTGGGATTCATTTTGATGACAGATACTCGTGTCTTGTGTTTGTCGACTGCAGAGAAACGAGCTGTCCCTTAATTGAACTCCAGGCTGATAGAGATTCAGAGGTTGCAAATATGGTTGAGGTCAGGATGCTGACGTGCGTCATAGAAACCAGGAGCTAATTATGGGCATCCCCAGAGTGCCCTTCAGAGCTGCAGTCAATCGACGAGGCCTCAGTGTGTAAACTGATGATGAGGTGGGTTATTTATGGTCACACCCCGCCAGTGTTATTTTCCGTTAAGAACTTCCTCTCGAGCTGAGAAGGAGGCAGAGATTGTTTGATGCCCCTCTTGAGGCTCTATGATCTCATAATTTAAAGGGACGCCTTATAAAACCCGAATTACGTCCACTGAGCTCATTCTGGGCCGGCAAGGAGGGTTTTTTTTGGCCCGTATGTTTGTCCGTTAGCAAGATTACGCAAAAACTACAGGTCAGATTTTTCTGAAATTTTCAGGAGATGTTGGTAATGGCCCAGCTCGGTGTTTATTTTGACAGCACTCTCTATTTAGTTTTAGTCTTTTGCCTGAAATATATTTTAGTTTTAGTCATTATTTAGTCATCTAAATTGTTTTAATTTTAGTCTAGTTTTAGTTGGTGAAATTTCACAACATTTTAGTCAACGAAATCTAAAGTGAAAGGCATTTTTTATGTTTCCTTGCTGGTAAAGTTTGACTGTCTGAATTAACAGAAACAAAATTTAACCTTTATGTGAAATGCAGTCACCTTTATTTAGGCTACCTGGCAGAGCATCTCAGTTACAATACCAGAACTGACAACAAACAGTGAACCTGCTCTACATGAATATTTTAATTCATAAAGAGAGTAGCTCTGATTGGATCGCTCCACAACTTATCCCACCACCACCAAGCTAAGGCAGCTGTGATTCGATAAATTCCTAACTTGTTCCTACTTTCTACATGACCAAATTAGGTCTGATTGGATTAAGTCTCTGTTAACTTAATTAGTTATTAGTTACTGTCTAGTTTTTGTCAAGGGGGAAAAAGGTTGTTGATGACAAAACTAGCTCTGGCCCGACTTAAAAATGATTAGATGTTGGTGGTGAGCCGGATATTTGTTTGGATGCAAAAAATCTCTTAAGTTAAAAAAAAATCCCATAGATTGACATTGGGCTGAATTTTGAAAAATCATATCTCTATCATTTCTTAATGGATTTGTTTCCAATTTTACAGAATAATTTTAGGTCCATGTCTCTATCATTAAGGTAAATTACATCTGGATCCGATCCAGACTGACGTCACAAAAAATCATTGAACTTTATAATGGGAATTCCAATCATTTCTCCTCTGCCTTTATGTCAATTTATAACTTGTTTGCAAACTGACGTCAACATTTTTTAAGCCTATGTGACTCCATTACCCAGCTTTCCTTGCAATGCCGGCGGAGGAGCTCTCCACATGCAGAGACATGAGCGGAGACTTGGCCGTCCAATCTGAGCGCGCGGTGATCCAGAATTGTATCTTTCACAGAGGTTGTGGAAAAGCCACTGCCCTAACTGGTGGAGGTCTGCGCTCTCTGAGTGCTTTTCTAGTTTTGCATTTATGAAAGCGACGACACTAACGGCTCCTCTGTGAAGTCGGCGCCTCTTCATTCTCGGTGATCAATGGGAAAATCCTCTTAAACCTCGAGCTCATATTTTACTTCTTCTGAACTTCCCCGTAAGCCCTTAAATGAGTGTTTGTTCTGAGACTTGCAACATTTACACTGGATCATGGCGGCAACAATGAGCGCATGTTTTATTATGGAGGTAATTTGATTACATGCTGGTTAATCCTTTCAGACTGGAGTGCAAGCTTTAAGAATTGGATTAAGCCCTTAAACTATGATTACTAAGATCACTTACCCATTCAGATGTACTGGATAAAGGAGGTGGATCTTGAACGCAGCATGTCTCTGAGGAGGAGAGGCATTTATTATTCATATCTAGTCTTTTTTTTCCATCCCAGCTTATGCTACAAGTTCATATTCCGTGGCTATTTAATTTACCCACACTCTGGTTTTTATCTTCTCGCTCAGGCCGACAATATGTCTACAGCGATGTGAAAAAACCCCTCACAAGATAAAAAGGATCTCTGAAAAACAAACAGGCTTTCATACACTGGCAGCCTGTGCCCGTTTCTGTGTTTTTAAACAGTTTGTCTCTGTTTGTGTTCCCACCCAGCTCCGGGTCGACCCCATCCCAATATGCAGTTTCTGTCTTGGAACGAAAGAGTCAAACCGGGACAAGCGGCCAGAAGAGCTGCTGTCCTGTGCAGACTGTGGGAGCAGTGGTAAGTCGCCTCGTGTAACGCTTCAGATTTTTGGATGTTCTCACAAGCCGCAGCATGCTGTAGTCTGGACAAAACTGATAGTGAGAGTGTTTGTGTTTCAGCAAAGACTCACAGGCTGCAGAGTGGATGTATGTGGGGAATAAAGGTAGAGAGTGTTGAACACAGCTCAGGGGAATATTCTTAAGAGGGCATGGTAAACATATGCAGAATCCCTTTTACTGCAAGAATGTTTCAGACATATAGAACAGATGAAACCCATTAAATTCTTTCTGCCAAATCTGTCTTAGTTTTTAACTTAAACCTTCTGTAACACTGTCCTTGGACTAAAAGATCTTCACATTTTCGTAGATTCAACATCAAATTTAAACAGCAATAAAGGATACAACTTTTTGATCAGTTAAAGCCTTATCTAGGTTTTGTTGGGGCACAGATAACTGACTTTTCCTTATTTCTGACAGCTACAGCATGATGCAGCTTTGTTTCTAGAAATGTTCTTGGCTGAATTTGTGTCTTCATGATGAAAACAACCATTTATTGCCTTCTTGTTTCCTAACCTGGGGTCTGTGGCACGGTGTGAGGCCCTGTTAACTTCAGGATTGTCAAAATTTGGTATTCATATTCGGACCGGGAGAAAGCTTACATCCCAGTGTCTATCCATTATCTTTGTCATTTCCTTTCGGGGATTGCAGGTGGGGGCTGGAGCCTATCCTAGCTGACAGTCATGGTCACACTCATACCTAAGGAGAATTTAAAGTCACTAGTCAATCTAATGATGATTGGCCTGTGGGAAGAAGCCGGAGTGCCCAAAGAGAACCCATGCATGCACAGGGAGAAAATGCAAACTCACAGGTTGCAAAGGCACAGGATAATGAAGCTTAAAATAGGATCGTTTTGATGCAGAGGGCTACAAAAGCTTCAGGTTTTAGGCGTTTTAAATAGTCATCATATTGCCCTTCGTGACATTTGTGTGATATTTGGGAAACAATCATTATGCTCAAGCTTTCTTTGCTTCCTGTTTTGGCATTCACAGCAGTGGTATTGCTTACGGTAGCTCTTTTAATGCTATTTTAACACATCAGCAACAATATCAATTTGAGTAATACTGTCTAAACTTAAATCTTGTATGAAATATATTGACATTTTCCAAAAACTCAATATGTTTCCCATCCTTAATTCATATATATCAGCTAAAACAATGATTTACATGCTTAGCACATGCTCTCATCTGGCCCATTTTATCCTGAGTTTATTGGTAAAAATAATCAGTACCAATTTTATTCTTGCAGTGTGTCACATTATTGCATGTCCTGGGGGTTACTTAACCCCTCTCAGGACCAATAAGGAGGACTCTTAGGGAAAAAGGTCAGGAACAACTGACCTAAATAATCTGAAAAATCACATTTAAATTTTTCTACCTCTGCCTGCTCAATCAACCAATCAATCAATCATTTGTATTCTTAATGACGAATTAAAAGCAGGTGTATATAATGTACTCTCTAAAAGCAGGCCAGAGCTTATAGGGACCCAGACATCAAGCAAAACTTACAATCAGAACACGACACAAGCATGATTTGTATCCTATAACTGAGGACAAACTTGAAATCTAAAATTTCATAAGTTCTTAAGTGCAAAGGGATTATTACCTTTCATGAAGTACTGAGTGCAGGGTCAGTATCAACAAAGTAAACAAAATAGTTAAGGTGGTATTACTGTAGTTTATAACTGGCATAGTTGAGGTTTAATAATGTATGGGTGGAGAAAGTGAGGGTAAAAAAGAAAGACTAAGGGAAAGCTCTTTATCTGTCCTGCTTTGTAATGTTCCAAATTAAGCCCTCTTTACCACTCAATCTGGCCTGCAAGCCAACTTTAAAATAAGCTTGTAAATGGATTAGAAAAACAAGCAAACAAGAAAAGAAGAAATATTCTGATATTTGAGGAGCGTTGAAGCTTTAGTTCTGTTCAGGAAATTGGAATGTGGATTGCATTATATAAGAAATAGATCACAAAAGTAAAATATACCAAAATATCCAGTGAGCATTCTGATCATTGCATTGAAAAGGCGGTTCAGATTGGTTTTAATTCTGCGTTTTGCTCATTAAATTAAGCATTAAGACTTGGAATTTAGTTTGATTTTAAAAGTACAATACAAAAAAATAGCCTAAGAGTAGATAATTGGTAATGCGGTAAAAAACAAGTCACAACAAGCACACAGGACCGAAGTGTTTACCTGATGACTGCAGGCAGAGGCAGGCTAACACTACCCATTGACTCCCAGTGTTTGAGCTAAGCTAATTAGCAGTGTGCGAGTTCTGCCTGTCTCTTCCTTGTTACTGCGCGCACAGTCAAAGAATGGTGTCTATCTGCTTGTAGTGGACTCAAAAGTGAGCCAAGACAGGAAAAGAAAATAAATGTTGGCATATCCCTTTAAAGGCTTGGGGTAATTTTATATGTTGGGAAAATTAGGAGATACTTTGGCGTGAAGGTGATAGAAAAATGTGTCCCTGTTGACAGATTTCCGTGGTCTCAGACTCCACAGTTCCCTCCTCTGTCGCCCGGCCCTGTCAGCGGCAGATCTCACCATCGGTTAAACAGATGTCACATTCTTGCTCCACATTTTTCACTACCCTTGAAGGGATTTAATGGAAGAACAATGTTCAAATGGAGTGGCTGGAGGGATCCAAATTGCTTGCAACCCTCAGCAGGGCCGAAGAAGGGCAGATGCTCCATAAGTGGCCGTTAAAATCTGAATCCGCCGGAGTCATTTTCTCTCATTTTATATTCTTCTTATAGAGCACATCAGCCTCAGCGGATCAAAGATCAACCCTTCTCCCGCTGCAGATTGGTGGCATTTCCCTGGCTGTTCTTTTGTTCCAGACAAAACTGCTAACCCTCCATAAAATTACCTCTGCCTTGGAGTCATTTATGTTTGAACAATTATTTTAAATGCCGTAAGGAATTGTTCTCCTGGTGACATTTTTATAGCACAAATTTGACTAAGTAGCTTCAAGGTGGTTTTCATTAACTGCTCCTAGTGTACACAAATTGTGCGCTCACTGTAAAACAGCTGTTTTACAACCGTGAGAGGGAGCCGGGTGAGAGGGAAGGCAGGCTTTTACATGACTTTCATGGATCGGCCTCCATTAGAAAGAGTGCCGCGACTGTTTCTGCCTCATTAAGATCAAATTATCTGTAATTAGCGGCTCAGATGTTTGATCATACTGTTTTTAGACTCAACTTGTGGCGAGGAGGGAAAAGAGTTGCGGATGAACAGGGTTACCATTGTTGTTGATGATGTAATGTGGTTAATATTTAACCTCTGTGTGAATAACTGGAAAGACTCCTCTCTAGCTTTGTGACATTGTCAGCGCTGGTTAAACTGTGCCGGGCTAATGTGCTTTCTCATTTGCTCCTGAAGGGCATCCGTCATGTCTGAAGTTCTCCCCTGAATTGACCTCAAATGTGAAGAGATTACGATGGCAGTGTATTGAATGCAAAACCTGCAGCTCCTGTCGAATACAGGGGAAAAATGCCGTAAGTATAATGTTGCAAAGAGACTTTTTTAAGTGATTTCCTTTAACATGGACTTGAGTATCAGGGTTATGAGCCTTGAATTGGTTATAACTGTGTTTATGATGTTTACATGCACACAAATAATTCTGGCTTTTCCCTGCAGACATGAAAATACTATTATCCTGGTTTGTGATGATAGCAGTAATAATAATCCTTTTAGCTTCTTATTGATATCAGAGGCTTACAAAATTCAACCTCAAGCAAAAGAACCTGAACTATCAAACATATGATCACTGCATCTGGCGGCTGAGGTCTATTCTTTGACTACACATGCAAGCAATAAAAAAAGGGGTAAAATTAGACCACTGGGGCTTATATTAGGCTTAGCACTATTCACTGGCAACATTACGTTGCTGCAGATACACTTACAGAAATGCTGACCTGACATGATCCAACATATATCTTGGACTAATCAGCCTTTTGTAGCCTGAAGTAGGTCTACATTTTAATTTTGTTTTCATTATTATTTTATTATTTTAATCCCAAAAGATACATCTCAGGCTGTAGCTGCTCACAACATATTGGTGTCAAATGCAGTACAGGTGGAGCCACTTGGATTTTCCCCACTTTCCTGGACAGAGTCTGGACTGATCCAATGACATGGCAAACATGTAGTGACTGGTCAACTCTTTCTCTACTCCAGTAAAGGTTGAAGCCCACTGGATGTGTTCTTGTAAGGGAATAGTGGAACCCTGCAACTGTTTGAATGGGCATGTTAATGGTTCAATTTAAGGCATACCCCCAGAAAGGTTGCCACTAAATTCCACATTCTTAGGAATGGGAATTAAAAACCAATTCCAGTTGAGAATTGATAACAAATAGATAAGGAATTGATATCATCAGACCTTTTGCTTAACAATTTCCTTATCAACTCCTTTCTCTTTGTTCTGCATGACTGGTAAATCCAGGATATCATGCAGTCAGCAGAAATGGTAATAATGACATAAAAAATGTATTTATGGAAGACTTTGGTCAGAAGTGGCCATAATTGTGGCTTAATCCTCACCAAAATATGTTTAATGCACAAAATTCAGTGAATGGAAACACCAACAACTTGCAAGAGCAGCTGTCTATGCAGCACAGCATTGAATATCAGGAGTGTCATGAGTTTGACATTGTTGCCACTGAAAACCTATTTGCCCACATCCACAGGAATTGTTAAGAGAATGGCATCAGTAAGGAGAATTAATAAAGCCAATTCCCATTCTGCATTTGGAATTAGCATGTAGGACTTCAAAATATTATCAGTATGATGTTAGTATCACCAGAAATAGGAATTTCTGCCAATATTTACTGCTGATATCATAGCCTTTTTATGCAAACTTGTTTTTTTATTATGATAATAAAATTCAATTTGAAAGTAAGAGCTCCATCAAACCAAGGCCACTTTTCTGTCAGCAGGTTGTTCTGTCTGTTTGCATATCTTAAAGGGCAGATGATTTTACTGCTACTATTTACTCTTTAAAATTCATTTTACATGATGAAGGTGTAATAGTTAAAAAGTTCTCCCAGTTTCTTCCGTATATCAGCATCTGTATTAGCTAACATACGTTTGAAAATGTCTGCAGATATGTATATGGACATCAGAAAAATAAAATCATTTTGCATCCTTAGTAATATGTAGATTTAAAGCCAGTTTGCAGTCATTTTTGGCATGATGGGCCTGGTTTTAAGTCTCAGAAATGTAGGTTAACCGGAGCTCAGCAAGTTGTGAATGCTGTCATAATGTAGCATCCATATATGGTAGAGTTGTGAATCCTCTGAGGTATTACGGTTCGATTCAGTTACAATTATTTAGTCAGTTATTCAATTTGATATCACATTGTATCATGATGAAACAGTGAGTGGTATCCTTGCTTTTCCTTACTACTGCACTAGGATACTTTCTAGATAAAAAATATCAGCAGTCAGATCAGTATGAATTCCTTTTATTAGCTAGAATTTGCTTTTGCGATCAACTGCTGCTTAAATGTCTTTCCACTGTATATCAAAATAGGTCTCATCTTCCTACACTTGATTTTCTTCCTCAGAAACTAAACTGATGCTGCAGTCGAGCAGCAGCTTTTGCAAGATTAAACCATTATTGACTGTCTCTGCATCGATGCATCTTCATCTACGTTCACATCGATTAAAAGATAATTTCATGACACCAATAATATACCGTCTGAAATCAGTTTTAAGTTCTTCCTTTGGCTTGAGTAAATACTCCTTCATTTGATTCCCTCACTGCACTGTACTGTTGATGCTATTCCCATAAATACACACTTTCGACCTCTGACCTGACAGTATACTCTTGTCCAGTGGGCTGTAGATTTTTCTAAATCACTAAAACATCTAGGTAATTTACATTCATGACACATTAGTACAATAGTAAGAAGTTTTGAATGCAGAGCCTGAGAAGTATTTGCAGCCTTTTTTATTACTATTGTTTTGTTGCTGACTTGAGGTCACCCCCGCCCAGGTCATCTGTATCTGTCTGAAAAATGGATCAGGCATTTGCCACAGTTTCCTCAGTGTTTCCCACACATTTAGAAAACACTTGGATGGACCACCCTGGTATATTTACAGCCACCCAAGTGTATTTGTCAAACATTTCCCCTTTTTAAATAAAAATAAATACCATTCATGTGCATAAGAGGATATTTACTCATACCTCCATCCTGTAAATGAATCGATTGAGGTGTGAATTCACACAAGTCTTAAATTTCATTTAAACACATCATGTTCTTAGCTTTGTCCAATACTCATTTTACAGAGCGAACCTGAACGCATCACAGTGTTTCCAACTGGACCTCAAATGCATCACTAAACATGTCGCTGGTTTAGCTTGGCTGAAAAGCTTTTACGCTGTTGGTCTCGAGACTGAAGACAAAGTTTAAGAGGAGGACAGAGCAGGAGTGTCCACAGATAATGAGGTTAATCCACAGAAGATTGGTGGGAGGTATCAGTGTTCACAGTCGCTAATTCCGATCAACCGATCGTGTTTTTTTGACTGGCCAGTACTGATTAACCCCAGTATGATTGGTGCACCTTTAATAATCTCAATTAAAATTCAATTAGTTGCCCATCTCTTCTGTCTTATTAATGAAACTCTGAGAAAGCATGCAGCTCACCTGCTGCAATAATTTCATATTTAGTTAAATTTTTGCATGTGATATTATTTGAGGGTCTTTGTCGAATATATCAATCAAACTGTATTTGTATAGAATGTTTCAAATTAAGGAAAGTAGAAGATTAAACGCAATGAATATACAAGACCGTACCCACCTTCACTATCCACATACAGCACACACACTCATTGATGCACACACAAAGACATAAAGAAGAATTAAAGGACTGAAGAAAGGCTATCTTGAATGAAAAATGAGGCAACAGAAGCTAAACTAAAATGACATAATGAAAACAAAGTCAGGAGAGAGAAATGAGATGAAAATACTACAGGGGAAAATAAATAAATGAAGTGAAATTTAAAATAATAATATGGTAAAATGAGATAGCCAAACACCAAATGTGTAATATAATCTGGTAAAGTAGAAAAATGAAAGAAAACTGATTTACAGACAAAATTCCAAACAATGAATCTGAACTGACATGAGGATATATAGCAGATTAAGAGGATTAAAATAAATAATTCAATACGGTGAAATAATAATAAATATAATCAGCTAAAAGCAAACTCGAGACCTCTTGAAACTCGTAAAAAGCAATCTTTGTAATGAAATGAATGCAGGACAGCCCCATGAAGGACCTCTACCCTCAACACAGACCACCAAAAACACCTGACCAAATCCTCTGATACTCAGGTCCATGTAAACATGTCAGGCGTACTTGTCTTTAAGGAAAGTGTCATTTTGTGCACTTCTGAGGATTTGAAGTCTTCCCTCACATTTGTAAAACCTCTTGTGCACAATTGGGCTCATTTTTTGTCTCCAAAAGATTTTAAATGACAGAGAAAAGGAGGAGGGTGTTACATGTATGCAGCAGGGACTTCCCTCACACATGCCTGCTGTTCCCTTTCAGGATGAGATGCTTTTCTGCGATTCATGTGATCGGGGCTTTCACATGGAATGCTGCGACCCGCCGCTTTCAAGAATGCCAAAAGGTGAGCTGTTTACACTGTCTGGCTTCTCCGTCTCCCTCTCCGCCGTCATTTCAAAGCCTTATTTCTTCACATGCGCCCGTTTTGGGCTGTCACTCAGCACACAGAGAGCCAGCAGAGGCTTATTAGGAGCTTTGCATGCATATCAAATTATTCCAGCATCCCCGGGGAGATGTGCTATCTCTGGATTACAGTACTGACCCTACAGCGAGGCTTGTAATGATGGCGCGCGTACTGTAGCAGGACGTTTGGCAGGCAATTCATACAAGTCACATAGCTTTGCTCAACAAGCCGACGTGAAGTCTATTTCACCGGACGGAGAATTGACTCAGTGTTTTTCTTATGGATTTTCGCTTTGTGCTGAGTAATTGATTGTCATTGTGAGCCGGTGGGATGCGCGCCAGCCCTCGGTATTAAAGGAAATGTTTCAAATGAATGTACTGTATGTCCTCTGAATTGATGAACCCACCTAAACGGTCCCCTCTCTGTGTTTGGACACCCTCCAGGAACCTGGGTCTGCCAAGTGTGCAGGCCGAAGGAGAACGGGAAGAAGCTGCTGCACAAGAAAGCCGATCAGATCAAACGTCGATATGCAAAGCCAATCGGACGGCCCAGGAATAAGCTCAAACAAAGAATGTAAGTGTAAAATGACATTAATATGATGGCTGGAATACACTTCCCCAAATTAACTGATGGTAACACTGCTTTACAGCCACATAGGATCATCAGTAGAAACAACTGACCTACCTGTTTCAGTCATTTATCTGATTTTAGTTTCTCTTTGACTCACTGAAGAAAATCTTAACTTTAAATTCAGTGAGTTTAACAGACACATAATATTATACACATGAAGATGCAGGCACCGCAAAATGGAAAATGAACAAGCAACAGGAGGTTTAGGCAACAGTGAAATCTTTTCAAATCAAAATTAATTAGTCTGTATTTACTGAGGCGCAGTAGATATTATGGAGGCAAAGAATGCTTGCTATTTACAATCAAGGTAAATGAATAATCTCCAAAGACCTTGAGTATACTTGGCAATGATTAGAGATGAGCTGAGATCTACAAAGAGGCATAGCAGTAAAGCTGCTTTTTATAATAAAGACTTACTGTATTTAGGTAGAATAAACCCAGTTATCACTGTGGTAAACCTGTGTAAATAGAGTTATTACTCTTTGAACCCTGTGTAAACCTTTTTAATGCAGTTTAAGACCAGTATAAACCCAGTTATAACTGTAATAAACCAGTGAAGCTGAGCTTTTACCGTATTAAACCAATGAAAGCCCTTTTATTACTTGATTTAATTAGTTTAAACCCAGTTGTTACTGTATTGAACCAGTGTAAACCCAGTTAGAACTAATTTAATCCTGTATAGATCTGGTTTTTACAATATTGAAACAATGAAAGCCCAGTTATAACTTTATTAAGCCAGTGAAAACCTAGTTGTTACTGCATTGAATCAATGTAAAGCCAGTACTAACTGTTTTAGTCCTGTATACATCCAGTTTTTACAATTTAAACCAGAGTAAACTAAAAAATTACTGTATAACTCTTATATGTCAAGTGAAAACCCTGTTTGTACTGTATTAAAACAATGAAAACCATTTCTTACTGTATTAAATTGGTCCAAACCCAGTTATTACAATATTAAACCAGTGCAAACAAGGTTATTACTGTATCAAACCAGTGTAAACGCAATTATTACTGCAATAATCCAGTAGATATCACTTATTACTGTATAAAACAGTGTAAACACCTGATTATTACTGTATTAAATCTGTGAAAACTCAATTATTACTGTATTAGACTGACCAGTTATTACTGCATTAGACCAGTTTATATCTAGTTTTTACTGTATGAAATCAGTGTAAACTCAATTATTACTGTAGTAGACTGACCAGTTATTACTGCATTAGACCAGTTTATATCCAGTTTTTACTGTATGAAATCAGTGTAAACCTTGCTAGTACCTTCGCAAAGGAGGTTAGTGAGATAACCCTAAAAGATAGCGCTGTATTAAACTAATATTAACACAGTTTTAATGTATAAAAGTTGTGAAAACCCATTAATTACTGTTTTTAATCTAGTTTTAACCAACTTACTTCTGTATTAAACCAACTTAAAGCCAGATATATGTGTTTAATTGTGTATAGACCTAGTTTTTTCAATACTTAACCAACTAGTCCAGTAAATAAAAAAGATATTATTGTATTAAACAAGTAAAAAGCCAGTTATAACTATTTTAGTCCTGTATAAATCCAGTTTTACAAATTGAACCTTTGTAAGCAATGTAAATACTTTATCAGACCAATGTCTATCTAATCCAATCTAACATAAAGCCACTTATAACTGTTTTAATCCTGTGTAGATACAGTTCTTATAATATTTAACCTGTGTGAACAATGCTGTGACAGTATTACTCAAGTCAAAACCCATTTATTGTCATATTAAGCCACTGAAAACCTAGCTATTACTGTATTAAACCAATGTTAATCCAGTTATTAACATTTCAAACCTGTAAAATACCCACTTAATATTGATTAAACCAGTGTAAGCCCCGTTGTTACAATAACAAACTGTGAAAACCCAGTTCTAACTGTATTGAACTAATGTCCTTTGAGAGGAGTTTAATAGCTTTACATTTATATATAGTTAGTGGGTTGATATGTGACACTGTGATATTTTAGGAGTCTGACACATGCATATTTGTCAAGCCTTCAGCTGCAAATTAGATGTCAAATGAATCCTACGAGCTTCGAGTTTGAAGTCAAAATGAAAATACTGAGTTGCCTCGTGTATGACAACCTTTTAATGTCATTTCTTATCCAACAAGTGGGCTGCACCCTTTTTGCAAGTGTGACCAAAGTACAAAAATAAAATGCTGAGACGTGAGCTGTCATTACCACAAGTGCATCCGCCCTTATTACACATTGCAAATGATCTGACACATATACAAGTGGCTGTTTTCACTTCTCAGAACATGCTGCGATATAAATAATGAAGTAGAGAATGCAGGGGATACTTCTCAAACTAGGTTTGCAGGCCTTACTGTCATTTAACCTGGTGAAAATGTTTTTTTTTGGGTGTTAAATTGTTGGTTTTACCTAATTTGTCCTTGATCTTCTTTATTTATGATATTGTTGGAAGTGTTTACTAATTTTTGTGGTACATTACATATATCAGGGTTCCCACAAGTTCTGGAAAACCTGGAAAATGATTGACCAATTTTCCAGTCATGGAAAACATATGGAAAATGAGGAAAAAAAGTAAAATGTCCTGGAAAAACTTGAATTGTCCTGGAAAAGTATTTATCTTCCTTCTACCTTGTTAGTGACCAAAAATCAAGCATAGGAAATGAAGTTAAAATGTAGATAAAATAATGCAAGTTAAGGAATAAAATAGAAAAACTCAAAACAATGGTGACAAAAAGAATTAATAAAAAAATGGCAAAATAAAATTTAGGCTACCTAAACAGTAAATCAACAAAATCTTTTTCTTAAAAAAGCAGATCAAATAAAGATAAAAAATAAGGATAAACCATAAATTTATAATAGTAATACACTACATAGAAGCCAGAACAAAAAGAAACCTAGCAGACAGTGTTCATGCCCGAGTGTTAGAAATAAATAAATCTTAAGTTCAATATGACATATTGGAGCTAGCTAGAGATATTGGTCATCAACCTTAAATCTTGTTTTTTAGAAGGCTAGATTATCGAAGATACATGCTGTGAAGATGTGTGTGAAGAGGGACATAAAATAACTAATAGTCCAATGTGGAAAGAGTTTGATTGGAAATTAAAAATCATATACTCCAGACTCCCCTCTATGACCTACAAATTTAATAGTAGTAAAACTTACTTGTGTTGGAGGGAGTGTAATCAGGTAGGAGACAACACACACGTATTTTGAGATTGCCCAAAGCTGAAAAGCTATTGGGAGGGAATTCGAAAAGAAATATTCTCCATATTGAACACTGATTTACCCCTGGCCCCAAAATTTTATATTATTGGAGCACTCTCTAAAGCAAGACTTAAAAAAATAAAATTGTATTTATTGCAAGTTCTACTATTAATAGCCAGGAAGATGATTAATCTATCATGGTTACAACCACTTCCTCCTACTTTACCTCAGTGGCATGAAAGAGTAAAGAAGGTATATGAAATGGAGAAGATAACCGCTCTCCTTCATCTTAAGATGGACCTTTTCAGAACAAGATGGGCTCCCATAAGTGAATATTTAAATTTACCAGTGTGAAACCTTGTTAAACTGTGCTGTATTAAGAGAACTATCCAGATGTATATGTAATTTGTGCAGAGGAACATCAGAAACAACCCAGTGAATCTGAATTGCCAGATTGTTAATAGTTCAGGTGTTTAGCTCATGCATTTCTTATACAAATTTCTTCTCTCGTGTATGTGGAAAAAAAAAAAGAAAGAAACTGATGTAACTCGGGCGGGGTTAGGGGGTGGCTATTTGGGCTCAAGTCCCGGATGTTTTCTGAAAAGTACCAAATCTGAGGTTAAATGGGGAAAAAAACCTCTCGGAAGTAACGTGCAGTACCGGAGTTCAACAGAGAGGCAGCAGCTGCGCAAAAAGGCCTGAATACAGCCTGCCTGAGCCTCCCCTGAAGAAGAAGTGCTTCAGCAGCCTGCATACTGCACCTGTCTAAGCCGCTCCCATGACAAGACTGATGTAAAAAATGGATATCAGCATTTTTTTTTCTTTTTTATAAAAAGTACCTCGGCAGAATGACAACAATGGACGTTCGACGTTACTCTGCATGAAAATAAAGTGAATAACAGAGGCTGATACTCTCTCGATGACCGAGTAACAAGTGAAAATGAGTTTTTATGTATATATATATCAGTCCTCAAATTTATTCATACCCTCCCATTAAAGAAGGAAAAAACAGCTGTCACTGAAATACCTTGAAATTGACAAAAGAAATAATAAATAAAAAATTAATGAAAGTCATGACATTGCTTTTGAATTGTGGTTCAACAGAAATATATAATACATAAAGCAAACAGGCATGATGGGACCTGTAAACTAATATTTTGTTGAACAACCCTTTGAGGCAATCACTGCAATCAGGTGTTTTCTGTAACTCTCAATCAGGCTTCTGCACCTGTTGACAGGTAATTTGACCCACTGCTCATCAGCAAAGTGCCCTAATTTGTCCAGGAAAGTTTTATTTGTTTTTTTTTTAATTGCTTTTTTCAACCACGATTCAAAATGTCAATGTCTTATGTCACTGAATTATAATAAAGCCAATTTTTGATTATTATTACTTTTTCAGTTTCTAGTTATTTGAGTGACTACTATGAATTTTGCCTTTTCTTTAATAGAAGGGTTTGAATATATTTAAGGATGACTGTATACATACAAAACATGGCTCAAATCCATCTTAATGTAATACAGTTGCTACAACAATTGCTTCAGGTGGTTGGAATTTGAAAGTTGAGAAGCCATATCATTATTTTATTTTTTTTTTTTTAAAGCGCCAATTTTTTGCACATGCTAAAAATATCCATCAGTCATCTGGGCTAAGCCCCAGATCTTCTTCAATCCCAAATCCGCCCCTGATGAAGTTTGTGTGTGAATATGCATGAATTCTAATAAAAATTTGGTTCAAAAAATAAAAAAAGGAAGGCTAGATTAACCTGAGAATTGCCCACACCAATACTGTAATGGATGAAAACATCCTGGAAAATGATTTCTGGAGAATAATGTGAACCCTGTATATGTCTCCTATCATGTAGGCCTTGTACCTGCTGCGAGAGGCCGTGCTGACCTTGTTTTTGTTGTCCCTACAGGTCTGTAACCAGTGGTGACGGCTCCATGGTAGCACTTGGCGGAAGGGGGTCACCTGGTAGGGGTCAAAAGATTACCGTCTGTTCTACACCTTCATCTGGTCATGCTGCATCTGTGAAGGACTCCAGAGACAGATTGCCTGTTGCAGACCCCCGTTGTGCGGTCGACGCCACCCAATTCACCACCTCCACCCCCACCACCACTCCCCCCCTCACGCCCACCTCCACCCCAGCTACACTCACCGTTAACAAGAAAACCAAAGGGCTTATCGACGGGCTTTCCAAATTCTTTACCCCTTCCCCCGTGGGCCGTCGCTCGCGAGCTGTAGCCATAGAGTCGCCGCCCAAACAGTCCCCGCCCCCAGAGCCGTTCGCCTTAGCCGCCGACCCCACTCAAAAGATAACCCCCACGTCCTCTGCACCCCCTTCCCGCCCCGACGTTGCCAGGCCTTAGCCCCCCGTCGCAGGTGTCCAGCAGCTCCACCTCGGCGAACTCCCCGCAGAGCTCCTCCAGCCAGTCTAGCGTCCCCTCCCTGAGCAGCTTGTGCAACAGCAGCCAGCTTAAGGGACTGTTCGACGGCCTCTCTCACATTTTTACAACTCAGGGACAGTCCCGAAAAAAGAGGCTACACTGCTATGCCCCGCCTAAGCGCATACATCATAAGCAGGACTCCCCAAATGTGTCCAAATCTGGGCCCCAGCGCCTTGGAAAGACCGAGTTTCATAGAAGTAGGTTACACTCCACGTCCGCAGGGCCGGGCCGACCCAGGGGACACCCGTTTAAGATGGTCAGTCATTTCAAGCGTAACCCCTTCCTTAAAAAGCACAGGACGCTAGGCAGGCTGAGGTATAAAGTGAGCCCTCAGAAGGGAGCCCCCTCACCAGGAAAGGGAGACTTGACAGACGGAAGAATTAAGCCTGAGAATAATCATGGTAAGCAAGGCTCGCAGCTCCAGCCAAGACCTGCTGCGTCTCCACACCTTTAAGCTTCTTCTTCATATTTGTTTTTTAAAGCTTGACACTCGCAGTTCTGCTTTTTTTTCCAGACTAGAGCTAATCTTTTCTTTGAGGAGACATCCTAACAGACTACTAATCCTCTGCCTAATTTAAATTCTTTTAGTTTCTTAACCCCGTTTGCGTTTTTTGACTTGGCTGCGGAGTTCACGTGGCTTCCATCCTTCTCGCCCGTTGGCTTTTTGTCATAGTGCATGGCCCACTAACTCCCTCATGCTGCTCCTCTGCTCTGTCCTTGACCTCCCCCCCTCCTCTTCGTCTGTAGTAGTGGTCGCTACCTTGTAGAGGCACATCAGCGCTCTTCTTCTTCTTCCTCATCCCACCCTCACCCTTGAAATCTCTGTCTCCACTCAACCTCACCTCCAGCGGTCATTAGACACATCCAACCCGGTGATTCAGCCACCCAAGTTGACTCAGAGCTGACATGATGATTATAGAAGAGAAGTAACCCTCACATTTCACTGTCTTCAGGCTTGGAGGCACAGCTTGAAGGATAACAAACGTGTGCAAGCTTTCTTTAAACTACACTTTATTACCTCAGAACATTTCCATAAATATGTTAATGGCACATCACGTCTATTCCAAGTGGCTCTTTGTTTTGGTGGTTAAGTCATAGTGTTGATGTCTTTCATAAAATTACTGCCTGCTCGCTTTTCATGTCGACACTCGCTCCCCTCACTGCATCCGCTTCCTTCATTCATGGGAAAACTGTCTTGGTGGATGACTAAGCACATGAAAGCGGTTACGCAATTAGAGTGATTTAGTTTCACTTCATTACATTAGGGATTTTCACATAAACATGCAAAGATGATACATTATAAAACTCCTCAGAGACACGGCCTCAGCAGCAGCACTCACACTCAGAAGCACATTTGCATAGAATTGCATTTATGAGATTATTCTGCCACGGCTGCTTCAAACGGGCCGCCGTCGACGCGCTATCTGATGTGTTGATGCCCGTTTTATTGTGCCCCCATGTAACAGGCCTCAACGGGGAGCTGCGCGTGAAGCAGGAGGAGCGGGAGGAGTTTGCGGCGATGTCCAGGGAGCACGTAACGGAGGAGGACATCGAGATGTTCACGCAGGTTCAGGAACTCGCTGCACAGGTGAGAAAGGTGAATAGGAGGCAACTTCGGTCTTTAGAAATTTATTTTAATCCCTTTAAAAAAGGAACAAAGTGTTGCGTCAAAGTAAATATTTGATCCTTATTAAAAACTCATTACAAACAAAAAATAAATAATATGTATTAACAGGAGGCAACTCCAGTCTTTAGAAATTGATTTTAATCCCTTTAAAACAGAAATAAAGTGTTACCATTATCAGTACAAATAAGAGCGGCTCACAAACTTTTTCTGCCAGGCCTTCATTTGGCATCTGAAGATGTTTTTATCTTCACCCCTCACCAAACACTTAAACACATATCATAATAAACAATGAAAACACAGTGAGTCATGTCCTTTACTAGAAAAATCCATATATTATAGAATTAGATTAGACTAGATTAGATTAGATAGAACTTTATCCCTTGGGAAGACTCCTTCAGGAAAATTAAGAAAAAATTTAAAAAAAGGAAAAACAATTAGCAGATATAAAATCTATATATATACATCAATAAATCTAAATAAACAATGAAAAAATTAAATAAAAATTAAGAATAAAAATAAAATACCGTGCTACTAGCTGAATACGTAGTGCTGAACAAATAGGTATGAGAATTGATATGATTTTAATGATACCAGTGCCATTAACAATTCTTTTTTTGTTGTTTGTTTAAGATTATTTTTGGGGCATTTTGTACCTTTATTAATAGGAGAGACAGACAGTGGATAGGCTTCTGAAAGGGGTCGAGAGAAAGTAGGGGAGGACACTGGGTACAGGCCACAGGCTGGATTTGAAGCCAGGTCTGCAGAAGGATGTATATTAGTCGTGCCTGGTTGCTATTTCACAAAACCAGCACCGCAATTTTAATCCACTTAAAAAAGGAAAAAAGTGTTACCATTATCACTACAAATAAGAGTGGCTCACAAACTTCTGAAGATGTTTTCAAGCCCCCCACTCCTCACCAAGCACTTAAACACATATAATAAACAATAAATGTGTAATCAGCTCCAGATTATCCCACCCACTACATTCATATTCAATAACCCACCAAGACACTAACTGAATAAAACCAAATCTACACATACACAAACAGACAAGAATTACCAATAGTAAGGGGAAAGTACAGTGAACAAATAATGAAGGAAGAAACTAAAATAACAAGTAAATAAAGATAGATTGCAATGCATGCATAATGATATCGATCCCTTGAAGGAGTTGTTATTGATTCTCCACTGAACATGGTTTTTGATTCCCATCCCTATTAATAAATGTATTAGACCACCTGTCATAAAAACAAGAAAACAAATATTTTAGAAATGTGTCAGAAACCTTTAAAACTTGAACTATTTTTGTTATTGGACATAGATTTTAAACAGGAATAAGGAATTTCGAACTGAACTCACCTTTTTATACCCAAATATCAGCCACTCACACATCCACACCCTTTCATACCCATTTAGCCACTGACGCAGCAGTAGGAGCAATTTAGGGCTAAGTGACTTGCCCTCTGACACATCAACATGTGACAAATAGAGCTAGGCTTGAACCCTCAACCTTGTTATTGACGGTAGAGCAAACTACCAGACGAAGCCGCCTACGCGATGACCGTGACATGTACAAACTTTCAATGCAGAACAGAAGCTCAAAATGTTGTAGCTATGAAAACTGAACCTTACATTAAAAGTGTTATCACAACATAGATATTTCTCTGTAGAAGTGAAGCTAAGGGTGAGATACGGCTCCTCATGTTTTCCTTTTTTCAGTGGTAGTGTCTGCTGTAGTTAAGTGTTCACTTAAGGGTAAAATCCAAGTTTTCTGACACAGTGCTTTGCTGATGGTGCACAACAGCAGCATCGCTGGCACAAAGCATTTGATCATAATGAGAAGACATTGTGTTACAGGTGCACCCACCTGACAAATACAGCCCAATTTGGGGGCCTAAAACCCCCACAAATATTAACAAAGCACAGCTGCACTTGCCTCATGTTGAGGATCTTTCTTATGCAGGCAGGCTGGGTTGCTGCCAGTCTTTCCCAGCTCTTACCCCCCTTTTCCACCACTATCCACCTCCTCTTTACAATAAATAAAAGCCAAAAAGCCCCAAAAATAAATCTAAAAAGCAACTGTAAAATAAGGCTACTCCAAAAAGATGGGATATATATCAGGTGGGATTTTAAGGTTAGCAGAGAGTCAGAGGCTCAAATGGTTTAAACAATATGAGGTTTCCATGACCTGCTGTTAGTGATTTATTCCTTTACGGCCCCTCTTTACTGAAGGGAATTAGAGGTTGTAAAATGTTTGTCCATAATGCTTTTCCAAGATTTTCCATTTTAGAGTAGTTGTCATTATAATATGTGCAACAGGACAAAGGGAGCTTAAGCAGGGTCCACATATAAGGATTTCCTAAATCTGAAGAGACTTTTTATCTGTTAAAGAGCCCACACATGAAGATAAAAAATCAGGCATTGAACAGTTTGATCGTACTGTGTGGTGTGCTCCGATAATCTCAACACAGCACAGCACACACATAACCATTCTGTCCCACCACTGATCTATAATCTAGTCCTCCAAGGCAGAAATCTGATCGAACATGATCAAACAAAAACGAAGAAGAAACATAGAAACATCCGAAAAATGGTGGAGGTTTTGGGACAATTTTTGACAGAAAAATCCAGAACTAAATAAAGAAAAGACTGTGGAAAAAATCCTGGAGACAGCGTGAACACAAGAGCTGGTCCTCCGTTTCTGAGGTCTACTGAACTTTAGGTTTCAGGTCGGCCATGCTTGTTTTTATTTACGCCTGCTTCCTTGTTTCTCAGTCAGCTCGCTTCTTGATTGACTACATTCATGTCACAATTCACAGAGTCATGACTCGGGAGCCGTAGGCTTTCCCCGCACACATGAAGATTTTTGGTCGTAAATATTGAAGTTTAAAATGTACAATTATCAGACAAATTCACTCTTCACACCTCAGACCACAGGATAATCTTAGAGGATGATCTTATAAAACAGAGGATAATCTGGAGTTTGCCATCCTTGGTTGAGAAGGGGGAAAGTCTGGACAAAAACAGCCCGATAATCTTTATGTGTACCCTGCTTTACTTCTTGTCATCCACAGAATCAATCTGAGGCTGCACTTGTGAAATTTTGCTCAGTTTTAATTCATCTTTAGTCAAGAGATGAGAGCTTTAAATCGTTATTTAAGAATACAGCTCAATATGATTTAATGGACTTGTTGAAGTGTATTAAAGAATAATCTGGGTCACCGCATTTATCCATTTGCTTTTATTCGATCTTTTCACAGAGAACGGGATCTCTAATGAATGCAGACTCCGTTCGATGCCCTGCCGTCATTGAATTTGGGAAGTACGAGATTCAGACGTGGTACTCGTCGCCTTACCCACCTGAATATTCAAGGTAACGCATCTCTCAAATAAAAAATCACGCTCTTTGTCATCGGACTCGCATTTTATTTCAATGTCCTTTTTAAAAGCTCTTTCACGTTGAAGTACAAACCTGCAGCTCTCTCTCTTTCTCTCTTTTGTCTTGGTTAGATTACAAAAGCTTTATCTGTGCGAGTTCTGTCTGAAGTACATGAGGAGCAAAAACATTCTCCAGAGACACACAAAGAAGTGTGGCTGGTTCCACCCGCCAGCCAATGAAATCTACAGAAAGGACGACCTTTCCGTATTTGAGGTCAGCCTCTCTTTACAGCAATAAAGCAATAACTGTATGCTGCATGAGATTCCACTGAATGGGTTCTGGGAAGAGGAGGCAGAGAGGGGAAAAACATGGGAGCTGTTTGAACACTGTCCTCTTGCTCTTTTTTATTCCGTGTTTAGGTTGATGGAAATGTCAGCAAACTCTTCTGCCAAAACCTCTGCCTGTTAGCCAAGCTTTTCCTGGATCACAAGACCTTGTATTATGATGTGGAGCCTTTCCTCTTCTACATACTTACAAAGAATGATGAGAAAGGCTGTCATCTTGTGGGCTATTTCTCCAAGGTAAGAATTACAGAGCCATTAAATGTGAAATAGAGGAACACCGCACATCATTTTTAAATGATACCGATACAGTAAACCCATGTTTGAACTCCCATTTAGCTTCTTCTCAGCAGTGCTTAAGTGGTAACAGAATAAATCAATTAGTTAAGCAAAACAAGCAAAAAAATTGTTGGCTCAGGCTTTTAAGTGTGAAACTCTGTTTTTGACCTGAAAGGAGATAGATCATCTTTGAATGATAAAATGTTCTGAGCCAAAAAGGAAAATTTAAGAAAGCCACGCAAACTGTAGCTGATTAGGATTTTATTAACAAATATTTGACACAATAAATAAACTAAAAGAGGGTTATCATTTGTTGTTGTGATTTTCCCAGAGAGACGAACATTTATTTTACTAAATAGTCTTGCATAGTACACTTAGTTACTTCCTTACTTAATAGTCTAATTCCTTAAGGTAGCACTCGTCACACTTTGTATTTAGGACTGTGCTCAACTAAGTGAGCCCACCAAAGTCATTAAACCCAAAACAAAAAACAGAAAGCAAGAGTCCATCAACAGCTTAGCCAGATCACAATGGACAGCTACAAGACAACATTTTCCAGCTCATAAAGTCAAATTTAAAGCCCTTTTCACACATGCAACCCTGATATTATCAGGATAATACCTGGATAATTAAAAGAATATGACAGTGGACGAACAATTTACATCCTAACTTTGATGCTACATGTTTAAAAGTGTATCAACAGCATCGATTAAAGAGTCAGAGGTGAATATGAAGCAGCGTCACTATGTGCAGGACGACTACACTAAAGAAAGAAAGCTGCAGTGTTTCAGCTCTGTATTCAACAGAAGAAGACATGTTGGCTCAGGCTTTAAAGTGCGAGACTCTGTTTTTGACCTGAAAGGAGATAGATCATCTTCGAATGATAAACTGTTCTGAGCCATTTTTTAAAAATATCCATTTTAAACTAAAATTTAGAACAAAAACAGAGTATAAATGCTGTTCTGGACTGTCTTAAATCATTTAAATGTGAGTTGTACTGTATTCCTTTGGCTCTGTAACTGTTAATAACGTTTTTGCTGCTATTTGACACTTTTTATGTGAAACACTTAACAGGAAAATCAAAATCTAGCTCCCAGTTAAACCCACTAAAAGCCGAATATGATTTGTTTGAGCCATAACTCAGCGCTCACTGATAGTTTTTAGTGAGAGCTCATCTTCCTGTCTGCGCGGCGTGCCCGTGAGAGCGTGCACGTCTCCAGACAAGGACAATGGCAGGTGCAGTAAATTGCCGGCTTCAGCAGAGCTCTGACATACTTGATCTGTTTCTCCTTCCCTCAGGAAAAGCTTTGCCAGCAGAAGTACAATGTCTCCTGCATAATGATCATGCCTCAGTACCAAAGGCAAGGATTTGGACGGTTCCTTATTGATTTCAGTAAGTTCTTTAATGCTTTTTCAGACCACTGAACTAAGGGTTTTCATTCTCTCTCATTGGTCTTTACAAACACTTTCAGATTAAGGAGGGGAATTGGTAGCTCATGGCAAGGTGCTGTTATTTAGTTAGGCTTTGAAGTAGTCTAATCAAGAGCATTCATGTACAGTGCTTAGGCAATCACAGCAGATTAAGAGTTAGAAACATTACATTCTCACTGCGTACATTATTCGACGGTCAGTAATGTTTCATTTAATCACTGCTCGGAGAGTTTTTCATCTCAAATGCCCTCGTTTCTCTCTCCTTGACGAGCGAGGAGGAGGTGTAGACGCTGCTTTTATGTTTTAGTTCAGTAAATGCGGCACATACAATATTTAAAGCCTCGTGGTCCAGATATGAAAACAGTTGCTGCCTTGAGTGGATTTCTGTGTTTAGGCAGGCGGGTTTCTCTCCGTCATTACAGGCGTTTTATTGTTTTCAGGAGTTGTCTCTTTGCCGAGTAGAGAAGAGAGAGAGAGAAGAGGAGGAGGGGGGAAGAGGAGCGCGCACGGCGCAGGGTGGGCGGGCGGTAATGGAGCATTTGATTTCCTGTTCACTTTGGGAGCCATTGAGACTCAGAGATGCAAGAGGATCTGTGATATTGAGAGTGTGCTGATAACAAAGACAGGGATTAAGGGAGATTGAACACAGCTGAGTCCTGAGCTCTTTGAAGGCTTTATTGGAAAATGTAGCTTTGGAGCTGGAAGTTGTTTAGATTAAGATTTTCTGTTCTATTGGATTGTATTAGAGGAACAGTTTGTCTCAGGTAGCTGTGAGAGCGAAGCATCAGTGGGTAAATAATGTTCCTTTAATATCATAATTCAGACAGTGGCACCTTTGTTCCAGCTTATTAATGATAGAATACTAGAAAAATGACTAAGCTTAGTTTTTGATATCATAATCACTTCATCTTTGCTTTAGTCATGAATATTGTTGTTTTTTAAAGAGATACGCCAACGTTATTTTTCTTTTCGTGTCTTGCCTCACTCCCGAGTCCATGACAAGCATATAGACACCATTCTTCATAATTCTAATTAGCTTAGCTCACACATTGGGAGTCAATGGGTAGTGTTAGCCTGCCTCTGCCTACAGCCTACAATCATCATATTATCCAATAGAAATTCTGCCAATTTGATTTAAATAGCCCAAACTTTACCTTAACTCAGGTTTGTAGGTTAGATATTCCTTTATTAGTCCCACAGGGGGAAATTTCAGTTGACCATCTTGTTTTTATGTCCTGAGTTCCCCTGATCCACCTCATTCTCCCTCTGTTAGAGCAGAAAGTGATAACAAAACACTGGTATGATGTCACAGTGGTAGGTATATTTGTGTGGTGATAAGCTATTTCAGGCAGCTGCTAGCATGGCCATACTAAGCCAGGAAAAGCATTAATTAGGCTCTTTGATTTAGTATATTCTGGTTATTAATAGGGATGCACAATATTATCAGTTGATATCGATATCAGCTGATATCAGCCTAAAAAGTTAAGTATCGTTATCGGCCGATATTTAAGTTTTTGCTGATATTTACAGCTGATATGTCGGTATATTTGAAAATCAAGGGTTTCATTTTTGCAAGAGTTAAATGCTGTTTTTCTTGTTTTTCTTGTGCTCTTGACCAGAAATACCGGTATCAGCGATAAGGAATTCAAAAATATCTGCAAAAGTCCAATATGGTGCATCTCTAGTAATTAAGGTTAATAATAGAAATGTTTGTTTTAAATGTTCCAGTGAATTTGGTCTTTGTGTATGTTGTTGTATTGAAAACTCCCAGTGACATTTTTAAGGCATTTTTTGTCATATTTTTAAATTTACGGCTATTTCAAATTGACCTGAAGGCCACTTTGAGCATAAAATGGGGCCTTGTGTGGTCCTGGGGCCGCCAGTTGCCCACCATTTAACTGGAGGAGCCGTCCGTCTCAGGTAGCTGTGAGAGAGCAGCATCAGCGGGTGAATAATGTTCCCTTTAATATCATAATTCAGAGCTCAGAGTGGCTCTTTTGTATCAGCTTATTAATGATAATACACTTGTTAAATGACACTGAATGAAATATGGCGTTTTTTTAATTAAAATATTTGAATATTCGCCACTAAGTGTTTGTTATCACGGCCACTTCTTCTTAGCTTTAGTAATGAATATTGTTGTGATTACTGGAATATTATGTGTTGGCTGTTTGGTGATTAGATTTGCTTGTTTGGTTCTCGGTAGTGGGTGCACATTAAAAGCCATTAATTAATTTCATGCGGCTCATAATGGATGACCCTTAACTGGGCTGCTATAAAACTAATTACTCACAGATACATATTAGTATTAGGCTTTTTTTTCCTCCCCTCTCTTGTTCGTTATCTCCCCTAAGTGCAGTCTCTTGTGAGCAATGACATCCAGCTGCTTCTCTGTTTTGCTCGCTCGCTTTGTTTCCTCTTTACTCCCCTCTCTCAGCCTCCTTTGTTGCCCTTGCCAGCATGTATCATAGCTTCTGACAGAGGTTGAAGGAGAGGAAAACTGATTGCCTCGCCTCTCTTTATACTATTTTGAAGGTGAAATCCCAACCAGGGTTCGGTGTCACATCCAAACATGAATATGTAATCCATGAGGGAGGAGGTGTCAGGGCTGAAATGCAATCTGAAATAACCCAGCAGCAGCCTGCAGCTTGACTAAAGTGTTTTGTTTTTGTTTGAATCTTGTCTTTTTAGGTTACCTTCTCACCAGGCAAGAAGGACAAGCCGGCTCCCCGGAGAAACCGCTGTCAGATCTGGGTCGCTTATCCTACCTGGCATATTGGAAAAGTGTCATACTGGAGTACCTTTATAAGCACCCGGATAAACACATCAGTGTTAAAGGAATAAGCAGGGCCACTGGGATGTGTCCGCACGACATCGCCGCGACTCTCCAGCAGCTCGGCATGATTGACAGACAGGATGGCAGGTCAGTTTCCGAGCCGCGGTCTCCTTCAGCCTAGCGCTTCCCACTTCTGCATGCTGTCTGACTTATCCAGGCCAGCGGGTATTTTTAACAGCATATCCATTAATGCCGCTGAATATTGACAGAAGTAAGTCAGGTTAAGCACCCCCAAGGACACGGAGCACCTGCTGTCTCCAGGAGCGTCTTTGTGCTCATATTTAACCCTCTGAGGTCGACGCTTTTGTATACGACAGCAAAGCACACCATTCACTAAGTATTTAATAACTTAACAACCATTTATCGTAGCCACTTACCAGTTGTTTTGATCGAAAGCTGACAACCTAGCCGATGCGATCGTAGCTCTTCCACAGGCTCAGATATCTCTCCTGAAACATCAGTGTCTTTTTGGAGACTTCGTAAAAGTAATCCATCATCACTTTTCAGGCTGTGCTCAGAAATGTAATGTACCAATTCAGAAAATTAAATTTTGATGTCACTGGCTCAGCCCTCATTAAGTGATATGTGATATTTCTGATATGATATGAATTTTAAGTCTGGAATAAAGTGTCTGTCTATCATCATGATGAATCCAAAAGTTAGGTCTTCTAGGTAAATTATTTAATCCATTTTCTGTATCAAAACACAGTAGATAGCACAGTAGATAGTCGGCATCTTGTTGTCACCCGGATGCAGTTCATCTACTATTTCATGTGTCTTCTGACAAAAATATAATAAAAAACGTTATATATTTACCTATGCCCATTAGGGTTTTATTCCAAATCATGCTCCTAGTGCACACAGATAATTCTTATGAATTTATAAACATTATTTCATTTTTACACATATTATGACTGGATATGATATCAGGAGGGTTAGCCAACATATTGTTGCAAGCAAAAAATAGGTTGTTTTGTCACATTGGAACCTGCAAAAAATTGGATTTTTTTGTGATGAATTCTGTCCGATTCAATTTCCGTTTTTTTTTTCTTTTGTCTCAATGGTCATAATACTGTTTACACATTCAAGTGACACTCCTGCAGCATACATATTCAGATAGCCCAGGTTGTCCTGAAAAAACCAAGGTCTAGTACATGATTATGCATCAGAGGGTTGAGGTTTTATATACATTATAACACAAAAAGTCCAGGCGCCCCAAAAACAAGAAAAATAGCTTTGACCTCAGAGGGTTAACCACACGTCGCCCTCCTGTCCATCCACGCCGGCTTGTGCAATCATTGCCGGACATGAGCTCATGGGCTTTTCTCTCTTTGTCTCACCCAGGATCGTGCTGATCAGAAGGGAGCGATTGATCCAGCGACACATGGAGAGCCTGAGGGCTAACCCTCGGCACAATGAGGTGGACCCCGACGCCCTGCGCTGGACGCCGTCCACCACTCACAATGCCGTCCTGTCCGAGGAGGAGAGGGAGGCGGAGATGGATGTAGGTTGAATCGGGAGACTCTGGTTGTTTGTTTACACTTGCCTACAAAGCTATTATGGGATGTTTGTTTGATTAGCTGGAGAGTTCAAATCGAGGCCATTACCAGGAAAAGCATTCTCTCTGTCAGCAGGCACTTAATGTTGTGCAAAATTGCCCTAAATCAGCTCACTCCATAATTGATAGTGCTGAATATTCCATGAAATGCAATCCTTCCACGCTTGCTTAACAGGGAATGTTCGCTCCATGACGGGGCAGACATCCAATCAGGGCGCTGCTCTTATTATCAGGAGGAACCTGCAGCGATTCATTTGTCATGATGTTAATTCCAATCCCTTGTTTTCCCATTAGCCTCATTGCTCAGATGTTGGAGCTGTGCGTGCGCCTCTCCCAGAGATAATGCGTTCTTGTCTGTTTAATTACCAGGCTGAGCGGCTGAAGGAGCAGGCCAGTTGCTGGGAGAAGGAGGAGAGAGAGGGCTTCCTGATGACTCACAGCAGCAGGCCGCCGCTCACCAAAGTCCACTGTAAGGTCCCCTTCAGGACCTACGAGCGCCGGCCGGCACTGTCCTGGGCCAGACGCATCCAGCAGCAGCAGAAGAAGAAGGAAGTGAGCGATGACGAAGCCGATGACAAAGAGGAGAAAGATGACAAAGAGGATGACTCTGATGCTTCTGACGCCTCCGACGGCTCTCCGCCCATCCTCACAAAGGCTCACGCTCTGCTCGCAGCCAAGAGGAAGGTGAGTCCGACTGTGTGTAGAGGTGAACTGTGTTTGTGTTACACTCACAGTCTCCTGTGAGCTAATTAGATCTATTATGTGCTATTTATTTGGCTTAATTAACAGAGGATAGACTCCACTGATCGGGCTCACTCAAAACAATCACAAAATATCGTGTCCTTTGACGCACTGTCAGCTCTGCCCACCTGCACTGACCACTTGTTTTGAGACTTTTCCAAACATCAGTATAATACAGGGCCGTGGGAGTCTAAGTACTGGCCTTCCTATTTTTTATAAACACATAATTTAAACTTTTTTTCAGTTCAGTTCTGTTCAGACAACTTTATTTATCCCACAAGGGGCAATTCATCTGTAGCCTTCCAGTGTACATTCATGCATACAGCCAGTCAACAACATAAATAAATAATCTATCAATCGGTCTGTCGAGGAAACATATTTAAACAAGCATGGGACAGATAGAGATGTACGGACATTATAAGTAACCTATGTATACAAATCATAAAGCAAGAATTAAAAAAAAAAAAAGACAACATAAGATAAATATAAAAGCAAGTGGGATAAAAAACAAGACAACGTAAAAACTGTAAAAACAGTTGTAAAAAAAAATTGGTACGACAAGACATAAATAATGTCCTCTTAATAAGAGGACATATCTTCATATTTATATTACTCATTTTAAACATATTATATCTCCACAAACTCCCTGTAATCTTCAAATGTGCTGATCATTTTTATAGTCAGGAGGTGAGCTGCACCATGGGATATTTAATTGATTATTCATCAGGTAAAATCTTTTGGCTTTATTATATTAGTTTTCAGACTTTAAAACATTCATTTAGTTTTCATTTTTTTAATGTTTATTCTATTTATTAATTAAATGAAGCTCTACATTCATTGTGCTTCATTATTCCCTGATCTGTTTCTTCCACTTTGTTCTGCAAGCCTTGAAAATCAAGCTCTCGTCAAAGATGGTCAACGGGAACAATAACAAAATATTCAGATGTGGTCATTCCATGCAAGAGAAGAAGCAGGCTATTTTTTTGATTCCCACGGTGCATCAGTAAACTACCGTTCTCATTTCTTGGGTAACTGTAATATATTGCATAAGAAAAGTTCTTTGAAAGTGATAATGCCAACAATAGATGTAGGCTTACCAGACATGAAACTTTAGTAAAATCGATGACGGTCTTGAAAGGTAAAACCGCAATTTTTCTCAGTGACATTGCGCTGCTGATGTTAGGTTTCCAGTGACAGGCTGTAGGCTTGAAAATAATAATCATGTGTGAACTATTTGCGCCAAAAAAATCCCATCATAGGTGCAAAGGCATTATAGTTAGCAATAGTAACCTTGGTTAGGCCATGGGGGTGGATGGTGTTCGGTGTGGTGGAGCTCCGGCGACAGAAGCTGCACTTGGTGCCAGAAAATGATCTCGGTTCAAGCAGCATGAAACTTGAATGAGATACAGAAACAAAACAGGAGCCTCCAGGAGCAGTCCCTTCTTCAGCATGTAGCAGAATTGGATGCGTTTCCATGTCTGTTATGGCTGCTACCACAACAAGACGTGGACTGTCCCAACTATACAAGACAAGGAAGTCTCTGGCTGTAAAAACTGTGGACTGTGTGAGCTAATGTGAGCTCTAAATAGAAAAAATCATTGAGGATTAGCTTGATTAATGTGAACACTTCAGTGCATAAACTCAACATATGGCGCCTTTTAAGAACAAAGTGTCATTGGAAGTATATGATTAGATATTTCCTTCATTAGGGACCACGTTGTGTACTGTGCTGAGATGGAAAGGTTCGATAAATATTCATGAGTTCAGTGAAGGGTTCAGTGGCTTCCTCCTGTCATCTGGAGCCTCCCTGTGTGCCTGCAGCTGTAGATAATAGATTGTGTTTTCACTGCTGGTGTCGAGCCTGTGCAGCCTAAACCTTGTACTATTGTCAATGGTCATGGTTAATTTACTGCCCTCCTCTGCGCCTCACATCTGCTCCGTCTATATGGCACTGCCCCCTTGTGCCAGAGATAATATTACAGCCGGCTGCATGATGTCAGGGAGTCTTTTCTTCAACACAAACAGTATGGAAACCAGAAAAGGAGCGACACTGGCTGTTGGAGTTTATTTAGTGCATTAGTTACAGTATTGATTTCACATTCCTCTTGTGGAGGATTTCAGTGAGGAGAGAGAGCGGTGGAGTCGAAGGCAGCCGGTGGGAAACAACTGGAGTATGTAAAATATAGAGTGTGGTTTCTGCTTACTCTGCCTGTCTCATTTGTGGTTTTCCACAGCAGGCAGCATCGCTTAACCATTTAGTCTCGCTGTGTGGTTTTAACATTTTACATTTAGCCCAAAAAAAGCCTGAATGAAATCCTAGCAGAGGTCATCCAACCGGTGCCCTAGTTTTCAGACTTCACAGAAGCTGCTCCGGCTCGGCTCGGCTGGAGGTTTTTCATCCCTTCTTCATCTGCTGTTGTCTCTCTCTTTTATTTTTGTTTCAGAGAACCATCGTGCTGAAGAAGAGAGGGCGTAAGAGAAAGAGGATAAACAGCAGCGTTACAACAGAAACCATCTCGGAGACGACGGAGGTTCTGAACGAGCCGTTCGATAACTCAGAGGATGAGCGCCCTATGCCCCTGCTGGAACGCACCTGCAGAGTGGGCGAGATGGAGGAAGAAGAGGAGGAGGAGGAGGAACAGGAGGACAAGACACCGATTACACCGACGAAACGCAGGAGAGGCCGCCCGAGGCTGGAGAGGGCAGCCGAAAAAGACAATCATGAACACTCGGATGAAGGTATTTGCATCCTTAATGTCTCAAAATTAGGTGTGATACTTTGACTCTAATACAGCTGGGGATGCTCAAAGTCTGATATTTGAATATTTCCAAACTCTGATAATGTTTTGCCCGGAGGACCAAGTACCTGCTTGACTCAGATTGACCTGAATCTCTCATTTTAACTGTTCATTTGAAAAGAAACAGATGTGGACTAAGAAAAACATTTCATTCTCTCATAAATGATTAGACAGATAGATAGATAGATCGATGGATTGATAGATAGACACTTTATTCCAAACTCAATGACTGTATACAGAGGCAGGCTAACACCTCTCGTTGACTCCCAGTGTTTGAGCTAAGCTAGTTAGCGGGGGGCAAGCTCTGCCCATTTCTCCCTTGTTATTAAACACACAGTCGAAAGAATGGAGGTTATCAGCCTGTCATGGACTCAGGACTGAGGCATTTTTCCTTTGCTTTTAAAAGTGACATTGTAAGCGGTAAAAGAAAAAAAGAAAGAAAGAAAAAAAAGGAAAAACAATGACAATGTGGCGTTTAATGTGCGCAGTAAAAGCAAAAATAAAGTGCATCTCAAAAGCAATGACAATGTACTGATCATAACGTAAAATTAATGAGCTTTATAAAAACACATCTTTAAATAATTTCTTTAATTGTCTTTATATTTCTACTTTTATTAGCCTTTTATTTTCTGGATTTATTTTTTGATTAATTTTGCTTTATATGGCCACATTATTTATTTTATTTATAAGCACATTTCGTCTTATTTTTTAAATTTGTCTTAATATTTCTACTTTTGTTAGCCTTGTCTTTTCTGAATTTATTTTTTGATTAATATTGCTTTATATAGCCATATTATTTATTTATTTATTTTATTTATAAGCACATTTCTTCTTATTTTTTTAAATTATTTTATTAACTTGTCTTTATATTTCAACTTTTATTATCCTTTTCTTTTATGGATTCATTTTTTGATTAATATTGCTTTATGTAGCAACATTATTAATTTTTTTTTATATTCCGCTTTTATTTGCTTTTTCTTTTATACATTTATTTTTGTAATTTGGCACTCTCACTACTTCATACATATCATCAAAATATAAATGTATAAATATTGGTAGTAAAATGACTTAAAATACAAAGAGACATTTACTCTTGTGTTTCCAGTAACAAGAGAAATATGAAGTATCACTTAAAGAGGGTCGAGTCAGTGACATCAAAATTTCATTTTCTCAAGTAGTTAATTGGCATATAAATGGTACATTATATTTCTAAGCAAATCATGAAAAGTGGGGACATTACATCTTGGCAATTTGAGAACTATTCTGAGAGCATCATTGTTTGCCATCTGCAACTTTTTCATCCTAGCTTTACTGTAGTTAGTCCACAGGTGAGCAGTATACATGGAAGTACAATAAGCTCTGAAGAGCTCTGTTTTAACATCGTCTGTGCACATTGAGACATTGATTAGAGATGAGTCCTGAAAATGAATTCCAGTCGAGAATCAATAACAAACAGCTCATCCTTCAGCAAAACAGCTTTTGTTTAAGGATTCCCTTATCAACTCTTTCCTCAAACTTCTTGATGCCTTGCAAAAAAGGCCATCGCTCTCTCATCACAAGAAGTAAGCATGATGTGGGAGCAACTCAGGGTTAAGTGACTTGCCCAAGGACACTTGGACATGTGAGAGCTAAGCTGGGCTCTAATCTTTGACCTTCTGATTGTTAATAAATTGTACTACCAGACTAAGCCACTGAGAGCTTCGATTGCATTTGTATCATATCAATGATACTAATGTTTTTTTTAATTGTAGACATTTATAGATAAGTAGATGAAACATTCATTTATTCTTGTGGTGATGCATTGTGATTGGAAGTGCACTGGGGAAGTTAAATAATTTTGTTGTGCTTTACCCTCATTCACGGGTCATTAATTACATTCTGAAAGATTGTTAAAACCAATCATCGAGAAAATGTTCTTGACAAACTTGTGATAAGTTATCAAGTACTATAAAGTTCCTCAAAATGTGAAAAATGGCAGGAATAAAAGTTTATTAAAAAGGTCTTTAAAAATGGGGGGGTGAAAATGTTTTGGAAAAGTCCTGGAAAATGATTTCTAAAAAAGAGTGGGAACCCTGAAATCCTGATATTCCACATATTTAGCTGATATCTATTTTGTGATGATAATATTGTACATCCCTATTTACTGCATTTCTTCATGGCTCTGACAAACACTTACTCATCCCTCATCTGTGTTTTTCTCCAGAAGCTGACATCCTCTCTAAGAGACCCAGCAGACCTCGTCCAGTGAAGCGGAAGAAAGGCTGGCCCAAAGGGGTCAAACGAGGCCCTCCCAAATGGAGACTAAAGAACGAGAGAAAGATGGGCTTCAAGCTCAACCTCTACACCCCACCTGAGACCCCCATGGAGGCGGAGCAGCACCACATTCACACTGAGGAAGCGAAAGAGGAGCCGGATCAGGACATCGTCAGCGCGGACGAGGGCAGCAAGGCGGAAAGAGGGTCCTCGAGTCCGGATGCAACACTAGACCGGCTCCCCTCTGAGCCCTCGAGTCCTGCCGACAACGCCTCCCAGAAGTCCAGCTCACCTGAGGGATCACCTGTAGCGTCTCCGGTGTGCTCGCCCGCCACCCCCGCTCCTGCGTCACCCGCCATATGTGAGGACAGAGGAGATTCCCCAGAACCACCTGAGGACGACCAGCAAGAGAGCGAACACGGGCCGGACTCCCCTGCCAAAGACGTGGAGCACACGGGGGAGGATGCTGCACCGCAGGAGAATGACAACGAGGAAGAGGAGGAGGAGGAGGAACAGAGGACTCAAGTGGAAGATCAGGACGCCGACGACGAGGATGACAGTCACAGCAAGACAGCAGAGCCCGAGAGCAGCAAAGAGGAGTTAGAAGAGAGCTCGAAAGAAGAAACAGCCGAACGCACTCCAGCTTTTTTAGATCCAAAAGAAGACAACGACTCCGAGTCGAGTCAGCAGGTTTCCACGGCGATGAGTAGCAAAGAGGAAGAGGACGCTCCAGCAGACAGCATCCAGGAGGAAGTGACAGAGACGAGAGCAGCAACACCTCCACCTGAAGCTGAAGCAGAGGCTCCCGCGACAGCTGAGGACTCCGATAACCCCGCAGACTCTGAATCAGAGGAAGACAGCACACCCAGTCCTCGCCCAGATCCCCCGCCCCCTCCGCCCGAGGAGAGGCTGCCGCTCAGTCCCGTGCTGAGGGAGAATCCCCCAATCTGTGCCGAGATCGACTCAGAGACGGCCCAAGCTGTTCAGTCCCTGACGCAGGAGACGGAGCAGGAGAGCGTGTTCCAGGACTGCGTGGAGAGCCAGGAGCCCTGCAGGAGCCTGCAGACCTACACCCACGTGGTCCAGAGCCCTCAGCTCACCACGCTGGAGGACTGCCCCCAATCAGACCACAGCAGCCCCCTCTCCTCTGCGCAGTCCCATCCCAGCCAATCAGTGCGCTCTGTTAACAGCCCAGCAGTCTCCATCCTAGAGAGCGGCTACACCCAGATCAGCCCCGACCACAGCGCCATCTCCGTGCCCTCGCTCCATAACATGGAGACCAGCCCCATGATGGATGTCCCGTCAGTGTCGGATCACTCTCAGCAGGTCGTGGACAGCGGCTTCAGCGATCTGGGGAGCATCGAGAGCACCACGGAGAACTACGAGAACCCCAGCAGCTACGACTCCACCATGGGGGGCAGCATCTGTGGGGCGGGCCCCACCCAGAACAGCTGCTCCTACGGCAGCATCCCCCCCAGCGGCCTGGCCCAGAGCAGCTGCGCCGTGAGCCAGCAAATGGCCGCCGTCAACCCCGGCAGCTGCGGGATGATTCAGCCCAACAGCCTGAGCTCGCCGCCGCATTGCAACGTCAAGTCGCCGCAGGGCTGCGTGGTGGTGGAGAGGCCTCCCAGCAACAGCCAGCACAGTCAACACAGCCAGCGCAGCCAACACACGCAACACACGCAACACAGCCAGCACAGCTCCCACAGCAGGCACGGCCCTCACAATCAGCACGGCCAACACAATCAGCTCAGCCAGCACAGTCAACACAATCCTCACAACCAGCACAGTCACCACCACAATCACCACCTGCAGCACAATCAGCTCAGCCAGCACAATCAGCACGCCCAGCACGCCATCCACAATCAACATGGCCAGCACGGCCAGCAGCAGACCATGGCGCAGTGTGCCATCCCCACAAACTTCACCACCACCATGCAGCTGGCAGATATCCCAGAGTCTGGCAACCCCAACTTCGCCCTCTACGAGCGGATCAACCACCAGGGCGAGTACGGCGGCGGGCACTACTCGCAGTCATCCGGCCTCAGCCTGGCCAAGCTGCAGCAGTTCACCAACACGTTCATCGACCACCCGCACTCGCTGCCTTTCAACCATTCGGCCTCGCACCCCATCACATCCTACGCCAACACGCCCTCGCTCTCGTCGCAGCACTCCAGCCTGGTCTCCTTGTCTCAGACGTCCCATCGAGTCCCCAACCCACAGGTGCAGGCCACCATGACCCCTCCCCCCAACCTCAGCTCGCCGCCACCCATGATGCTCCAGCGCAACATGGGCATCCCTCCCTCGCAGCGGATCCAGCCCCAAATGGCCTCCAAGAGCCACATCTCGTCCCGCTCCAAGTCCGCCCCGCTGTCGCACCACCAGCAGCAGATGTATGCCCGGCCACCGCCACAGACCGTGGCCATGCAGGCGCCGTCCAGGACGCTGGCCGCCATGCCACGCATGAACATGAGCGTGAACATCATGCCGGCGCCGGCCTACAACGTCAACTCCATGAACATGCCCTCCCTCAACGCCATGAACGGCTACAGCATGAGCCAGCCCATGATGAACAGCGGCTATCATGGCAACCACGCCTACATGAACCAGTCACCCCAGTACTCTATGCAGATGGGCATGATGGGAACGCAGCCATACCCCCAGCAGCCCATGCAGGCTCCACCACATGGCAACATGGTGTACACTCCAGCTGGTCACCACAGCTACATGAACACAGGCATGTCCAAGCAGTCCCTGAAGGGGCCTTTCATCCGCCGGTAACTCTCGGCTGGACTCGCTCTCTCGTGCATTTTGCTGTTTTAACCCTTTAACTCCCAGCTCAGCTGTTTGGCAGAGGTCAATAAATTCAGAAATATTTAATGTGTTAAAAGAAAACACAACATATCATTGTTTGTTTCTGTCAGTGTTTAAGGGAACAGAAAAAACTGCGAACAAACCCCAAAAAAAACAGATATTTTCTGTGGTGTTTAAAGCTTTAAAAAGCTAACTGTTTATTACGTGATGACATAAAATAAACAAACATTTGGGGCAAAATCTATTAGAAAAGGCATAAATGTTCATAAATGAAATAGCAATCAGAAATAACTTAAAATAGATGTCGAGTTTGAAAAACACAAAAAATAATATTTTGTTAATGAATAACAGGGCTCTAATATATAGTTTTAAATATATATAAGCGCTGCTTGATTATTGCAGATCTTTATTATTATTATTGTTTTAAATACATAAAGTGTAACTTAACTTAACCATTGACCTATATAATGATTTATACAGTTATTATATAGGTAGTGTAGTCAGTGTTTAAGGGTACAGAAAAACTGCAAACAAAGTCCCCAAAAAACAGATATTTTCTTTGTGTGGCATTTAAAGGTTTAAAAAGCTAACAGTTGATTACGTGATGACATAAAGATGCAGAAACCTTTGGGACAAATCAATTAGAAAAGGCAGAAATGGTCATAAACAAAATAGCAATAAAGAATAACTTAAAATAGATGATGCTGAGTTGACAAACACAAAAAAGTATGTTTTTTGATAAATAACAGAGCTCTACTATATAGTTTTAAATATATATAAGGGCTGCTTGATTCTTCAGATCTTAGTTATTATTATTTAACCATTTACCTATATGATGAGTTATACATTCATTAATTATTCATCATAAACATTATTTTTTGTGTTTCAAAAAATATATCATATCAATATCATCTATTTTAAGTAATTTTGATTGCTATTTTAATCACACATTTCTGATTTTTCTAATCGATTTTGTCCCAAATATTTGTGCATTTTTACGTCATCACGTTATCAACTGTTAGTTTTTTAAACCTTCAAGTCCCACACAAAGAAAATATCAGTCTTTTGGTTTGTTTGTAGTTTTCTCTGTTCTCTGAAATGTTAACAGAATCAATCAATGATTGGATTTGTTCTGTTTTTTAAAACCTTAAATCTCCCTGAATTTATTGATGACCTCGGCCAAACAGTTGTGCTGGTAGTGAAAGGGTTAAGATGCACTGATTTGGCCTTTTTTTCGTTTGGGTGTCTTCTTGTTATTGTTTATTACTTAAAAACCAGCAGCAGCACTTGGAAAGAATGCAAAAATTTTCATCAATGAGTAAACTTTGAAGCTATTAAAAGTATTTTTGTTTCTCCAAATGGGAAGCCTTACATCAATATGATGAAAATCTATTTAATTAGTGTTAGTGTCTCTGTAGAGCGGCGGGTTCAGAGCTCAGAGGTAGATTTCATCAGTCGTGTAGCAGCCTCAAATGAAGCCATTTAATGTGCCTGCTACATGAGGAGTTAGTGGCTGTTTGAACCTGTTCAGTGTACCTGTCTAACAGTGCTGACAATTAGTTTGTACTATACTCATGCCTTTGTATATTTAAATTATTGTACTTATTTTGTAAAGTGACAACTAGCATGCTTCAGTCTCTGTTAGTGACAGTGCATTGAGTAGTACTGTACAAGTGTTGTGCTTAATAGCAAGCCATTTTAAAGATATCTGGCCTTTATTAGGTTTCCCTTGAAAGGGAGAAAGATGAAACTATATTTTGTTAATTCTAATAATGTAAAAAAATGTAAACTTAGTCCTGTTTTCTGTTCGGTTTGAGAGGTTTTATTGCTATGTATGTATAATTCTGAAGTCTTTTTGTAACAGATCTCCTCGAGGCAGCTTTCTGTTTAATAAAGCAGACTGATCTCTGTCGAAATAACAAAGCATATCTCAGTGTTTGTACCCTGAAAATTCTAAAACATTTCAAAATGTCCAGAAGTGTGGCAGAATTTAAAAAGAACTAAATGATTATAATGACGAATAACAATAAAGAAAATATAAATTTAGTCCAAAGTTGATATTTTACATAATGCCTTTAAAGCTACGTTTTCATTCCATCTGTAGATTTGTTTTCTATCTTTATAAAATGTTGGATTTATATTTTACCGAAATGTAGAAGAATAGAGCCTGTGAATAGACCAAACTAAGCTAATGGATTGCATGTAAAACGCAACTTGTACCCGTGTTTTTGTTTATATTGCTCTTTTGTAGCCTTTGTACCTGTACAGAGTTGCTGGTGAGAACGGGGGGGAAATACCTGGCTATGTGCACAAAAATCAGACAGAATGACATTCTTGTATTTATGACTTTTTCTCCTTTTGTCAGTTACTTAAAATGCTGTACATTTTAGCATAAGAATAAATTATGATTGACCATGTACTTGGTTGTTCTCCTTTTGATTTCAGACGTGTTCCAGCCTGAGGCCCGATGATTCGATTAGAGTAGGGACGGCCGGCTCTGGTTACAGAGAAGGCCACGTTCATTTTGTCCTCACTGCCAGAGGGCCAGATGGCTGCAGCTTGTAAGATACGCTCTAGTAAACAATTACAACTTCTGCAATTAAAAGAACGGAACAAATAAATAGCCAGCGTAAGAAGACATTTTATTCCTTCTACCTTAAATGCCAAGATTAATTCAAAATTAAAGAGCCAAAACAAAATTCAAGCCATTTCAGCTACTTTTTAATGCAAATTACACAACATTTCTTGTTTTTCAGAGTATTTTTAACTTCTTTATTGCTACAAAATCATTTAGATTATATTAGATTTAATAGAACTTGGGAAGACTCCCTCTGGGAAATTAAGATTCCAGCAGCAGCATTATACAGCAGATCTAAAGATATATAAATATGGATAGAAAAAATAAAAATATGGCTACTGCTCCTTTCCATCCTCTGTCTTCCTGTTACTCCACCTCCCCTGAGTGAAAAGTTGTACAGTCTGATGGCCTGAGGGTCAAAATTATATTGACACATATAAATGAGTTTCACACAAACAATTAAAGCCAGGTATAGCTGCATTTTCTTTGCAATATTGCAAGTCAATGTTTGTCATGCTTGTTTCATGTTTAAACTTTTTTATGTACTTCAAGTTGACTAGAATTCGAGATTTTGAAAGCATAATATTCCAGGCAGATGTCTTCTTCGATGAAACCTACTTTTAAATAAAAGAAAGATGATTAAAGGACTCCACTGAGACAGAAAACTTCCAAGCAACGGCATTTATATGCAAAAACACACTCTAGTCCAGGTTAAAAAAAAAAGAGGAAAATGACATCAAATGTAGAAGGGTCTTGCCAACAGTCTGTTTTCTGCATTACTCATTTTTTTTGACTTGTCTTAGTGAGTAAAAACATTTTAATGTCTATACAAAACACTTAAATATTGATATAAACTTGCTCATTGACCAGTTTAACATTAAACATACCCGTGACCACTTTATTAGGTACACCTCTTTAATAAAAAACAGCTCATCAGCCAATCACACGGTAGCAAATTGATGCATTCGGGCATGTAGACGTGGTCCAAATGACCTGCCGATACTAGCATGGTTTAAACCCCACAGCCTACCTGAGTGTTGTTGCAGACCATGTCCATCCCTTTATGACCACTGTGTGCCCTTCTTCTGATGCATTCTTCCAGCTGGATCACGCTCAAAATCATCTCAAAATGGTTTCTTGATCATGGGACCTTGACAGTCATGAGAGCTCAGGTGTACCTATTAAAATGGCCAGCGCTTTGTGTCTCAGCTGACATTTGACTCAAATCAGACTTGACTTGAACTTACTGAAGACCTCAATTGGACATGATCTTAGATAAGTGGCACTTGGATTAGAACTTGTGTCAAAAAACTAATCGTAAATGTAATAGTAAAAGTTCCCTGGATTGAACTTAATCAGACAACTTTTACTTGGACTTGTCTCACAATTACTTGTCTCAAATGACATTCGAAAGGACTGAAGCTTCTCCCAGATGACCAGAAGCTTGTCTTACAATGTGAGCTCTGTGAGACCTCACTTTGACTTGTCCTTAAAGTGATGCGGCAACATCTTTTTAGTTTTCGTGTCTTGCCTCACTCCTGAGTCCATGACAAGCAGATAGACTCCATTCTTTCAATTGTGCGTGCAGTAACAAGGAATAGCCGGACAAAGACGTTAAAGACTAGTTAGCTTAGCTCAAACACTGGGAGTCAATGGGTAGCGTTAGCCTGCATCTGCATACAGTCATCAGATAAACTCCTCAGCAACTCTAAATGGAGTTCGGAGAGACTGAAATTAGCACTTTATGTCATTTTCGAAATCATCCTCGTCCTGTCTTACGAAGACGGCCATAATCCTTCGTACCAATCTTCTACTTGTAAACAGAAACTCTGTTTTGTTAACCTACTTACAACCATGCCCCCTGCAATTTAATTTTGTATGTATTTCTTTTGAAAATTACATAAAGTGCTAATCTTAGCTAAGCACACAGAACTGTTGCTGAAGAGTTTATCTGATGACTGTAGGCAGGGGCAGGCTAACGCTACCCATTGACTCCCAGTGTTTGAGCTAATTTGCGGTGGGCAAGCTCTCCCTGTCTCTTCCTTGTTACTGCATACACAGTTGAAAGAATGGTGTCTCTCTGCTTGTCATGGACTCAGGAGTGAGACAAGACATGAAGAATGAAGAAAAAGACAAGAAAGTTGGTGTATTGCTATAATAATAAATTAATCTATTCAGACTTGTCTTAAATGACCAAGGGTTTAATTGTCCAAGGTCCAAACTTGGCTCAAATGTCTTAGTAACCAAACTCAAATCCAAGGCTCGTCCAACAAGTCCAGCACTCAGCTCTGTCCTGCCCAGTCCTCTCTCTTCTCCTGCAGGTGCATGTCCAGCTCCCTCAGCTGTTTCAGGAAGCCCCAGTTTGGGATGATCCTTCGCCGTTTCTTCACGTGCTCAATGGCGTCCACCACCGTCATGTGTTTGTAGATCATGAGGTAGGCGAGGAAGAGCGTGGCGGAGCGACTCCTTCCCATCACACAGTGAACCAGCAGTTTATCTGGAGACAAATAAATCATACAGCCAGAACAAAAGACCTTTCCATTATCATTTCTGAAAAGTTTTGGCTATAAGATATTCATGATTGAGATTTCTGCCGCAAAATTTGACAACAGTCCAGATGATCCACAGACGTTCAGTTCTCCTGATGAAAAGTGTCCACAGCAGAATCTGTGGTTAAACAGAAGAAACCTGGACAGTCTCTCTGTAAAAGTACCCTGATGGTGAGTTTTTTCAAATGCTTTTCATTTCTCTGAGCTCCCTACTTGAAAACTCATTTGGGCTTGTTGACCAAAGTTTAAGGTTGGATCTCTCAAACTCCTGCACCTACTGCCAGTATTTTTTCAATCAAGTCCTTACAAAGAAAGGGACCGAAATTTATAAAACCACTCCAGGAATTTAATTTTTCAAGGTTTCTGAACATCAGAAATAAAGTTCTCCTTTTAATCACGCATACTTTCACGGCGGTGGGAGATAAGTATGAATGTTAAAAAGCTTTATAATTTAGATACAGAATCTCTGAAACCGAAAACTTCGATTAAAGACCATACTCCTAAATGAATGATGGAGCACTGGGAGGTAGAAACTCAACTGTCCATGAATGTATTCAAGGCTTTACACTGACTTTCTGCTATTCAGACTGATAACCTGTCTTGCTTTTTGCAAATATTCACTCATTTTGAATTTGATGCCTGCAATACGTTCCAAAAAAGCTGGGACAAGGACATGGGTTTTGAACTGAGGACTCTTGTTGTTGAAGCTTTGTTGGTGAAATTCTTTCACATTCTTGGTTGATGTACGACTTCAGTTGTTCAACAGTCAGAGGCCTCCGCTGTACTACATATGGCTCCACACATTTTTTCACTAACACACCCCCATACCATCACAGATGCTGTCTTTTGACCTTTGCTCTGATAACAGTCTGGATGGTCCTTTTCCTCTTTTGGCTTTGCATGGTAGAGTTTGACCTTGACCTTGTAGATGTAGAAATGAACTGTGTTAACTAACAATGGTTTCCTGAAGTGTTCCTGAGCCCACGTGCTGATATCCTTTACAGAATGATGCTTTATAATGCAGTGCTGCCTGAGGGATCAAAGGTCACAGGCATTCAGTGTTGGTTTTCAGCCTTGTTGATTACGTATAGAGATTTCTCTGGATTTTCTGAACCTTTTGATGATGTTATAGACTCTAGATGATGAAATCCCTAAATTCATTGCAACTGTAAATTGAGAAACATTCATAAACTGTTAGACTATTTACTCATGCGGTTGTTCACAAAGTGGTGAACCTCGCCACATCCTTTCAGGGATGCTCCTTTTTTACCCAATCATGACACTCACCTGTTTCCAACAACCTGTTCACCTGTGAAATGCTCTAAACAGGTGTTTTATGAGTACTCCTTAACTTTCCCAGACTTTTGTTGCCCCTGTCTCAGCTTTTTCTGGAATGTGTTGCAGGCATCAAATTCACAATGAGCGATTATTTGCAGTTATAAAATAAAGTATATTTTCTTTGTGGCATATTCAATTGAATATATGTTGAAAAGAATTTGCGAATCACCTCCCTGATCCAGAGGGCGATGTCTGCTTCAGTGTGGTACATGCAAGAAGGAAGTTAGCAGCTAATGCTAACTCATTAGGATTTCTCTGTCTTTACAGGTAAGTGAGTGAAGTTACATGAGTTAAATGAGTGTGGAGTGATGTAAAGGTAATCTAAGACCATGTTTTATTCATTTTTTGTAACATTTCAGGTCCTTGGTTTGCTGAGAAATGTGTTTGTAAAAAACGTTTTTAGTGCTAGCATGCTCAGTGTAGCATCAGTTGCATGTTTGCTGGCTTTCAAAATACTCCCATCAGATTTCATGTTAATAAATGAGCTGTTTGTATCAGGTAATGGCTTTAATTCTCTTTGATTTGTTTGTTAAAATTGTGTTGCAAAGGTAAGAAGAAAGTCATGGTATAGCTTTCTGTTTACTTTAATGTATTTTTGTTTTCTTGTTTTCCTTGTTTAGACCTCTTGTCTCTTGCGTTTACTGTTTTATTTTGAAGTCCCTCTGTTTCCTGTGGTGTTTCCTGTGGTGTTTCCTGCCCTCCCCTCTGTGTGCGTTAATTGTGGTTCCCTCCACCTGTGCGATTGTCCCACCTGTGTCTGATTATTCCCCAGTGTATTTAGTCTTGTCTTGGTCGGTTCACTCGTCTTCCAGGTCACACTCCTTGTGTAAGTCTCCAGTGTTTCCCAGTGTTTGTAGTTTGTCCATTTTGGTTGAACTTTTTAGTGACTTTGATTTGTACTACTTTGAGTTTTCCTCTAGGGTTTTCTTTCTTTGTAGATAGCTTATTTGATTTAGTATTTTTTTTTAGAGATCATGTTTTGTTTGAGAGTTTCTTTATAAATAATTAGTTTTTTGTTTTTTTTTATCCATTTTTTAGTTTATAATAAAATATTTTTGATTAATTGCACTTGGGTCCTTCTCCTTGTTTTTTTCTTATTTACTTTTTCACATATCCTGATACTAACACTTGATTATACTGTACATAGGTGTTTTTTGGGTTAATTTTCAGCTCTCATTAACGCTGGCCGCCCCAGAGTTTCGATTTTAGACCAGGATTTTGATGGTTTTTGGTGCAGGAATTTTTGGCATCCTTAAAAAATGAAGCATTCATAGAGGAGAGACAGCAGATAGACTTGGAAAAGGGGAGAGAGAGGGGAGAGGCAGGTCCTTGGGTGGAACCGAAACCCAGACCACAAGGCTGGATGATTGCAACCCACTCTGCCAAACCATCACCCACAAATGTTCAGAATTTCTATAAACTGTAACTGATTTTTGTAAATGTAACAGAATTTTACTGTAATATCCACAGCTGCGTATTGTGGACTATACAGTAAGTTACTGTAAATGGCAATGGATTGTGAGAAAGCAAACTGATTTTTGTAAACTTTACTGTTATATTTACAGTTACATACTGTAAAATGTCTACAGTAAATAGCTGAAAAGGGCAATAGATCACCATGGCTTCAGTCTCCATTTTATAGTGTCTTGAGATAACATTTGTTATGCTTTGGCACCACACATAAAAAGATTAGTTGATTGATTGTAACCAAGTCAATACCAAAATTCAATTTCCCCTGGAAAAAAAAGGCAAGATTTCTTTTGTAAATGGTTCACCTCTTTGAAACAAATGCTTGAGAAAATTATTTGATTCAATGTAAATGCGTGTATGTATTTTTTCTTTACAAAACTATATGTTGCTAAAAATGATCGTTTAAATAGTTAAATGTATAGTAAAATAAATTATACAACAGCAAGTTCACTGTAATTTCAAATGCATCAAAGTTGTACAGTAAGGATGCTGTTGTGGAAAATACAATAGTTATGCTGTTAATTCAAATACAGTTATGCTACTGTAAAGACATTACAGTAACTTACTGGCATCTTGTTGCTAGTAAGTTACTGTAAAATTTACAACAACCTTTTTACAGTGTAAATTAAGGAATTATAGAATATCACAGTGTTGCTCTTTTTGTAGCATCATGCTGGTTCCCTTGACTAAAAGCCGTTTGTATTTTTCACTGTGTTCTCAGATTATTGTAACCTGGCACACCAGACGAACCATCCAGTATATTTCACTAGTCCATCTGGAAAGAGCTCATAGAAAGTGTTTGAGGAGGGCTGAACCTTTTAGACAATGGTTCCATCAATTCCATTCATTGCAGGTCGGTCAGGTAATGTAGTAGGCGGGTGCTACTGCACTACAAAGCATCAGCCGCTTCGTAAAACAAACTCTTGTGGAGCAAGAATATCCTTACTATAGAGAAGTTTGTAGTGTTATTTGTTTTTCATTTAATAAAGAAATATGGTCCAGATATGATAAAACTGCTTTTGAAGCTGTTAGCATCTATGCTAATCTCTAGAGCAGTTGCTTCCTGCTGTTGTCTCGTAGCTCCACCTCTTCCTGCTTCTCAGGACTCTGATTGCCGTTTTTCACAATCATTGCAGATTGGAGCTCGGCAAGATGGATCAGGCTGATCCAGCTGCTGCGCAAGATTAGTCCTGTAACTAAGTGTGGACTATATATGTGCTTTTTATTGCCATACTTGCATAGTGCTATATTCCCTCTTTGGAATTTGAGGAGATGCAATTCCCTCTGGTAATAGTCCTCAAACTGTTAGATTAACTTCAAAACTTCTATTTTGATTCTTGATTCCCTATTGTCCTTTTTTATCTTTTTTATTTATTTTAATTTTTTAAATTAACTTATTTTTTGTATATTTTTACTAAATATGCCACTAAATCATCTTGATACAGCTGGAAATTGTACAAAGAAGAACACAGATGTCAAAATGTATGTTTTAGGTGTGTTGCCAGATCTGTAATAAAAATGAAGTAAAAAAAAACTTCTATTTTGAGTCAGAAAAGTTGCTTATTACATAGTGAGGCAAGACACGAAAACAACAAAAATGTTGGCGTATCCCTTTAACATTGTGAGATAGGACAGTTTTTACATTTTTTTCATTTATGTTCTCAGAGCACGTCCAGTTTTCGATGCATACCCCTCAACTCAGTGCTCACCTTTGCCTTTGCCTCGGGGCTGCACGATGCCCCTGGTCATTGCCTACTTTTGCTCAGTGGTAAACAGCCTTTTGTAAATATATGTGCATGTGTTTAACTGTGCCTTACTCTCTGGGTTTTTCAGAGTTTCCTCTATGAATCGACCCGCAGAGAAGAAATACTGGCTCAGGTCAAATGTAGTGACATCTTCAGCCACCACTCCGTAGTAGACGATGCCCATGTCTCCATAGTAACCAGCTCCAGTGTCCACATTGTTCCACGTCCCCTCTGCTGCATTCAAGATGTGAGTAATCCCCAACTTCTTCAGCTTATACTTGTCCTTTGCAGTTTCCCTACAAGAAGCTGCCGTGAATATGACTTTAATCCTCTTTCATTTGGTAATTTAACACTTTTTTTTCTACTCACTCGTCCCCTATGTAGACGTTGGGCCAGACCTCGTTGACATGAGTATAAGCCACACTCCCACGGTTGAGGATTTTCTCCAGCTCATAGCCCCCAGGTGTGACGTACTCATCCTCTGGACCCGAGTCCTTTGTTACACTTATCTGTGCGCCTGTCTTTGACTTGTGAGAAGCCATTTTCTCACTCTGGCTTCCTCTCACTCATGATTTATAAGCTTAACAGAAGGAGAAGAAACACCACTTGATTTTTTTCCCCTTCATTGCAATCATAAAAAATAGAAATTCTGTTTTTGTTTTCACATGCATCTCCAATTCCACTCACCCGGAGATCTAAGTCCTTCCTTTCCCTACTTGCAGATTTTGTTTTCATCATCCTGGCAGCTTGTTGTGAAGTCGTCCTTAAAGGCAGAACATGGCGAGGTTTAATTCTGGCAGGCGCAGATTGTATAACCGCTCTGTGACGGGGCATCAAATGCAAGAGAGAGAGAGAGAGAGAGGGGGTTGGGGGGGATATTTTTAGGGCTGTGATGTGGCGGGCCCCTGACCTTAGCTGCCACGTTCCCTCGCCTACGGGGAAAACTTCCACCCGAGCCCGTCCCTGCCATCCTCTCTTCTAAACACACAACTTTAATCTCTGCTGCTGGCAGGAAGCCGCGCTTATCCAAACTTTGCACTCGCCAAAGGATGCCCGAATTCACTGGAGTGAGCAGGACACTCTGGTTTTGTGTGAGCGACTCCTTGAAAATTTGTGTCAGTCTCTTTTAGCCCCTCTCTGCATATCTGCAGCGAGCGCCCGTTAAGGATGTACTTGCATTTTTTTTTTTTTCCCTGGAGCCTCTCGGGGGCCAAACCAGAGCTGAAATGTGTCAGACTGCTCGACAGATGAGGTTTTTCGCAGGATGGCACATGTCTTTGATTCGCCGTTATATGATATGCATGGTCCATTCAGTGATCTAAATGCAAGCCCCCAAAGTGAGAGTGTGATGATGACTGTATTGCAGAGCGGCGGGATGAAGCTGCTAACATGTCAGACAGAGTTTTCACACCATCAGACTCCTTTATTTTTCCCTCATATCTTCATACGCTGCCATCATTCATTCTGACAGTGAAATCATTAAACCTGTGATATCCAATTCCTTTTATTTTGACAGCATCTCTCCCTCTCTCTCTCTTTTTCTACCAGTTCGCTCCGGAGAGCATCTCTTATTAAGATGGCTTCAGCGTTTCATCTCTTTTCAAAGTCTGACCTGAATCTGTATACACACTCAGAACCACGCCAGCGTATTTTTATCATCTTGTATCAAGCCTCTTAAGACATCACAGTTTGACTGTACCACACTGGGCTGCAGTATTTAAGAGACTGTGAGAACGTATACCAAGGATTATTGTTTATTTATAGGCCCATACCGTCTTTGTGTTCTTAACGCCTATCAGAGCCATTTCAGTGCTGTTCTTACATCTTTTAGAGCACAAGCACGTCTTCCTGTGCATCAGTTCAGCTGCTCATTCATGCAAATAGCCAATCAACTAATCACATGGTAGCAACTCAATGCAGTCAGGCGTGTAGACATTTCCGAAAAGACCTGCTGAAGTTGAAACCGAGCATCAGAATGGAGAAGTTTGGTGATTTATGTGACTTTGGATGTGGCATGATTGTTGGGGCGAGATGGGCTAGTTAGAGTGTTTCAGAAATTGCTGATCCGCTTGGAGTTTAACTCAAAAATATCTCGAACTAGAAAAGCACTCAGAGAGCGCAGACCTCCGCCAAGGTGATCCGGATCAGTCACAAAATTTAATCAGTTCTTCCATATCCCATTTCCAACAATTCCTGAAAATTTCATCCAAATCTGTTCAGAGCTTTTCAAGTTATTTTCAACACAAACAAACAGACAAACAGACAGACAGACAGATAAACGCCGGCAAAAACATAACCTCCTTGGCAGAGGTAATAAAGTTGAAGAAAAACATCGGCTCCCTGAGTGTACCAAGATGATAGCAAGGATCATGTGACCTGAAATTGTAGCTAATTTCCTTTGTTTTTATATTTTTTCCACCCTTTTATTTTTGCTATTATTATTACTATTTTCATTACGTATATATGAATAAGAATCTGTATTTGTATGAGTACACAGATGTGTGTAAATGTATGTGTGAATATATATTTATATATATATATATATATCAGTTAATCAATTTGATTATTTATTTTTTCTGTCTGCCGTTTGTTTATTTGTTCATTTACTGTTTTTCTTAATTTTGTGTTCTTATTCTCTTTCTAAGATGTATAACAATGTCCCTTAACAAAGCTGCTTTGTACCTTATACACTTAAAATTTATGAAAAATAAAGTGAAAAAAAGATGATAGCAAGGCAACAGGAACTCAAGTAAGTATAAGAATAATATCTCTGAATGAACAACATTTTTAATCTTGAAGCAGATGGGCTACAGAAGCAGGAGTCTTCACCAGGTGCCACTCCTGACAGCTCAGAACAGGAAACTTAGTCTAACATTCACACCAAAATTGGACCATTTAAAATCGTAAGTTGTAAAAAAGCTGCAGGAACTGTGGGATGATATCATGACGAAGATGGTACTTAACAAAAATAAGGCTAGTACCAGCAAGGTGTACCTAATCAAGTGGCCATAAACAGTTTGTTTAGTCCTTGGCCTTTTTAAATAGCGTCTTCGCAATTAAAGTTTTTATTACGTATAATTTTAATATTTTTAACACAGTTTTGACAATATTTAAAAAAAAGTTTAACAGACACACAGACAGTATACATAAGACATTCAAAGAAGAAAATTGATACAATAATAACAACAATGATGATTTTAAGAGATTTTAAGAGCCTGCGATTGGTTGAAACATCTCGAATAAATGAGTGTTTAGTAAACAAACAAACAAACAAACATTTGGTGGTTGGAGTTAATCTGTGTTCCTGTTAAGAAAAAGAAAAAGGTGGGACATTTTTTTGCATTGTCGCAGCATTAATAATAACGTCACAGGAACTTTTTGATGCCAGATTTGTTTAAAAAAAGTATTCTCTGTATTTCAGAAAGTTGAATTAGTCAATTTAGATTTGCACACTTTGATAATGCCTTAAGGAGCAAAATTTCAGCACCTTAATTACCAAAAACTGGTTAAGGTTCTGCACATGTTTACAGTTTCTACACCAGACTTTTGACCAATAAATCAACCAGATGTGTTTGGGTAGAAAAATGAATACATTTTTGTGAAGTCTTTTAAATAATTCAGCACCTGGACTGCATGAACAGTGTCACTTTTTTAATGGCATTAATCTTGGATAACAAAACTCAAGTCTGGAGAAGTATTTCTGTAACTTGTAGTCATGTTCTGAAAAACTTTGCTGTAACAGAAGTGAGTTTTGATCAAACTAAAGAGATTAAAACCAAAGAGAGTCGTCCTCTTTAGATTCACAAATCCTCTTTGGAGTAAAAACTCTCGCAGTGATCTCTCCTCCCTGCTCCTTGATGTTATGTTGTTTTTCTCTGCAGGGCCAAAGAAGAGTCCAAATGACAGAGCTGATTCAGAAATCCAGCGTTTGGGAGAATATTCCTGTGCCTGCGAACGGCCTCCGCAGCCTCAACGAGCGTAAGTCTTTCTTTGATCATGAGGAAGGCTAAAACCAGAGCTGCTGAGCGGCTGACTCCTCGTGCACAGTGGACCAGCACTTTACCTACAGACAGGAGACAGAATTACTGAGAGTGGCAGCTGTGTCTGCACACGGCACGCAGACTGGAGCTGAAATAACTCTCCAAATGCTAATTATAAAGGACGTGATTCTCTATTTTAAGGTTGTTTCGGCCGTATAGGCGAGTAAAGCAGCGACAGAGCATACAGTGAAAAGTATAGTGAGAATATTTAGAACAGATAATGAGTGGCTGTCACCCAATTTCATGTCCCTTGTTCCACCTTTTTAAAAAAGCAGCTTAAAGACAAAGGAACTTTCTTTCACTGTATTTGGAAATGCCCCTAATTTAAGATATTTTGGTTGCAGGTTTGGCAGGTAATGCAGCAGTTTTTATCTTTTCATGCAGTATTGGAACCGAAGTTTTTATATTAGGCATCTACCAAAAAGACCAAATTATAAAAAGAAACAGAATTTTACAGATATCTGTCTGTAACAAGCAAAAAGAACACAAGCATTAACTAGGAAAAACAGTGAGAGGCCAAGTATTAAACGATGATTCATTAAATGTCTGTTTTTACCCTTGGAAAAAAATTACTTATACACTTAAAGATAAACAAGATCTCTTCCACAATATCTGGGGCTTTTATTCAGTATCTCAGGGACTTGTCTAGTTTGTTGGACAAGGATGGAGGAAAATAATATATATCTGTAATGGTGGACTTCTCTGCAGCAAGAAAAATATTAAACATATACTCTCAAGGTGTAAGTTGCTAGAATACTGTACTCTTTACTCCTGTTTTAGATTATTAATGTATTTTACTTAATCTTATTTAAATTTAACTCTAAAATGTCATATAAAAGCTGGATATTTGCTATTTTTTAATGTAACTGAATATAATATTTGAGCTTGAGGACATGCAAAGGTTCCACACGTCTACGGGTGCTCTTTTTTTTTTTTCTTAATTAACATTTTAAGTTTATTTTGAAAGTACTTATTTCTTTCTTTTTCCCGTGTGTTTAAATTTTCCCCTTTATCCCAAATTCATAAGCAAATCTTTAAGCCCAAAGAAAATAAAGTATAACATGCAAATGTCAGAGTAGACACCCAGCAGAAGTTTTAGTTTGGCATCAGTCTCCGACCAAAACAGAATCCCCTCCCTCACTGTTTGATTCAGTTTAGCCTTTTGTCAGGTATATATGATATATATATGTCTATAAATATTGTATAAATTATTTATTAATGTTTATTTAGGTGGTTACACCTTCACAAGAAGCACACCAGTCTGTTTAGAGTTGCTGAAGAATTATCTGATAACTGTAGGCAGAGGCAGGCTAACACTACCCATTGACTCCCAGTGTTTGAGCTAAGCTAATTAGCAGTGTGGGTGAGCTCTGCCTGTTTCTTCCTTGTTACTGTGCGCACAGTTGAAAGAATGGTGTCTATCATGTCATGGACTCGGGAGTGAGGCAAGACACAAAAACTCAAAAAATGTTGGCATATCCCTTTAACAAGAACAAGCTGAGACTGCCAGCAAGGTGCACTGCTGTTGCTGGTTTTATTATTTTAAGTAATTTTGTGAGTTTTATGTAAAAACGAGCCACAAAATTCTTCTGCCTGTGCACATTGATTCCAACAACCTGCTGTTTCTGTCTATGGTCTCAGGAAGACACAACAACAGAGGAAACTAATACTGAACCTAATATGAGTGATCATGACTCGAGTGATGATGGCGTTCCTTGGATACCGTGGAGAAGAAATTCTTCAGGACAATGTAATGACAAAGTACGTGATTTGTGATTTAAAACAGTTTTGTGAACCCCCTTGTGTCTCTTGTTTTTTTGTTGTGAAGTCTTTTACCTTTCTGACTCAGAGCTCCATGAATGAAATCTGCCGTCTCATTAACGTACGGACTCAAGTCAAAGTCTTTACAGTCTGCGGCCTCCACTCCGTGATACTGTATGTTTGTGTCTCTATAGAAACACGGCCCAGTGTCGACATGCTGAGGACCATCTGCAGCGTTCACCACGTGTGTGATCCCCAGACTCTCCAACAGGCGTTTATCCTGAGCTGTGGCACTGTCAACAACAGAGGAGAAGAATTCATCTTTGAGAGACGATCTGTTTCTGTAAGCATGTGTTTGTGAATGCATCACCGCTGACTCAAATGTACAGATTTTATATTTATCCAATCCGTCAGCCACATGACGCTCTTGTTTGCAGCAGCAGCTTCACAATCAGACGGACATATTGCAGCGAGGCCCTGAAGTGAGAATGTCACTTACGCATCTCCGATGTAGAGGTCGGGCCAAACCTCGTTGACGGCTCCTGTGGGACGTCTGTTCTTCAGCAGAAGGCTGAGCAGATCGCAGGTGGGTGGTGTCTGATACTCTGGCTCCTCCTCTGGTTTCATCTTTCACTTCAGTGCGCTTGTATAATTATCACTACATATATTTAACCCCACATTTTGATCACAGTGTTCCTGGATCAAAAATTGGGAAGTCCTTCCCTTCAACTTTTTCCCTCATGTTGTAAAGGAGCTGAACTGAACTCCAATCACCTGCTCCCGCTCGCTCCGTCCTCCATCTGAGCAGATTAGCTGTGTTGTTCAGAGGCCGACCCCCGCTGGAACCTGACAGCTGAAGATGCCAGAGTCTGGGCAGGAGCAGGCCGAACTATTTATTCCTCCGATGACTGTGACAGAATCCAGATTGCTCGTGTTGTGACATCTTTAACTGCAGCAGCGCCGCAGTGTTTACAGTTTTCATGGTGTCAGTGATTCTAAACAAACCATTGGAGGAACATATTGTCCAGAATTATTTTCAGGGTGCCTCAGAGAGTCAGATGACACATCAGTTTGGAGCTAATTATGAAAATTTAAGGCGTATTTAAGAGGTTGTTGCACACATAAAACTGCATTCAGCAGAGTCCAAGTATACAAAGACTCAGCAGCAAGTCCCACCAACATAGGTGGTGATATACCCCCTTTTGTCAGCTAGTTACTGTTTGATAATCCGTTTACTTTAACTGTTTCATATTAACTCATTATAACCAGTCCCAAATGTCTCAAGAACTTACATTTATTGCCAAAATCCACCCAGATGTTTGATTTTGGCATACCCCTGCTTAAATCTGTTTTAGTCCAAATCATCATGAGCTGCTTTGAAGGATAAGTTCGGTTTTTTGACACCTGGACCTTATTTTTAGGATTAAATACGCTCGTAGACTCACCCAGACAATTTTGGCGGAGCTCGGAGCCGTTTTCGAGCAATTTAGATCCATCCAATGGCATTTTTTCTCATGCCATAGTAGCAGACGGGGCCAGAAATCGAAGCCCCTAAATTAGACATTATCTGCTGCGAAACTCACTCATTTCAGCTACATTTTATAAATGAACGGCCAGTGTTATCACCATGTCAGCTCAACTTTGTTGTTATGGTCATCCGGGGCTTTACAAGGATGGGTAACTTTTGGTGACGTCATAGACAAGAACATGAGTAGAGTCGCTGTGGTTGCTAGGCTACACGGCTACAGGGCTATTTTTGTGCAACATGGCGGAATATTTATCCGATGTAGAAGTGTCTGACGACGACTTTGAGTATAATGGATGCCCGTATCGTTTTGAGCCAGAATATACCGACGAGGAGCTATTTGAAAGGAGGATGCAGAGGGAAAGAGCCCAACAGCTGGCCAGAGAACAAGCAACCACTGCACGTCCACGAATGGGGACGAACTGGTGGTGTTGTTGTGGACATTGCACGGCAAACACAACAGAGGAGGAGTGCCTTTGCTGCTCAGAGTGGGACTTGAGACCAGAGGAAACACGTATTGATGCCCCCCAAAATACGATTTCTGGCCCCGTCTGCTACTATGGCATGAGAAAAAATGCCGTTGAATAGATCTAAATTGCTCGAAAACGGCTCCGAGCTCTGCCAAAATTGTCTGGGTGAGTCTACGAGCGTATTTAATCCTAAAAATAAGGTCCAGGTGTCAAAAAACCGAACTTATCCTTTAACCATGCCCTTGTAGTTAGTTAGTTAGTTAGTTTAGGACTTTATTTAATTCTGTCATGAAATAAATCATTCAATACAAACAAAAAAGATCTCAAACATGAATGAAAAGTAGGATAATGAAAAAAAATCTTCTCCCTCTCTCACAAGATATTAACTAAACACACAATACAAATTAACAAGAGCTTCAGGCCAACATGCCTTTCTATATTTCATTATTTCTTTTTTTCTAAAACAACCAACAAAACAAGCAAAAAAAACAAAAAAGACCACACAGCAAGACTTACATTAACAGATTAAAGATAAAATTGATTGAGTTTCTTTAGTTTCTTTGCTCAGGTTGTTCCATAAACTGATTAGCTCTCCAGGAAGTAGACGTAGCTTTAGCTCTCCAGCACTGTGCTCTAATGTTTACCCTGGCTGCACAGATATGCCTTGATATGTTCCTTCCACTGGAGCCAGCAGTGGGCCGAGCAACACCTGGCCCAGGGCGAGGAGGCATATCCCCTAAATCACATCATCAGGGATTTTTTAGTGAGCTGTTTGAGTGCATGTTTTCTGAAAGGTGAGGCAAGCAACAGAAGGAGAGGAGGATTTTATGCCATGTTAGGGGGGCAGTGACAGACCATGGGCACATTTTTGTATAATACCAACAGTTACAACAGTGGTCTACAACCTTTTTTGTTCCATGGCCTAGTTTTGTGTAATAAAGTTTAGTCACAGCAGAGTGGAAGTGTTTCAGAGAAGTGGCAGAGCGAGCTGTTACACTGGATCATGATGTTGGTTTAGTTTAGATCTTTTGTTCTGAACTTGAAAGGAAATCAGCAGAGAGAGAGAGAAAAGATCTTAATAGATAAAATTAAATTATGGGTAATTTAAACAATCATGCTACCAAAGACTGCATTCTCTAATGTGGTTTACATGTCCTAAAAGGGAGGAAGGATATGCTTAAAATTCTAACTGAAGATGCATCTTAACCCCCTTGGTTTGGCCACCAGCCAATCACAGGACCACATAGAGAGGGACAACCAATCACACTTACACTCAAGGTTGATTTGGAGTCACCAATTAACCTAAAACATGCTTGATGTTTCTTCTTTATGGGAGGAAGCCAGAGAACCCACGCACACACGGGGTGAACATGCAAACTCCACACGGAAAGGCCCAGACAGTACCTGACATACCAGATGGACTGTTCAATAAAGTTCACTATAGGCCTGTGCTTAAAATATCGATACGGCAAAATATCGTCACACACACCTTGGGGATATGTGTATTAATACAGATTCTACAGAATGGATACGGCCTCAATGTCTTGACAGTTGTCAGTACTTTGGGTCATGCAACACGATGAAGCACATGCTCCAAATTTGTACTTAGGTCTGCCATCTTTGAGGAGCTGAATTTTCTTGGTCTTCTTCTTCTTGTAATAATAAACAACACTTTTCGGGAATTCTGTTAATAGCATAGTCAATGTTCAGAAATTCATGTGCATTAGGTTACGTATTGTATCGAGAGGTTGCTGAAAATACCCAGTCCTAGTTCAGTCGTCCATCTAGGCAACAGAAAGAGTTTCAGAAGCATATCTGGCAGGTGATTGGACGATCATTCTGTCAGTCAACATTTATTGCAGGCCAATCGGATAATGTCTTAGGCAGGTGCTACTGAGCCACTTGGTTAAACAAACTCTCGTCAAAACATGTCAGAAGTGAAGCAAAAGTATCTTTACTATTGAGACATTTGTAGTTTTGATGTGAATGTGGTCCAGGTCGGATAAAACTGCTACTGAAGCTATTAGCGTCTATGCTAATCCCTGTATGAACAGTCACTTCCTGCTGTGGTCTCGCTGATAGCTCCACCTCTTCCTGCTCTAAAGGACTCTGATTGGTCCGTTCCGCTTTGGGCCGAGCACAATCGTTGTAGATTGGAGCATATCATACACTGTGTCTTCTCTGCTGTCTGAAAATTCCTGATTCTTACTTTCATTTGTCACATCGACGTCTCCGTTATGTCATGTGTCCACGCCAGCAACAGCCAAAGCAGGAGGCTTCTGTTTTTTGGGTTGTTCCTCCATTTATCCGTCTTTCTGATGCGATTTAGGGTGGAATCTAGGGTACTCAATGTCTCACAAACCCTCTGAAGGATTTTCTTCCAGCAGTTTCTTTATTTCACATACAAAATGATCTTTTAAAGAATGAAAACATGTGACTGTTCAGCCGTTTGTTTGTTGAATAAGAAAGAATTTAATGCATTTCAAATCACTTATATTGTCAAAAATGGGGAACTGATCAATTAGGACTTGTGGAAAATGTTTCTTCTGTTGGGAGATTCATCTCAAGTCCTCCCGTTAAAGCCGGACCCCCTCCCTGATCCCTGACAGTACAACTTTCTGTCCAGCTCTCGTAGCTGCTCCAGGAATCCCTCGTTGGGCGAGACGTTCCTGTTGGCGCTGACGGCTTTGAGAGCATCCACCAGCGTCATGTTCTCGTGGATCATAAGGTATGCCAGGACCAAGGTGGACGAGCGGCTGAGACCCATGGCGCAGTGGACGAAGACTTTCCCTACGAAGAGAGGGAACAGACATTACTTCCTGTTTCTGGATCCCGAGCTCCGGCGTCCTCTAAAAGCCCATTAACAAGCATGCAATGACTGGATTATTGTGTTAAACTTTATTCTAACCTCTAATTTGTTGTGGATTAAAAAGCACGCACATCACAGAGAGGAGGACTTCTAACTCCTGACTAAAAGTTTCCAACAATATTGCAACAAATGTTTCTACACACGGTAATCCCCCGCTTCCTTATCGGGGCCCGAGGATTAGGGCGCATAGGAGCGCGTAATTGAACTGTCTTGGCGTCTGTGTGTTTCTGCCGAGGATTACTGTAGGCCCCGCCACACACTGGAGCCCCCCCATGTGAATGAGGGCCCCGTCTTATTACTGTCATGTCAGATACCGGCTTCACTTTGCATAACAGGCCGGGCAGGCACAGGCCACAAACATAATTGTGTAATTTCTATGTCCAATAAAAGTGTTGCTTACAAATTACCGGGGCAATCCATTTAAAACCAATTTTCCCTGCCAAGGTCTGAGCTTAGGAGGAGATTACCGTGGGAGAAAGATATTAGCCTGATATTATGTTTAGTGTTTGATTTGCATTTTAATGACAAATACAACTGGGGGCTGCCGTAATGGGAATCGTCTGACAAATGTTTCCATTCTTCTCCTTTCAGACCCGGAGAGGAAGAGGAGAAGCACCTCAGCACCCGGGAGAGCTCCTCACCTGTGGGCGAGCTCAGAGCGTTCTTGATAAAATTGGCCGCCGGGTAGAAGAAGGGACTCAAGTCAAAGGACGGCATGTCAAAGGCCTCCACTCCATGGTAAGTGATTTTGGTGTCTCTGTAGAAGCTGGGGCCGGTGTTCACATTGAACTTTCCATCTGCGGCGTTCAGGACGTGTGTGATGAGATGAGCCTGCAGAGTTCGCTTGTCTTTAGCTGCATACCTGAGAAGAGGAGAGCCAAATTATCTTTAATTAAAATGTTTTACTGTTCCTTCAGGCTCAGTTAATAGAGTTAATGATACAAAACTATACTGCAGTGAGGAAGCTGGTTAATTATCTCTGTGTTGTCATAAAACCGATTAATTAAAGATTAAAACGAGTGCTTTTTGTTAAAGTAACAGCTGTTTTAAATGTGCTTCATCAATAAATTTGATTTGATTTGATTTTAAAACGTTAGCGTTTTTAGATATTTTAACAGGTTTTTAAAAGAATTTCTCTTGGAATTTTCCGGGCATTTTTATTTTAATCAGAACATTTCCAGAGCTTAAAACATTTTTGCCAATTTATGTCAAAAAATTATAGGGTTTATTCACTTTTTTAGTTTTCGGTTGTAATTTTGGAAATATTCCTCAGATTTTCAAAGTTTCTTTAATGTAATTTTGGGGGTTTTCTTAGAATTTTCAGGACATTTTTGGATTTTCTTTACAAAACTTCTAAAACCTTTTGTTGTCAGAGCTAACCACAATACTTCAGTGTCCCTGTTTACTCTGATGATGTTAATGTCCATGTAAACCACCATCCTTCAAACTGTCCCTGTGGACTTTGGTCATTAAACATTTTTTTAACTTTCAGTTGAAATTTCAAACATTTCAAGGCACTTTTTTTAGGTGTTTTCTTGCGAATATATCAAAATCTGTCATTGAAAAAAAAAAAAAAAAAAAAAAATATATATATATATATATATATATATATATATATATATATATATATATATATATATACATATATATATATATATTTCAGGAAATCTCCTGGGCATTTTTGTTGAAATATCTTGACTTTGTTAACACTGTGATTGCTGTACATTTTTTAGAAAATTTTCAAGGAAATTTTCCAGTAACTTAACCAAAAGAATCTGGGAATATTCTTAGGAATAATCGTAAATATTTATTTGTGTATTCGTAGAATTTCTTATCAAAATCTAGAAGTTGGGTATATTTTTGTCAAATATAAAAACATTTTATTTATTGCATTTTAAAGGAAATTTACCAGCAAAAGATTTTTTTACATGCTATTTTCTTGGAATCTCAAGATATATGTAAAATTTTTCTGGAAATTTGTAAAGGAATTCTTTTGGCATCTGTGTTGGAAAATATTTTAAGCAATATTGTTATTTTTTTTCTTGGAAATACTCAAAATCTTTCTTTGGAAAATACTGTGATTCCTTTAGATATTTTAGGAGTATTCCAAGGATTTATTTTTATTTATCTTTATTTTTTTTAAATTTTGTCAGAGAATATCCTTTAGATTATTTTACTTCTCTCCCTGTTTAGATCCTTCCTTAAACTTTTATTTGCAAATTTTAGGAAACTTTTCTGTAAATTTTTTAATTTTGCTAAAATCCATGCGTACATTTCAGGGTAGTGTGAGCTTATTTTCTTAGGGGGCTTCAGAATCCTGTGTTTGAAAAACCAGGAGGATTTCTCAGGATTTTTTTTAGGATTTTCTTTCCAGGAGATTTTTTTTCTAGAACTTTTTTTTTTTTTTTAACCTTTTTGCAACTTTTATTTCCTTTTAATTTTCGTTGCAGTTTTAAAGAAATTTACAGAATCTTGGGGACATTTTCTTGCAAATATTTTCAGAAATGGTTTGGGGCATTTTCAGTTGGAATTACCTTCAGTTTTTTTCATGCAGAATATTAAGTAAATTTTGAGGGAATTTGCAAAATCTTTCCTAGGAAACCATTGTCTCTGGGGGGAATTTGATGACAATTTTCAGTAATTACTATCTGTCTCACCAGATACTAAGAGCTATTTTTAAGGAAACTGTGTTGAAGATTTTTTTAAAAGCTGTTATTCCAACATTTTAGGAAGTTGATCAAACGTATAAGATGCAGAGACCTGTTTTTGGATATCTAGCCACCTGATTAATGTATATTTAATATTAAACTTCATTTATTTTAATATAGTCACTTCTTCTTTCACAATGGCATTAATTAGTAAACAAACATTTATCTTTGCCCTCTCAGTGCTCACTGAGCTAACCAGCTAGAATCCTCGGGGTCTGCTCCCTTATTATCTGAGGACATTTTGTTTGTACTCTTAAGCATAAAGCATCAAAATGAAATCATGTCTCTCACATGTCTCCGATGTAGATCCGGGGCTGAACCTCGTCCAGATGGTTGCTGCTCCCTTTCTTTGTCCACATCAGCCTGTGGAGCTCTGAGGCCGGGGGGGTCTCGTACCTGCCGTCTGCCCCCTCGGGGCTCGCCAAGCAGCTGAGGCCTCTGGGCATGTCTGGATGATCCACCTCTGCTCTCACAACCTGTCACAGAGAGGTACCACAAATGGAGTTTAAACTTCATATTTCTCTGCTGCTTTAAGCTGGCGGGGTTACTGAACCAGCTGAAGTTTTAACTTTGGTGACATTTGGACTCAGAACATCTTAACTTTACTTAACTGCTCTTCTAGTTTTTAAATTCAGTTTCCCCTCATCAGCTTTCTCTTTTTTAAGCCACAGAAGTTCAGTTCAGTTAATTTGTAAAGATGACTATTATTTGTTTGCGCATTTTCAAGAAAAAAGAAAATTTAAGGGACATTAATTTTGTTTTCACAGTCAAAAGATTATAGCAGCATTTGAGTGTAAAAATCAGTCTTCTTAGATCCTATAATCTGCACTTTTCAACGTTTTTATGTGTCAAATTAAGTGTCCTCTCCTGATGTTTGCTCCACTTCTCAGAAAGTTTGTGTTACAAAGTGCATGTACAGCCTCAGTAAACATTAGAGCACAGCGCTGGAAAGCTGAAGCCACATCAACATCATTTAAAGCTCCCAAAAAGAGGGTGGTGTGTGAAGCAAGTTAGACCACATCATTATTCAACATTTTTTTAAGCTTTCAGTTGAAATTTCAGAAATTCCTCTTCTTTGGGTGTTTTTGTGGATTTATACTGGACTACTCCAGTAATAAAACTTTTCTGTTGATAACCTAATGGGATTTTTTTAGACTTTCCCATATATTTAGGATTTTTTTCCCATGAATTTGCGGGTATTTTCTTACAAAGCTACAAAATCAGTTTTCTTTTCTTTCTAGAAATTAGTTCAGGAAATCTCTTGGGCATTTTTATTGAAAATATTTCAAGGAATATTATGATTTTTTTTTTCTTTGGAGTTCCCCAAAAACTGTGCTGTACATTTTCTTTTTTTTTTGCAATTTTTTTATTTCTGTCAGGGAGATCATATATATTGCATTTTACAAAGAACAAAATGCATACAAGTACATCAAGTACATTATGGACGTGTAATACAAAAACAACGTAATTGAGCCATCCTTCTGTGTCTCAACAGTGTTTTCCCCCAGCTAGTCTCTCCCTTACATTTTTTTTTTTAAACCAAAAACAACTCAAACATGAACAAAGGATGTCACACTTATTCATCAGAACTAAATTCTCTCACACCACAGTTGTGGTGTACATTTTCTATAGAGATTTTCTAAGGAATTTTTCCAGTAACTTTGGAAAAATTCTGAGAATATTCATAGGAACATTTTTAGATATTTATTTGTGTATTTTGATAGTCTAATATTGAAAAGTAGAGACAGGTTTTCTTTCTTTTCTTTTTTTTTTTTTTTACACATTTTCAAAATCTTTTTATGTCATTGCATTTTGAGGAAATTTAACATCAAAGTAAAAAATACTACCTTTTTTCTCGGAAATCTCAAGAAATTTGTAAAAATTTCCTGGAAATTTTTGGACATCTTTTTTGGAAAATATGTTAAGGACTTTTTTTTTTTTTTTTTTTTTTTTTTTTTGTTAAGACGCCACAATTCAATGTCTGGGAGGATTTTCTGAGGCAAGACACTTAAAAATACACTCTGGGCACTTAAAATAACTTTAACTGAAATAAAGTTAAAAATGTGATCTTTAATGCCAGAAAACTTGAGTTTTAGTTGAAGAAAATGTGGATGAAGCTTCAGACAGTCTCCACTCTCCTTGAAAAGTCAATAACTTCCTGATAACTGATGTACTTTTGATGTGAGCACCTTTAACACAGACAGAAAAATACAACAGTGAGGATTGTTCATTAGAACATCTGGTAAAAATGCCTGTGGCCTTTAGATAAAGTCCATAAATATGCCAATAAATGCACTCCAGCAGCAAAGAACACATAATTGTACGATGACCTTTTGATGCTCTCATTATTTTATCAACAGTTCAGAGGCACTTGCTGGCTTTATTTATCCCCAGAGATGCAGAAAATTGGTATTCAAGGCCTATAAACATCAGATTTCCATTTCCTGCAGGCAGGTCTAACCTGTGCATTTACAATTTACACACTGGGCTTTGGAGAGACTCGTCCTATGCTTACTGTATACATTAGCATCCATTTAGGCCGCTGTGTGATTCTGCTGCAGGCTCAGGACGCACACCAGTGTGTGCACGTTGTTGTAGTAAGGAAACGTATTTGCATTCTGCCGCCGTGGAGTCGTAATGTGGCACTCAGGGTTTCTGGAGATTTATCGTCCCATCCTCAGGGATGAGTCATTGAGACCAAAATCTGTTTGCGGTGACCTTTGGTGTGGCTGTCGCGGCATATGGAGGCACGCCTGAGCATCATTTATCCGTCTCCATGTGCGTGGATGCTTGCTTATGCAGCAGCCTGGACATATGCTCATGCACACAGGCTGGAAGGCAGAGGAGAGAGTGCGTCTTTGCAACAGTACAACATGTGCCCGGAGCACCTGCAGGCTTTTTCTTTCTCCTCATTGATCTATAAGTACAAACCTTCCCTCCCTCCCACCATCAGGGCAGAGAGCTGATTTCCCTGGTGCACATGTTGAAGCTGCAGCGCTGCTTTCATAGCCTCCCCCCCTCAGGCTAACCTGTCCTTCCTGCTCTACTTCTGTGTAATTAAAGATGCTATGTATGGGAAAGTGCCCACGGTTAACATGGAGGGCAAATAAAAATGGCTTTTTTAACCTCCCCGGGGCCTCTCCTCCCTGGATTTTATGAATAACACTCCCCCTCTTTAGCCTTTTGGATGTAGTTCGTCTGTATTTGTGAGCTAATTAATAAAAGAGAGTTAAAAGCATCAACACATGTTCACCCTGAAACATTATACAGCACAATAAAAACACAGCTCGCAGTCATGGTACAGATATTTTCCAACAGCATTCTGTCGCACACACTTGCCTTTAGCTGGAAATCGCTGCTTTTCAAGGTCTGGACATGTAGGTCGACGGCACAACTGTCCGAGTTCTCCTTGGTTATCTAGCCTGCAACCTTTTTTGCTATTTTAACACATGAATCTCAGCCCAAAATAATTCTGGCATCATCTTCTGCATTCCACAAAGGTTACCGGAGCCGCCAGCGCCAGAGCGAGGACGTGACAGCAGCGATTTCAAAGGCTCCGTCGCCGTCGTTACTCATTACACGTCGTGTCATTTTTAGTCTGGCATGTCACATCCATCTCTGTTTGTTTGTTTGTTTGTGGATTGATCAGTCAGTAAAAACACAAACACTGATTTAAAGTTTATTATAACGACATTTTCACTAAAAGACAAAAGCAACACAACAAACTTCAACGGACAAAAGACGTGTAAGTACACATGTAGAAAAGTAACAAAACAGTAAAAATTAAACATGTTTTATTATTTCAAGCTTGTTTTGCAAAGACTTTTTAAACAACTTTATCAGTTTAATAACACATTAATAACACGTAACATGATATAACTGCTACATGAAACATATGGAAGCCCTAAGAGGACACTTATCCACATGTTGATTTTTTTTCTTTTGCAGCCTTTAATTGTAAATTCTGGATGATTTTCAAAGAAATTAATGTTTTGTTTTGGTCATATCAGGAAATCATCAGAGTTTTGATAGCGAGACATCAAGGGGAAGAGACCGGTATTTTTTTGCATTAAATGTTCAATAAACAACTTTTTGAGGGCTTTAAAGAAATAAAAACGCTTATAAAATGTGATTGAATACTTGATAAAATATATATTAGATTTTTTTCATACTTTTGTATTTTTTCTTCTCTTATAATAATAATAAAAGTAAAAGGTTTTATTTGGGGGAAAAAATCTCATTATCTGATACAACTATTTTTCATATAACAAAATTTTGACATTTTTAATGTTTTAAAATGTAATTATTTACCAGATTTTTAGAACCATGATTAATTTTGAGGTTTCACCGTTAATATTCTAACTTTTGATTAAATGACAAAACAAATTGACCAGTTTTGGCATTATTTATTAAGGTATCAATGTAAGATTTGAAACACTTTTTATTTATTATTTTATTTTTACTGTTATTATTATTATTTATTTAATGTTTTGAAATTGTTAAATTTTCCAAACATTTTGTCAGTGTTTTAATAAAGTTCTTAAAAGTCTGATGTTTTCTGTTTAAAAAACATTTTAATGAAGTTTTATTTTTTTGACAGCAAAAGATTTTGTTTAAAATGCAGTTCACCAAATTACTATATGAAAAACTTTGAGCATTTTGACAAAAAACATTTAAAATAATTTGACAGGGATCTTAAAACATTTGAAGATTAAGTTTTTTGTTTTTTCTTAACGATATTAAGATCCCTACAAATAAACAGAAATCTGCTTTTATTGTATGTTGCAATAATTTTTGTTAATGTTTTGAAAATTCTAGCTGATCAAAGTATTTAGACAGTTTCATTCATATTGATGGAAATTGGCAGTTTCTCTGTAAATATTATAAAATTTTATTGTTTTTTCTTTTTTTTTGTTTTTACATTTTTTTGATGAAAAATCAATCATTTTGAATAAAATTTATAAGGATTAAAAAGGTTTTGAAAGCTGAGGTGAAAGTTTAAATAAGACATATGGATGTAAATCCACCCAGGACTTCCATAGAAACTATAATTTTCACTCTTATAACATTCATTTTCACAGTCACAGTTTTTTTTCTTACATCGTCAGATGTGTTTGAGTGAATATGTGCTCACATGATCTCCTCCTTCTCATCTTAATAATGCAGGTTGGATTTCCTGCTGTCACACTTTCGAAAACACAAGTTTACGTCTGTTTTAACGTGACATTTCTGTTTTTTAATAAGTGATTGTAATATCCTGTTGTGAGCGGCTCAGACAGCTTTATCATCTATAAATACACAAGACGGTTCACACTAAAAACTCACATTTGTTGATAGACAGACATTTTTCTGCAGAGTGAATCTGATTTAAAGCTTGAATGTTGACTTTAAAAAGCTCTCGTCAGAAACATCCTCAGAATTTAAAACAATAATAAATTTTAACACAGACGAGATCATTTGGTCCAAAGTTCTCACAGAAACGTTCCTCAAAGGCGGCGTCCGCCTCCAAAACCTTTAAAATAACATTTTTATTATAAGTTAGTCCTAACTCATTCTGAAGAAAAACTGTTATTGTAAATGTTAAAGTCAAACAACTTCGTTTGACTTAAATATGGAATAAGAAAGAGTTTTATTGGCTCAGATTTTGGGGTTCAGCGAAGTACTCAGGCTTTTGTATCATCCCGCCCTTTTAGCTCGACACTGTTATGAAACCATAAAGGACTGAAGTCTGCAGATTTGCTTCAGTGTGCAGGTTTGTGTTGGTCGACAGAATTAAAGGAATTTAAGCCGCCTTTAACAGTAAAGAGGTGTGCTGTTAGATAAAGTGATATTTCTTTAGAAGAGCATCAAAATGTGGTTAAAACAGTCTTCTGTTTGTGTATCAAACTCAAAATACATTTTTAAAGTTACTTTACTCAGACTTTTGTTCAGTTTTACCAATTAAGTCATCTTTCATGTAAAATGTTGTTAGCTGCACATCCCTACATTACTTTGTCAGCATGTAACACTAGCATAGCAGCACATTAATACAATAATGTTGATCAGTTTGTTGTAAGACGATATAGTAACTCTAAAGAAATTTGATATCTGTTTCAAGACCTCGACAAAAAAATAAATAGAATGATAAATTGTAGGGATGCACAACATCACCGGTTCAACACCAGCATTACAGATTAAGGTGGTGTGATAAGATATGTTTCAGATGGGTTATTTCTGTATATTTAACCGCTGATTAAGAGAAGATTCTTTATTTAATAAAGTAAAATTGACTTTTTGGACAAACTGATCTGTTTTCATGATCAGACGGGAGAAAATATCGCAATTGTGAAAGAGTTATGTGGAAAGAGGTCATTAGAAAAACATTGGTATCAGCATTGGCCTTGATTTTTACAATCTGTGCATCACTGTTAAATAATCTTTTAAAAAAAAGATGTTGTCTTTCTTTTTTGTTGACAATTTGTGGTGTAAAAAATCCAGGAAAAGTAACTGAACATATCACAACACATTTACAAAGAATTCTTAAAGCTGTCCTTGTTTTGTAAACCAACACACTCTTCTATGTCTTTCTTTCTTTAAATGTTCAAATCATTTCCTGAAGAAATTGTTAAAACCATTTTTTGTTTGGATAAAGTAAAGATTACAAGGACATGATAGTGAACTAAATATTCAATAATTAAAAAATAACTTGCTGTCATAGTGTAAATAGTTCTTCTCTGTTTCTGAATACATTTTGCAGCCATAGTTTAAAAAAAATCTGACTCTATATCTGTTAATAAACATCAATATTTTCATCACTGTTGAAAAGAGCATTTCATGGAAGAGTATTTTCTTAAAAATATGATTGTTGTTGCTCCAACAACCTCAGAATCCATTTGTTGATTGAATCAACTATTAGCCAGGCATTGTGCTTCCCAAACTGTGGGTCACGGCCGCCTAGTGAGCACTGGAGGTACTGCAGGTGGACCACGAGAGATCAAGATAATCAAGATCTAGAACCGGGCAGCATAGTGGCACAACAGGGGCCTCACAGCCAAACAAGTTGCTGGTTCGACTTCCCGTCTTGGTCAGGGCCTTTCTGTGTGGAGTTTTGTGCATGTGTGGGTTCTCTCTGGGCATTCTAGCCTCCTCCCACAGACCAAAAACATGCTCATTAGGTTAACTGGTGACTCCAATTTGCCCTTAGGTGTGAGTGTGAATAGTTGTCTGTCTCTCTGTGTGGCCCTGTGATTGGTTGGTGGCTGGTTCAGGGTGTACAGCTGGGATAGGCTCCAGCCTCTGTGTTCCTGAAGAGGATATAGATAATGGATGAAGGATCCAGAATAAAAAAAAAAGCTTTAAGATTTATTTTGGTGTACGATATATTGCTGTATCGACTCTTTGAGCACAGGCCAAGTGTTGGCCATGTTGCTCTCCAGCACTAACCCACTGCACCACCATGCAGCCTCATCATGTGTAATTTGAATAAAGCAGAAAGTCGTTACATATGTGTTTGTGTGTGAAGAGGACGCTTTACTATGAGACAAGCTTGTGGGAGTTATGTTTGTTTGTTCCTGTTCATGCATGACTAGTGAATAAATCACCATGGAGACCTGGCACTGTATGATTAGTGTCAAGTATTATAGAGCAACTGCTGTGTGCAAATTTGTCTGAGGGCCCGTTTACACAACAACGAAAACAGCCGAAAACGGAGAGTTTTCGTTGCGTTTGCGCCTTCAGTTTACACGAGAACGGTGCCCAGAGTGCCTGAATCCGCAAACTTTTGAAAAGTTTTGAGAACATTTTCATTGTTGTCTCAACGTAAACAGGAATCGCCATTGTCAGGGAAAACTTTGACATGGTGTTGCATGCGCAGTACTCTTGTTATATTCGCCAAGGACACTACAAACTTACAGCGCCAACAACTGTCCTGGCATGTACGCTATAGCGTTTTTAGTCATTCTCACAAATAGCTTAGCTCAAACGATGGAAGTCAGTGGGAAATGTTAGCCTGCGTCTGCCTGCAGTCATACGATAAACTCTTCAGCAACTCTAAACGGTCCTGTGTGCTTGTTGTGACTCTTTTTTTTTTTTTACTGTGTTACGTTATGTTATCTTCTACTTCATCGTATTATCTTCAACAACAAAAGCCACGGCCGACTATAGAGCAACATGTGTGCTGCTAACTGTGCCTGGTTTGTTATCACTCCTCCAACAAAATGTGGATTTGTTGCATCAATACTCTGACCAGCGGAGACACATTTGTTATATTCACCGAAACGCCAAGGAAAAACCTTTCTGTTTCTGGTGACAGCGTTGTCGTGTAAACGGGCCCTTACTGTCCTCTGCTAACCTGCTGTCCAGAGGAACTTTGGACTTGGATTTAACAAAAGTTTGTCCTAATTCATAGGCGGTAAAAAAATGTTTGAGTCCAGACGGAGAGACAGACGTCATTAATCTTAGCAGCCATGTTTTTGTGACCAAACAGTGTAAACTTCATCAGAGGATCTGACACGTTCTCTTCTTCCTCGTCAGCTGCAGATCCAGATCTATGAGCAGAGCCAGGAAGTTCCTGTTGGGGTAGATGGCCCTCTTCTGAAGGAGCTTCTGCAGAGCCTGTTTGAGCGTGAGGTGGCGGTAGATCATGAGGTAGGCCAACACCAAGGTCGATGACCGGCTCAGTCCCATGATGCAGTGCACCAGAACCTTCCCTGAAGAGCAGAAGAGAGGGAATGTGAGGGAAGGATTAGTGAGGGGCCTCCGTCTTATTAATATCATACATGGCTGCCCGTCTCACGCTGTGGCCTTTCTTTTTTCCTGCTGTGAGCTAAAAATAGTTCCCACAATTCACTGCCTTTGTTCATTCAAAGTCTCTTTGCAGACCGGGCCTGGCTGTCTTAATCCCGACTCGTCCTCTGCTTGATAACTTTGAAAGAAGAGGCCATGGTCACACTTAAATGGTTAGACTTAAATTCTGGGAGGTAAGACCATTATTACGAATGCTGCCTGGAAATGCACTCACATTACAAGATGTTTGACATGGTGGTGACACTGACAGGGCTGCATGATGGGAGAACTTCAGTGGATGGCTTAATTAAAGGGATACGCCAACTTTTTTTTGGTTTTGTGTCTTGCCTCACTCTTGAGTCCATGACTAGCAGATAGACTCCATTCTTTCGACTGTGCGTGAAGTAACAAGGAAGAGACGGCCAGAGCTCGCCCACTGCTAATTAGCTTAGCTCAAACACTGGGAGTCAGTGGGTAGTGTTAGCAGGATACAGGACACAGGATAGTTTAGAGTTGCTGAAGAGTTTATCTGATGACCGTAGGCAGAGGCAGGCTAACACTTCCTACTGACTCCCAGTGTTTGAGCTAAGCTAATTAGCAGTGTGCGAGCTCTGCCCGTCTCTTCCTTGTTACTTCACGCACAGTCGAAAGAATCTGCTTGTCAGGAATGTAGCAAGACATGAAAACGAGAAAAAGTTGGCGGATCCCTTTAAGGATTTATCGAGGAATATCGTGCATAATTTAAAAAAATCTGACAAATTATCTATTTGTTAGTTTCTGGATTGAACAATGCCATCTCGCAGTGCAGAGAGCATGCTAGATAAACCAGGAGGAGTCTCACCGTCAGGTGACTTCAGAGCTCTGTGAATAAAATCCGCTGCAGGCTGAAAGTAAACATCCAGATCGAAGTATGCGGAGTCGTCTGCAGGAATGCCACAGTACACGATGCTGCTGCCGTAGAAGCTTTGGTTCCCTATGCTGCCTCGCTTGGAGTGTGCAGCGTTTAGTACGTGAGTTATACCTAAATTGAGCAGGGCGGCCTTGTTTTGGGCGACTGCCCTGGCAAAACAGAAATGAAAAGAGAGTGATAAAGCAGAATAACAGAGCATTTGGAGGGACAAAAATCAGTGAAACGGCATCCGTAGTGTGAAAAGATTAGGACGTTAAAGGGCATTTTCTGTGGGACTTTTTTAATTAAAAGTTAAGTTAAATGTCCAAAACAAGGTCTGTGGAAAACAAAACCTTCAAGCAACAATATGCAGGAATTTAGTTTGATGTTGTTTGTTGTCACCAAACGTCTTTGAGTGCAAGAGCAGCAAACTTAAGCACATATATTGATTTTACTTCTCCTTTTGAAAAGCTGGCATTTGTCAACTAATCAAGGGTTGTGCATTGATTCTGCTGATCTGCTGTTTCGCTCCTTGTACTCTGGAAGATGCAACAAAGGCAGAGGAAACTGATACTGAACCAGATATGAAGGGTTTTGACTCAAGTGAGATGGTGTTCCTTTCACTGTGGATGCAAAAGGTTGCCTTTTAGAGCAGGAGTATACAGAAGAAGAAATTCTTCAAAACAAGACCAGTCAGCTGTATCGTAAAATAGTGCCAGACACAGAGTTTGGTCTGTGGGAGGAAGCCGGAGAGCCCGGAGAGAACCCACAGATGCACGAAACTCCCCTGAGTGACAGGGGGATCGGACCAGCAACCTTCATGCTGTGAGGCACATGCACTACCAACATTTACAAGTTTGGTTTCTTGTTCATTTACATTTTATTTTTATTTATTTATTTCTTTTTACAAACATAGGCATAAATACAGATATAAAGAAAACTAGACATAAGTGAAAAAAAGGCAAGACCAAAAAAAAAATCCCACCACAGACGTTAATTTACTTTTTAAAATGTATGTACTCTACGCTGTAGGGAAAAGGGTTCAAATGTCCGCAGCTTGTATTCAGCACTGACTTTATTTTGTCACCCAACCATTAACCTTTAAGCCATTGAGACAAAGTGCTAAAACACACTATTACAGAAACAGTCTTGTAAACTCACTTTTTGATGTCCTACAAAATCTCAACATCCCTGCAGCCTTCAATATAACTTTAAAATTGAGACAAATGTGCAATTTCAATCAATATGATAAAACTACATATTGCAGTACTCCACTTAATACAGCAGGGGGGGCTAATTTCTTTTGGTTCAGCTTGATTGAGAAGGTCAAATGCCTTTGATTTGAGAAGTTTTACTCAAATTTATGAGGAAATAAATTGGAAAATGCTAAATTTACATTACAGCAGGAGAGCATTGGAAACTAAATAAAGTTTTGTCATATAATGAGCTCAGTATTGTGACACATCATGGGTTGAGTGTATCGTTACATCCCTACTTGCAAGCATAATCAGAGTATGGATGAAATCTAGAACCAGAATGCATACTTACACATTCCCGATGTATATTTTCGGCCACACTTCGTCGATCTCGTTCAGATGTAGTTTGCAAGAGTCCAAAACCTTCTGCAGATCCTTCACCGTCACATACTCCTTCCTTTTCCCTCTGCTGGACGACATTCTGAGCCCAAATCCCCACTTTTCTTGGATGGACTTCTGCTCCAAATGTTTGTTGTATTAGAGCAGTTCCCGTCAACCTCGGGCTCGGGGATGATCTGTGCGAGCAGGTGTTTATCTGCTGTCACTGGACGCTTACCCAATTTAGTGCTTAACCTAGCGTGTAGTCTTACTCGTGCAGAGGGCAGCACAACAAACAGAGCAGCCCGGGCTCTGCTTTTCACACCGCGGTGGGATGCTGATTTAATAAGCCCAAAACAGAGATGAATCATTGCATAAAAGCAGTGATAATTGGATGTAATTAGGGACAAAATGTTTAAGTGCAGTGCTTATTCAGGGTGACAGCAAGTCCACAGCATTTATGGAGCAGAAATACAGTAACAGCGCGCAGATGGTTTACTGTAATGACATGAATATATTCTGAAAGAGGGGAAAATTTCAGCTTCACACAACATCAAGCAGCCATTACACTCCTGAACATGTCCCTCTTTAATCCTCCGATTACACTGCAAGTCAATTCCAGCCGTCAAGTTGAAGAGAAAACACCATTAACCTCTTCTTTAAGCCCGTGATTGTATTGAATTTTTCTTCTCCCTGGGGTCGTAAATGTGTGTGAAAAATGTGGAGGCAATGAAAAATGTGTTGTGAAAAGTCTGCACACATGTTGTACACAAAATCAGTCGATAGAGGTCTCAGGGTCTTTTTAACCTGGAGACAGTTATTGATTGATTATTTAGAGTGCTGGATGAATCTGCAGGACATTCCCACCTGGTATGATAATGCTTTTCAAATGAGATCCATACTTGCCGGGGATTGTGTTTTTTTTTGTTAGATATAGATTCAAGTGGAGTTATTTGTGGAAAGAGGGTTTTTTTATGCTCTTCAAAATGAACTCTGGAAGAGAAATATTAAACTTTGCATCTGTTAAAGAGAAGAAGACATATCAGCAGGTGATGGTTCAGGTTTTTATATTCAGTCAATCAATCACTCAATCTTTATTTGTATATCGCCAGTTCATAACACACTGAAAAAACTCAGATCTAGGTGAGAGTATCTGTCCAATGTCAAGACAAAAAATCTCACTATACTTATTCTTATCCACAATTTCCTAACATGTCTGGATTAATATTTTATTTTAAGATATAAAAACTAAAAAAAAGGCATGAGTTGCTTGTCAAAATAAGTAAAATAATCTGCCAATAAAACAAGACAATTTAACTTGAGCAGATATTAAACTTTAATTTAAGACCCTCACTAAGTCAAACTTTCTTTGTTTCATTGGCAGCTGTTTTCCCTTCATTACAAGCAGTTCAGTGCCTTATTTTTGTCTTTCATTTCTTAAAGTAAGATATTTAGGTCAAGTGAATGTGGATTAGAATAAGTGTTTTGGGTATTTTTGACTTGAAAATAGACAAACGCACTTTCCTGGATGTGAGTTTCTGCAGTGCAAGTGTTATCTCAAGACACTTCACAACAGAACAGGCTGAAGCCATACTCTGAATTTATAGATACACATATATACATATATACAAATACATATAATTAATATATTTGTATGTACAGATACATCCATTCAGGTAAAGACAAAGGGACTAAATCACATTTGTCTCTGCTGATATAGACTCAGTCAATCTTTATCTGTATATCACCATATTGTTGAATATAACTTTTTTAAAGGTAGGCCCCATGAGATGCGGCATCTAATTTTCAAAAGGGACCTCATGTCTATATAGTTATATATAATCAATAGCAGGGGTGTCAATCTCAATCACAGAGTTCAGAATTTATAATATAGTCTAAGATGCGAGCAAACAGGATCAACATTTATTTAAGAGCTTAAAACTAACTATGTTAAATCAGAAATACGAGTCTGAACAATATTTTTATTCGTAGACAAATTTAAAGTCATGATCAGAGTGATATTATAGCAATGGTTGGAGGGGGATGGCATGAAAGAAGGTCGCCGGTTCGATCCCCCGGTCGGGCAGGGCTGTTCTGTGTGGGGTTTGCATGTTCTTCCCGTGCATGCGTGGGTTCTCTCAGGGCACTCCTGTTTCCTCCCACAGACCAAAAACATGCTCATTAGGTTTATTGGTGACTCCAGATTGCCCTTAGGTGTAAGAGTGAAAGGTTGTCTGTCTCTCTATGTGGCCCTGTGATTGGCTGGCGACCGGTTCAGGGTGTACCCCGCCTCTCGCACAATGATAGCTGGGATGACCCCCCGCGACCCCAAAGAGATAAGTTGTGTTGTGGTGAATGAATGGTTGGAGGGGTTGGTCCACCTGCATGGCAGCTGTTGCAGTGCTGCAGTGCATTGTGGGATTTGTAGTATGTTAGTGGGAGTACTATTTAACAGAGGGCTATAATATTAGATATGAAATTATCTTCAGGGCCTCATTTGAATATACCCCAGGCCCGATTTGGCCCACAGGCCTTGGTCTTTGACATGTCTGCCTTATAAGATGCTCAAGACCAAATATCTCTGACATTAAATGCATTTTTAAGTCAGCAAAACAACATATTTTTCATTGTGTTCTAAGCTTCATCAGTGTAGTTATCACAACTATCTTTAAGTTTTTTATGTAAAGTTGTTATCAGAGTGCAGACCCTTAGTATTGTTCACGTTGTATACCACAATGTCTTTGTCATTTTTTAATCTTGTGTTCTAAGTTCTCTTCCAAAACAGAAAAAAAAACCAAAAATGGAAATACCTACATTATTGTTATATTTGATGATAAAATTACAATAAAACTAAGTTCTAAAGAAAGGAGCAGTTATAAAGAGCAGCATTAAAAATCTTGATTATTTAAGGTAATTTTACTTGTTTTTATATGAAAATACAAAATAAAACTTCATTTAAGAACTTTGCTGAAGTCCTTATTGGAAAACATATCTACTAATTTGTTGGAAATAATTAAATAAAGCTGGTTATTAAAGGCTGTTATACAAATAGTTTCCTTTTTTTGCTGCAGTGTAACTTTACTGTTAAAGTTTCAGATAAGCTGTGGCACAAATGGATCCAGCAGGGCTTAAAGACGAACTGTAACTAATACTTTTACTCAATAAATACAGTTTATCACAGTGACTATTGTAATTAACATGTAAAACCTGCAACATCTCCAATATTTATATTATCATTAAGATCAATTATGGTTATTCCATCTGGTTATTAATGACTCTTGATTTGAATCTGGTAATTCCTGGAACAATATTGCAATTAAATGTTAAATTTAATGAAAAGTTAAGTTTATTGCAATGAAAATGTAATGTGATTTACTTGTTTTGAGTTAAAATAGATGAAAGTTTTCAATTAATTGTAAAGCAGGTTATTTAATGGCATTTTAGATTTATCTAAGCTGACGCTGAAATGAAGAAAATTACAGATAAAACAGACTAAGAGGATTTTCTCCTTGTGTTGCAAAGGTTAAGTAAGTGATTTAGGTTTAATATTCAGAGTTAAATGGATTTTTCCTCAGGGTGAATTCATCAAACTGATCCCTTATTAATATAAGGGTCAATATCATGAGTCACAGGAAACAAACCACCAGAGCCGAGGAAAAAACAATTGATGCCGTATTATTCTGGGATCAATCTGATTAAAACCAAAGGGCTGCATCTCCCTCCACAGGCAGTCTGAATTTCATCCAGAGGAGAGAAAAAATGTCTTTGGTAAATTAGAAAATCTATTTGTTTTCGCTGTGTGGAGGAATACTCATACGCAGCTTCATATCCAGAGCACGGAGCTGTTTAAGGAATCCTGCGTTAGGGAAGATCCACCTCCGCTCTTTGACCTTCTGCACGGCCTCCAGCAGGGTGAGGTGATGGTAGATCATGAGGTAGGCCAGGACGAGGGAGGCTGACCTGCTCACTCCGACAGCACAGTGAACGAAAACACGAGCTGGAAGAGAAAAGGAAAAATACAGACGGGCTAAAGCATGATGGGATGTTTTTATGTGACTTTAAGATGGGGATAATTCAACTGTCTGTGTCTTGTGTTGATTTGATGGTCAAAACGGTAACATCCAGGCAGCTTGCATATCTCTGAGCTCCAATAAAATTACATTTAGAGTGAATGAGAAGCACCAAAAGACATTTTATTCCAGAATATAGTGGTGCAGGGATGACATGTATTTGTGGTCCAAACTGAAGTCAGCATCGCCCTCGTCATCTCATCAAACAGCAAAAAATAAAAAACATGGATACAGGATTTGTTAATGTTTTGGCAGTCATAAAAACGGCTCTAAACTTTTTTGACAGGGAATTTTAATGACAGTAACTAGGGATGCACAATATTTTAGGACCAATATTGGTAGCAACAGATAGTTGCCCAAAAAGTTGATCATAGGTATTTGTTATTGTTGTTATTGTTTGTTTGTGAACAGGATAACTTAAAAAGTTAAACAGAATTTGATGATATTTTCAGGATAGTTCAGAAATGGGCCAAGGACCAGTCAAGTAGATTTTGGTGGTGATCTGAATCTGGATGATCCAGGATATTATTTTTAAAAAGAAATTGTTAACATTGTAAGATTGGGCAGTTTTCCACAGTTTCACTAATTACTCTAAAACTTTTCAATGAATTTTTGTGACATTTTCAGGGATTGTTGGTCATGGCTCAAGGAAGAAGTGATTAGGTTTTGGTGCTGATCGGAAAACATTTGTGGATCCAGGAAATTTTCAACAGTTCAGAACTGTGAAAGATTGCAGTTTTCCACATTTTTGATGATAACTCACCCCATGGCTGTGGCTGTGGTGTCTGTATTGCTGTTTAGTAAGAACTGATCCAAAATTTTTTAATTACGGTCCCCAGCCATTTTTGTAGTCCTTCTTCGTTAGCTTCCATCATTTTAAAAGCACATTAACACATTAAAACCTTATCACCAACCTTATTTCAGGAATCTTCTGGGAAAGCTGTTCTAAAATCTCAAAGACTTTGGGGCTAATAAACTGAGAGGGCTTTCACATCAGCGTGGTTCTGGTTCTGGAACCGGTTCTGCTCTGGATTCTCAGAACCTTGGTGCTTTCTAGCGAACCAACCCGCCTTCATACCAGTTTGAGTGGAACGAAAGCGGGAGAGTGCTGTTCTGTGTTACTGAGGCAGAAGTAAACAACACACCTGCAAAACAGTGGATCACACCGATATTCTAAAAGTGTTTGTTGCTTTACTGAAGGTTTTCGTTTTCATCCAGCGATCTCATACTGCTCTCAAGCTTCAATTGAGATTTTGGTGATGTCCAAATTGTCATCAAACATTTTGTTTCCTCACTCGACAACAACAGCACGCTCTTCTTCTCCATCTTCGTCAACTTCGACTTTTATCAACACAGAATACGACACACTCACCGATGATGTCAAACTTTCTTTGGTTCCAGCCATGAACCAACTTTTCAGGTTAAATTTTTTTTCCAGTCTGAACACGCGGGTCAGTTCAAAATTAGGTTCGGGAACCGGAAGACATGCTGGAAGCCCTCTGAAAATGCTCAAATGCTAACTCACTTCTCCCACTCCACTGGACAGCTCACTGAGCAGAGAAGCAGCTTATTTGGCTCTTTTCTTTTGTAAAATATGGAAGCGTTTATGTCTAATTAACTGATGGAGAAGGGGTGGGACTTGATAAGATTTACTTCCTCCCACTCCTTTTCAAATACATTGTATGCAAGGACCACACTATGTTTTTTCTTCTATTTCTGTTTTTATCTCTCTCTGAACGTATTTGAAATAAATAAGGTTCAATTCAATTTAATTAACTGAACGATAGGTACTTGAGGTGTTGGTACTGCCAGATTTAAATACCCATACCTAGTGAAGAATAACAAGAAAGTGTTCAGTCAACTTTCAGAGTATATAAGGACTTGACAGCCTGTTGTATTTTGTGTAATGGAGGCGTAGCTGGAGCGATGCACAGAGTCACTTCAGATTTCTGTGACGGAGCAAAATGTGAAACCTTTTTATGAGGCTTGCAATTCCTGGCAGCCCCCCCGATCATGAGGCATGACTGGCAGAAACATCCTGACCAGTCGAAAAAAGATCGAGAATAAAGAGCAGGATGGGTATTTACCACCAGCTGTGTCAAGTGCACTCTGAATATACTCGGCAGTGGGGGAGAAATAGCGTGAGAGGTCAAAGGACGGTGAGTCATCAGCAGGCACTCCATGATAATCCACCGAGGAGCCGTAGAAGTCATGACTCCCCTGACAGTGCATCCTCCCATGAGCTGCGTTCACAACATGAGTGATTCCCAACTTCCACAGACTGTACCGATCATTGGCTACAGACCTGTGGAGGAAAGCAGGAGATCAGCTTAGAGAGGCATCAAAGGGCCGTAATCTTTGATTATTTTAAGTTATTAGCTTCATACTCACATGTCCCCTATGAATAAGTTCGGCCAGACTTCATCCACAGGGTTTCCGAACCTTTTCCCACCATATAAAACCTTCACCAGCTCCTTCACAGAGGGAGTGACATGGGAAGATGAACTACTGTCCTGCAGATTGTTCATGTTTGTCCATATAACAAAGAATTTTCGTGTTTTCTCTCCCAAACATGGATTTTCAAACCCTCTGAAACAGCCGTGTTGACAGGGGCAGGTGTTCCTGTTCTAAAATTAAATCTGCAACACGTCTACCAAATGTAGGTCAAACCTCTAAGTCTTATGATGGCCCATCTGAGGTTTTGGTACGGATAGGCAATATCCTGACACCTCATGCTCCAAGGGGCCTCAAGTAACAGTCAGCGTGAGCATTAAATATAAGGTTGATGTCAGCAATTACTTAAATGAAATGAAATGAGTAAATAAAACCTGCTCGGCTTAATATTGCAACCTTTTATTTGTAATATTTTATTTTTATTTTCTGAATAACAGGTACATCAAATGAACAAAAACAGCTGTGACACATACTGTCAGTGACTCAATAAGACAAGCAAAACAAATGGACAACATAGGCATTGTACCCACATCCACACAACACATGAAAATAAAATAAAATAAAAGTAAACTAGACAGCACTGAAAGAGATGTTGGTTATGGCCAAACCTAAAAATCATTAGATTTTGGTGGTGATCCAAATAACCACCTTTATGAGCAATCATTTTTGCTCAATAACTGCCTAACTAATAATGATATCAACATTATTCTGAGTACTAGGTGTGGATTTTTAGGGTCAAGGAATGTGTGAACAGCAACATATGTGAGCTACCTTGGTGGAGGTTTGTGCTCTCCAGGTGCTTTCTAGTTTAGATTTTGGTGGTGATTAAAATCCAGATCAAGGAATGTTTTATTAAGGAGTTGTTCACATTGCCATATAGGGCAGTTTTCCACATTTTCACCCAAACTGGAGAAGTTCTCAGTGGATTTGGATGACTTTTTCAGGAAATGTGGGAAAAAGGACAAGTGGTTAGAGTTGGTGGTGATCCGGACCCTTGCTAGACTCCTTAGCTTGTTGCTGTGTTTAATCATAAGAACAGCTGATCTCTAATACTATCATTCAAGAAATTGAAATCCCTTACATTACAATTCACCCTAAAAAGAAGTATTTTTACAGTAGCATAGTACAAATAACAAGTAGGCTGACAGCTCAACACTGTTATTTATTAAATTAATGCAGTTTTTTTACTTTATTGTACTGTAATGTAATGTAATAACGGATTAATGTATTAATTTATGTATTTAATATATGTATCCATACTATTTCAGCTACTTATCTGAGCTAGTTATTTACCATTATTACTATTTTTCATTCATGAACTTATTTACTAACCTTGCCCTACCTGTAAACATTTCCACACCTTCATGTAATATCATGTAATATTATACTATTGATATTTTTTTTCTTTCTTATGTATGAAAGCCCTGCCCCATATAATCATGTAGCATTATATTAACTGTCATGCACCAAATAAAAACTTGAGTTGAAAAAAAAAAAAAAAAAATCAGTTTTCCTGTCTAAATTGTCCAAATAAGTTGGCAACATTTGGACAGATCACCAAATTTGACCATTTCCCCCAATTTGTCCAAATGTTGCAAACATATGTGTGCAATTTAGACTCTCTAATCTCCATTTTAGTAAAAGATGATCATGTTTCTGAAGCTACCTGAGAAATTTTGTTGACAAAGTGCTGATAGCTAAATGAGGAAGCGCCCTACATTGGTCTTTGACTGGGGCCAAAATTACTGAGTTCACGTTTTTCTCATCACAATATTTTATCTTTAGGGGGTCTAAATACACCAGAATATCTGCTTTCTCTAAAAACACTCCAGCAACAGAATTAAAGCCGCTCAGTATCCACTTTCCACCAGTAGATGTAGCTGTTGTTAGCATTAGCTCAGCCCTGCGTGGCTAATTTTCCCCTTGCGCATCTACTCCGGACATTACCGCCCTGTGTGTCAACAGTGCATGCTAACCAGCGCGGAGCCAGGGCGAAATGATTTCCTTTGAGCCAGCGTTGTTGCCGAAAACGCTGATACTGATTCTCCGTATTCTCGCAGGATGCCACTTGGCTGGCTAGCGTAATAAGCAAGAGTCTATATCGGCTTCTGGTTCACCTCAGCCCGGGTGAGTGAGCGGAAAAGCGCGCATTGATGAGGCTAGCAGTTAGCATGCTAGGCTAACGTTAGCCTGAGATGAATTAGCCTGATGGGGCAGCAGGGTTGTTGTGATTGAGGAGAGGATGGTTTCGTTTGGTTTATGTCTGATATTTGGCAGGCTTGTGGCAGTACACAGCCCAGGCCTTGAGGCTGGTTTATTATCTTACAGGATGATGTGATAAATTGGCATAATTAGCTACCAGCCCCACCTTATTGATATACTGTGATGTGGGTTAACTTGCAGGTGGGTTATCTAGCCATTAGTGAAGTTATTTGGTTTTTATAATAAGTTTAACTGGTCCTGAAATCCCAGAATTTACTGTTTTAACATATCACATGACTGCTGACTAGGCAGACATGCTTGTAGTGTTATAAACATTCATGCAGCTCTTCAAATAGCCTTGGAAATTGTTGCTCAAATGTGGCTAGAATATGATTTGGGTACTAAACAATCACTCTACTAAAAAACTGTATTTTCGGAGGAGCATCTCTGCTTCTTTATCCACATTTTAAAGGATTTGGTTTGTATTGTGCAAACTTTCCTAAGAAAAACTTCTGTTCCCAAACTGTTTACTTTAGGTTTGACTGTCTGACTCATCAGTGAAGCTCATGAAGTGTTTCCAGCCTCATTATTTCCATAAAATAAACCAGACAAGTTATAGTTTGAGTCAAGGCTATGCTTTTTCGTAGTTGAACATATTGTTTTGTAGAAGTATTTGCTGGCTGATTCTTTAAAGGTTTCCCAAGACGACAATAACAGTAACAACTGTATCAAAACTATCCTGAAGTATTGCACAGTTTTACTTTAAGCTATATGTTTGTTAGGGATGTACAGTTTCAGATTTTATGACAGTGTTGTACAAAAGGCAAGGAATGTTTATTGTAAATCCCCTTTCAGCAATGAGGCCATTCAAGTGCTTTACACAGTACAACAGAATCAGGACTGCACAATATTGATATTTGTCGAAATTTCTGAACTCATTATTGTGGATGTTTTTTACCAAGAGTACAAAGTCTTTCTGAAATTGGACTTGTTGATTTCAGTGTGACAATATATTTGTGTGGGCTTGATTTATAAATGTACCCATGCAGTAATAGTAAGGTGAAGCATCAAGGTACATTCGGGTATTTTGTCGAGTTATGGACGATATTTTGGCTGTAAATATCGGCATAATGTCAATACTGGCTGATACCTATATTTAACATTTTAGGCCAATATCTGATGTTATACTGATAATATTGTGCATCCCTTACCAGAACACAATGACAGAGGAAAAAAACACATTAGAGTAAAATATTTTCCAAAAGAATCAGTGAAAATATAACAAAAATAAAACATGAGTATGAGCTAAAACAATAGCTAGAGTGTGATTTTTTTTTTTAAATTAAAGCCAAAACTTAAAACTAAATCTGATGTAAAGAAAACAGTAACTCAAGCGATCTTCTTCAGTAAGACAGTTAAAACTGTGATAGTTACAGTGCAGTGTTTTAATTAGTTATTAAACTCTGAAAGCTCCTTTTGCTTTATCTTAAGGTTAAGCTAACTTCTTGCATTCACACTTTTAGAAGTAATCAAAAGAAGAATGACTTGATAGATGGATAGATAAATACTTTATTGATCCCGAGGGAAATTTAAGCATCCAGTAGCATCCAGTGCACTCACTGTGACAAATATAAGATACATAGAATAAACTCAAAAACTAGAACTTCAAAGAGTAGGCTTATGGGTATGGAAATTAGCCACTTGGCTATTATCCCATGTAAATATCCATAAATGCGTGAAAAATGAACATTTAAAACTTTCTTTTTTTGTAAACTGTATTAACATTCTGAGTTTCAAACCAGATAAAAAAATGACTTTTATGTAGTTTTTATATTATCATTATTTGAAATATTACTTGATATCCAGTAAAATGATATTACTATAATGAACAATGTTTTGTGAAGTAATAAGATCACATAAGAAACTTCAGTTCAGCTCTTTATAAAAAAAAAAAGTTTCACATACCTCTCCAATGAGAATTGTCTTTTTTTTTAGTTCTTAATATTGTTTTCCCAATGTTCTCTCAGTTTTGGTCCTAAAAAAGTTTTAATTTTGATCTTGATTTTTTTTTTTTTTTTACGTGTTAAGGAGCCTCAGTTTAACATCTCCTTTAGGTTTTTTTTTTGCTGATTCAGTGGAAAGAAAGAGATTGGATTTGAGTATTTTAAATTGTAGGATCCTTATAACTTGTCCTTGCTGTTTTTCCTTTACAAAAATGTTTATCACAATATGCATATTGTGAGGCTACAGGAATGGTAACCCCTAATGTTTGGTTTCTCCAGTGTTTTGTATGCTGTATTGACAAAAGGAGTTTCAAATCAGGTCAAAATATGACTGTTATGTATTTTTTAATTATTATAATTATTGTAAATATGACCTGATATCCTATTAAACTGATATTACTTGTATTTGCTATGTTTTTTTTTACAGTAATACGATCACATAAAAAAATAGTTAAAGAAAACAACTCCACTGAGGATTGCCTTTTTCTGCAGTGCTAAATATTGTCTCAGTTTCTCTCAGTTTTGGTCCTAAAAAAGTTTAAAATTGGATTTTTCCTACATGAGTAGGAGCCCCAGTTCAATGTCTTCTTTAGAGTTTTTTTGCTGACTCAGCGGAAAGAAAGGGCGCTCACTTCTCCTCAAGATGAAGTCATTGAGGAACTGACCCAGACTGAGACAGGGTTGTTTTGCTCAGACTTTTAACCTCTGGTTTTCTTTCCTTCAGCCTTCAGAGCGAGGACATCATGACCCAACAGAGCGTCCGCCGCTGGACGCCCAAACACGTGGCCAAGTGGCTGAAGGAAGAGGGCTTCTGCGACTACGTGGACCTGCTGTGCAACAAGCACCGACTGGACGGCACCAGCCTGCTCGCCCTCAGCGAGTACGACCTCCGCTCCCCGCCTTTGGAGCTCAAGGTGCTGGGCGACATCAAGCGTCTGATGGTGTCCATCCGCAAGCTTCAGAAACAGAACTTGGACGTGCTGGAGGAGCTGGGCCTCCCCTTCGATGGACACTCGCCGTCGGGGTCAGGGGGCAGTTTGGACTGGCTGTGTAACGGCGAGCCCGGCAGAGACTGCGACAGCACGGACACGGCGCCCGTGGGAGAGGAGTACCACCAGTACACCAACGGGAAGTACAAGCAGCAGGCGCGGCGGCTGGATCCGGAGTACTGGAAGACGGTTCTGAGCTCGGTTTATGTGGTGTTTGTGTTTGGATTCACCTCCTTCGTCATGGTCATCGTGCACGAGAGGGTCCCTGACATGCGCACGTACCCTCCACTGCCTGACATTTTCCTCGACAGGTGGGTTACAAACGTTTTTAAAAGACTTTGCTCCCTAAAATCAGTAAAATGTTAGTGAATCTGCTGAAATGCTGGAGATAAAGTGAAACAAAAGCAGCAGCTTTAATTAACTGTCAGACTATCACAGCAGATGGTGGACATTGTAATTGCCCTACTTTCTTGGAGCACATTTCTATTATTGTCCTCACATATTCCTGATGGGCTAGCTTAGGTTCAAAAGGAGCTTTGAGTGGTTTTTAAAGTGACCCATTTTGTCATCTAGCACAGCTTTGAGCTTCTCATTAATATTTCTGGGTTTATATTAATTTTCAGAAAGATTTCAGTGATTGGCACAAAGAATGGGAAATTTATGGAGCCCCGCTGTTTCCTTAAAAGTCAGATGTGATTGTCATTTGAACATGGAGACCCATTTTAGATACTATATGCAGAATTTATTAACACAGGGTTCTTGTAGACCGTTAAGAAGTTTGAAAAGGTCTTAATTTTGACATCAGAAATAGTGTTTCAGTCATATTTCCAAACGTGTAACCAGTAAGATGCTGATATATTCAAATGTTTTTATGATGAATGCAAAGTCTCTACACTCAGATCAAACTTTTCCTCTCATTGTGTCAGTCTGTTTATTTTGCTGACAGACATAAAACAAGAACATTTGATCTGATCATAAACAATGATGTATTGATTTTTTTTCATCACAGGTATTCAATTTAAATATATAAAAACTAATTTCTTAGGCTCACAAGTTCATTATAAGAAAAAATGTTTTAAATGGCAATCTTACAAGGTTGAGCAATATCGACTCTTAATAGAATCTTGACTTAGACTACATGATTTATGCACAACTATGGCTACAAAAATCAGTCATTCTGAACAAAAACAATAACAATTTCAGTCTAGTTTGTTCATGTTGCCTTTTCTGCTGTGTGAATCCAGAAGTGTCCCGGAAAAAGCCTCATGTGCTCTTCAGTTCAACGAAGTTGTAGTTAAAAGACACTTACAGGGGCATGACAGCATCGACAAAGCAGTGTAAAGTAAAATAAAAAAGGTGAAGGGTTTTAAAAAATAAAATGCCAACAGAGTGTGAAATTAGTGAGGAGGAATGGCTAAAATTTTTATCAAATGCTGGAAAAGGTATTAGGGAATCAAGGGTGAAATGTATTCAGTATAAACTGTTGCACATGTTTTATTAACTCCTTTTAAGTTCCAGCTTATGTTGGAAGTGTCAGGCAGAAATGAGATGTGTAAATATGTACACACATCCATGGGAAAAGAATTAGAAAATTTAGGGCAGAGTCTGGGATTAAGCACCAAGGATTATGCTCACCTGGAGATCAGAAAGAGCTGCCAGAAATATCAAAACATGAAGATAAAGTGATAAAAGTCGGGATTATCAAACTTCAATACCTGATATCAAACACTGGATGGAACTTATTTTGGAAATTATATCATATGAACAAATGTTGGCCAGAATTAGAAAAAAATAGAATAAACTTTATTCGTCCCACATGGGGAAATTTGCAGTGTTACAGCAGCAAAGGAGACAGCGATGATAAATTAAAAATAGACTTTAAGTATAAAAAAACAGTGTGCACATTATTATGGATATAAAGAATAGAATATAAAACTAAAAGCTACACTATAAGAATTTTTACACAGTTGCACATGGAAATATTGCATGTAGTTGATGAATGTGATGATTTAAAGAAGTCATGGGGCAGCTTTCTTTCACTTAACGTGGTTGAAACAAAGTAAAGAGATGGTAGATTAACTGTAGCTGCTAAATGTCTGTTGTGGATGTGTGAACCAATCTCAGGCCATCAGAATTTTAATTTTATTTGGTTATTTGATCAATATTCGTTTATTACCTTGTTTATGCTGTCTGTGTCTGTTAAAATCTGGTTAAAGCCATCAGTCATGTTTGATAAAAATGTAATTACAAAATAGAATCAAATGCTAAGAGAAAATGTAAGATACTTAATAAAAGACAACCAAAGATAAATATAAAGATAAAACGAGTAAAATAAAATAGTAATTAATAATAATAGTAATGTAAAATTAATATAATAATTAATTAACTAACAAAAATATTTATTAAAATAAAAATAAAAATAATAAATTAAAATTACTATTTTAATTAATGTTAAATTTAATAATATTAATAATAATATATTAATATAATAATTAAGTAAAAAACTATTCAAATTAAAACAATTAAAATTAATATAATAAATAATATAATAATTTATTACAAGAAGAAAATAAAATATAATTCAAGAGGCATGCATTTACAGTGGACGACTCGTCCACTTAAAGTTGGTCTTAAAAATGAATCAGACTGTTCAGATTGAGAGGATGGATTCGATGTTGATGGTATTTCTTTTCTGCTCAAACAGTGTGCCTAGAATACCGTGGGCCTTTGCGATGGCTGAAGCGTGTGGAGTGATCCTCTGTAACATCTGGTTGTTGGTTCTGCTGCTCCATAAACACAGGTACAGTCAGGACCGTGTTTCCTGTCCGTGCAGTGATTGTGCTCTTGTAAACCTGAGGAGAAAACAAAAGTTAACTGGTCTTTAAATGATTTGTAGGTCCATCCTTTTACGGCGCATGTGCAGCCTGATGGGCACAGTGTTCATGCTGCGCTGCATCACCATGTTCGTCACCTCCCTGTCTGTGCCAGGACAGCACCTGCAGTGCTCAGGAAAGGTGAGCACATCAGTTTTCTCTGGATCTGCAGTTTTTTTTTGCAGTTATAAACAGTTCTTACTTTCCCACACAAGCCCAGGAGCACACGATCCAACTTCTCTTAATGCTGAGGACCAACAGTGTTATATTGGTTTCCTCATTCTGTGTTCAGAATACATTACGCCATCGTGGAAGTGTCGGAGAGCACGTCACAGCAGGAGATCCACATGTAAACAGTCAGACATGCAAACACTCACACTGTCAGGCCTCTGTTAAAATGTCCAAAGCCGGCACAGAGGGGGTATCACCCAAGTTCCCTTTACACCTCTGACAATCATACAAAAGGCAAAACATCACAGGGGCATGAGTATCGCACCTTCAAACAGACCTGAATGGGACATTTTTCTCTCACAGTACCTAAAGTCTCTTTTTTTTTTTTTTTTCTGTGTTTTCAGATTTATGGGGACATGTGGGCCAAACTGCAGCGAGCTGTGGCCATCTGGAGCGGTTTTGGGATGACCCTGACGGGAGTGCACACATGTGGAGACTACATGTTCAGCGGCCACACCGTGGTCCTCACCATGCTCAACTTCTTTGTGACAGAGTGTGAGTTACCACCTCAAAAGTGTATATATATATATATATATATATATATATATATATATATATATATATATATATATATATATATATATATATATATATATATATATATATATATATATATCTCACATTAGAAATTAAAAAAATTACAAGAAACTGTGCTGAAAGAATAAAAGGTCTTTAGGTGGTTAGATAGTGACAGTGAATTTCTAAAATCAATCAAATCATTTTTTAGCAATAGAAATATGAAATAGCAAAGTGAATCAGAAATACTTCATTAATCACTTAGGGAATATTGGGCTGTTTCAGTTGCTCTTATTCACAGTATAGCAGCAGAAATATCAGATAAAGACATTAAAATTGATAGGAGCATGAAAAATTTGGTTAAAAATTAAGGAAGTGAGTAAAAAACTAAGTAAGCAGGTTTTACCATGCAGAATCTTCTCAAGCTATATCAACTTCCTTATGAAGGAAAAATAAATAAAATAAGTAAAGTGAAACTGAACAAGTCCAAGGAATTTACACGATTAACATTAACAGTATTTAAAATATGAATATAAACATGACATGAATGATTGTTTTGACATATTCTGTGCTCTTTTATTTCTATTTCTCGACCCAAGAATTCCCCTCATTACACCTTGTGTTCCAGACTCTTCTTTTTTTGCTTCATAAATTATTTTGCTTTGTTTTCGCTGCTGAAGGGGTCCGAACCTGATAATTCAACGCTCCTACAGCCTTTCAAGTTTTAATACTTTAGATGAAGGTCAAGAGAATCACTAATAGTGCCTGAAAGCAAGTTTTCAGAAGACAAAAACAAGCAAAGTCTAGTTTTTCTGATGCTCTGCAGTCTTTTATTTCAACAGACAATTAAAGATTCAGAGATTGATGATAAAGTTTTATTAAATAACCTTTTCTGTCGCAAACTAAGACAAAATTTAGTCATAAATCTAACAGATTTTTATAGTTTTTTTATTTAGATGTTTGTATGTCTTTACATAGTGTGTTTGAAGTTGCTTCTTTTGCCAGTATTTGATTTTGTTCAGTTTTTTTTGCCTTAACTTAATTTTAGTTGACTCTATTTCATCTAAAGTAGGAAAATACTTCAACAAGGTAATACATACGTCATGAACATTATTTTGTGATTCACATTAGTGCAATATTTGACCAATGTTGGAAACCCCAGATCTTTTCAAGTCTTTGTAAATATTTGCACACAGTTCCCGCTCCTTATGATGTAGTCATGATGTAGGCCATCACAAGGTGAAAGTCCTGAATCATGAGGGAGAAACAGCTGACTGTGCACAGCTCCGTCGCTCCTGTGCTGCCATCCAGTGTCCTGCTTTGGTATTACATCTGAATTAAAGAAAAGCTTCAACCTACTGTTTGTCTACAGTTTTTAAGTTGTAGAATCTCTACTCTGCTAGGGCCGACTTATTAAACCGTTTATTGTAATAATACTTTAAAAGATTTACGTATTTTTAAATTGATTGTCTTAAACAATCTTGTATCATCTAACAATGGAGGGGCATTTAAGAATGTCTGTTTTCTGGTTTTGACAAAATAGAGAAAACTATTTTTTTTTTTATCCAATTCATCAGTGGACTTAAAAAATAATCTAATGAATTGATAAGTGAAATTATTGTTACTTTTTGCAGCTGCTAGAATCAGTCATACATCAACAGACTTTGGTGTGTTCAGGTAAAACACTTTGTTTGAAAAAAATAATTATATCTATGCAATACTACAACCCTACAGTCCTTAGTAAATCAAACATTTTAACTGGCAATAATTAATTACTTTTCGACCCCTTTAGTGTTCCCTGCAGATCTTACAATTAGAAACATGTATTGTATTTACGGGCACTCTTAAATATATTATATCATGGGGAGAATTAGAAGAAAGAAAAGCTAATTATATACATTAAAGTAATGTTTAAAAAATAATTAAAACAAGTAAACAAGGTTTTGTTCAAATAAAAAACAACAGGGTAATTACAGTACAATACAATACAACTTTATGTAGCATTTTTAAAACAACCTCAGTTAACCAAAGTGCTGTACAGGTAAATAAGTAAGAGAATGTAAAATAAATCAAAATACATAAAAGAAATTTAAAAAGTGAATTGAAATACATAAATTATGTTGTCACCAGTCTCTCGTTTGATTTTAAATATCACGTGGGAACCCTGCAACTTAAAAATGTTGATTTGAAATGGCTTTCGTTGAACTTCAAACTAAAATAATATTGTTTTTAACCGTCCGTCTGTGCTTTTACAGACACGCCAAGAAGCTGGAACTTCATCCACACACTGTCCTGGGTCCTGAACCTCTTTGGCATCTTCTTCATCCTGGCCGCACACGAACACTACTCCATCGACGTGTTCATCGCCTTCTACATCACCACCAGACTCTTCCTGTACTACCACACTCTAGCCAACACCCGGGCCTACCAGCAGAGTCGACGGGCTCGCATCTGGTTCCCCATGTTCTCCTTCTTCGAGTGCAATGTCAACGGGCCCGTTCCCAACGAGTACGGCTGGCCCTTCTCGAGGCCGGCTGTGATGAGGAGGCTGATCGGATAATAGAAACAGAATCAGCAGGACTGTCAGACACTTTGTAGCCTGTTGCTGTAACGTCTGCTCTGTCAAGTTGCCAAGCGAAGCAGTGTGATATTTACGTCAACAAAGACAACTGCTGTGGTCCTTTTAGCGTGGAAGCCTGATGGAGTGCACAGAACCATACTCTCTTATATTTCCAGATTCATCTGTTACCCTCCTTTCCTCCCACAGTTTAGACAGATTTAACCTGAACAGCCTCAGCCATGCTCATGGAGGTAAACACAGCGCTGTCTCATTCACTCTGGATTATTTTCCCTTTACAGGCGCAACATGTAGAGTTTCGCACTGAAATCTTCAAAATCAGTTTACAGCTAGGTAACATTTGTCACAAAAAGACTAGTTAAAATATTTTCAACAATTTAATGAGCAGGAGTAATTGTAATCATGATTATAGCTAATTGTAGGGGATGCTGTGGCAGAGCTGCCTTGACAAGACACATCATGTTTTAGTTGCAATGGAAATGAAACTAGAAAGCACTCGAAGGGCACAAACCTTCGCCATGGTAGGTAGGTAATCAGACATGAAATCCACAAAACCCTCATCTTGTTTACTGTCAAGTGGATTCTGGATACAGATGAAGTTGATGTGTCAGCTGCTGTTACATCTATAAGCAATAGTTCCATGATAAAGTTACCATCATAGTAGGGCTGAATGATTTTAGGAAAGATCTAATTGCGATTTTTCTGGCAGATATTTGATATTTGATAGATATTTGTATTGTTGATCTGCTTACCAGCACTTTGGTAAATGCAAATTTCCTGCAAATTTGTAAAATAGATGACACAACAGATCCTGGGTCAGTCAGGAGAGCTGCAAAAAAACTGCAGCTTTGGCAATCACATGATTGCGTTGTCTGAAATTGCGATTTCGATCCGAAAACCATAAGTCTTTCGGCCCTACATCATAATATGATTCCTTGACCCTGAAAACTCACACCTAGCACTCTGAATCATGTTGATATCATTAGTTAGACAGTTATTGAGCAAAAACGGTTGTTTGCTAAGTTTTAAGTTGGAGCATTACCAACATCTCCTGAAAATTTCAGCAAAATCCATCCAGTAGTTCTTGCATATTCTTGCAAACAAACAGACAAGCATACAAAGAAACATACGCCAGCATTAAACATAACCTCCTTGGTGGAGGTAAAAATATGTCAAAGGCCGCCTTGTAATGATGCAGAAACTGCTGCTGGAAACTGCTCTGTATCTCATTTATGTTTTTTGCTGCTTACTTTTGGTGGTCCACCATCATTTTCTGCCATTGGTTGCACGTTCTGTCTCTCAAGTTCCCTCGTTGTGCATACCTCTAACACATACAACAGTAAAGGGCGACTTGACATTTCCGGTTGTGGATAGATAGGCTGCTCGGCTGCTCGGTAATAACTCAAAAGTCCCATGTTATGCAAAATACACTTTAGAAAATTGTTTAAGATTATTTTTGGGGGTCATTTTTAGGTCTTTATTGTCAGGAGAGAGAGAGAGAGAGACATGGATAGGCTTGTGAAACAGAGAGTAGAGGAGGACAACACAAACTGGCCACAGGCTGAAATTGAACCTTACCACTCCACCAAAACAGCACCCCACTTTAAAAAAAAGTGTTTGTATACAAAAATGTGTTCATTGCCCTTCTAAAAACGCCCAACTCTTCGTTCATCTCGGTTGCTTACTCCGCCTTTCAGAAAATCTATCCTAAATCTATTCAAAATGTCCCCCTGTAGTGTCATTAGGGGGACAGACCACCCTCCTAAGATGGGAGAGTCTCTCTTAGTTCATGTTTGTTTGACCTGTTGCTGGCTCCAGTGGAAGAACCATGTCCAGACTATCTGTGTAGCCACAGTAAACAGAGCACAGTGCTGGAAAGCTGAAGTCGCGGCATTGTTTGACACAGCTCTTGAAGACTTTCTCTAAAATAGGCTGTTCTGAGCAGGGCTGAAACAGAGGGGTTAATAGGTGTGCCAAAATAGTAAATCTTTTTAAACAAAACTTGAGAAATGTGTTCTGGGGACCTGCAGGACTATTGAAAAGTTGTTAAAAATGTGTGGAAAATGGGATCTTTAATTGGAAACCAGTGTATTCTTTAATTAATCGCACACAATGAGGGAGAAAAGCTGTTAAAGTGGTCTTTTGGTTTGTTGTGCAGGTGATGCTTTGAAGCAAAATCAGCAGTTTACGGTTTTGTTTAAATTTACCTCATTTGTTAAAGACATTTAAAAGAAACACAAGAGTTACAAAATCTAACACATGGCCCTATGCTGATGTATGACCCACTCACGCTCCGTACATTCAACTTCCTGGCATTGACTAATCTTTTGTTAGATTAGTTTGGGAGCCCCTCGGTAGTAGAATATACATGCTGTGCATTTAAAGGGAAAATGACTTAGTGCAGCGTGCGTTGGTTTTTGTCAAGGTTTGCTCAAGAAGAGAGGTGCACATTTTCTTTGTGTTTCTCTGGTTAAAGGGACAGCATGATACATTAAGTGGAGTTATATTAGTAAATGTCGGCGATGAACACAGTCGCCACGGTGACGGCAGTTAGCTCTGCCTCTGTATGGAGAGAACTGACAAAGCTCGACTTTAGCCTCACGATTTCTGGGTCATTTAGTGAATTTAACTTAAAACAGTTCGATTGTTCAAAACGTAACTTTTCTGCTCGCAAACTTGTGTGTTTTGGTGCTTCAGGTGGAAGGGCTTGTAGGTGTGTGCCTGAGTAGTGCCAAAACAAAGGGCTTGCCAGCAGAGAAGTAAAACATGGTTAATGTTTCCACCCTGTTGCTGTTTTTCTTTTGGCTGGATTTCACCATAAACACTAAAGCTGCATTTCCATCATCTCTGATCAATATGGTGCCCAATTATAGTCTGACAAATTTAGGGAAAGGGACCCAAGTAACTGATCCAGGCCTTCCCACTTTCTTGGCACTCTTCTGTTGGGGATCTGACCAGAGAGGGAGGAGTTAAATACACTGGTCTCTGATGATTGCTCCCAAAAATTTGTCACTTCCTTTGAAACAGCAGCTAAAGTGAAGACAACTTATAGCATCATATTATTGGGCTATAGTGAGTTTTCTACTACTTTTTGCCGAAGTATGTCTGCTCGGGACGATGCTAAATGGAGGTGCACATCTTCCTTCCTATTGTTGGAGAGGCTAAAGTGCAGAGGGAGTTGGACGTAGATAGGGCAATGGGGCAAAGTAAATTTTCTTTGCTTTTATTGTTGTTGTAAGGGTCTAGGGGAGCAGAGGAGCATGACCCTTTTACTAAACTCGGTTCACAGAGAAATTCTCTATAGCTCTTTAAAGAAAATGCCCCTTGTTTTCACTTCTTGTGGTTTATGATGTCATAGCTATACAGCCTCCACCTACATGGTGTTTTCAGCTTCTCACAGGCAGACACCATGAGTGTTTTAAGGCTCAGTGGCCTGTAACCCCTCCTCCCCCTTCCCATCAGAGAGCGCTTGGGAAGCCAATCAGCACAGAGCTCATTATCTTAGCCTCCTGTGGCGCCAACCCCTCAGATCTGAGCATTTCCAAAGGAGAGGGGAAAAGAGTGGGATGACATTTTTCATTTTTTAATTCAACTTAAATCAAATCTTTAGCCAACAGACACCCAAGACTTGGTGTCAACAGTCAAACAGACCAATACGTGGGACCTTTAAATAACTTGGCCCCTACTATTACTTCTACTACTAATCATAAGTATAAAATACTTTTCATTAAAAAAAAGTCTGAGTGCTACAGAGTACACTACAGCTGTATTGTTCTCTCCATCCAGAGGCAGATACTGACTCATAACCCATACATCCTCCCCTAAAACCTACTGGACTTTCTCTTTTTTATAGTGGACGAACTTTACTTAAATCTGTTTTAAACCTGTGAGCATTCACTCCTCATTAGTTTGATGATGTGCTCATGCAGACTTAGTTTATAGGTTGTCGGCAGAATCAAGTAAAAACAACAAAGTCCTCATCTTAATTATGCTCCAAACTGGATTTTTTTTTTACGGTTTCAGATTGTACCCCACAAGATGCCCTCAAACACTAATAATCTTTCCATTCCAATTTTCACTCCAGGCCGATGATTTCAACCTGGACAGACTTATTAAGTCATGTTATTCAGCACAAATGAGCCTCTTTAAACCTCCTTTTGTTGCCTTTCTGCAGCAGGTTTAGTCCTGGGATTGTTTGATTTTCATTATGTCCAAAGACTGAAGGAAACTATCAAAGTTCTCAAGCAGGAATTCACCTCAAAATCACTGAAGTTTGTCATTTTCTGTGAAATTCTGATTCCTCAACATGTTATGGCTGGATTGAACTCATGACTGAAAGTTTAGTTTGTATTCTGGACCACCGTTAAAGCAATATGTAAAGCTCAGTACTTCACCATTGCTCTTTTCCTCCCATCAAACATTAGTCACCATGTTAAGACCTTTGCCATTCTGTTAAAGTTATTTCCATTCCTTAAGACTGTGCTGTTATTTTAAAAATGTAACAAGAAGTTGCAGTAAATCCAGAGATTTGTTGATATTTCTCACTTAGCCTGCCTTCTCCTCAGCACACCTGGAGAAGATACCTTTGATATATTTGTAATTATCAGCCAAACGATGTAATTAGATCTTTACTTTCCAGCTGTCTTAATTATAATTCCATTTGCCAATAATGTTGCTTGTTAAAATGGATTTCTCTGTTTAACAAAAAAGTCCCAGATCTTTTAAGTTTACTGTTAAATAGATGTAAAAAGTGCTTTCTTTCATTTCAAGACCCCGACTACAACCTTCAACATTAATCTGTGGTAATAGTATTTTCAAAAGGACCCTTGAATTTGTATGTATCTGTTTATATTAATTTATTCTATTTTGTAAATGTTGATAGGTATTTTTATATTTCATTACAGTGTTATAGCAACATGCACATGAGGAAATATGTTTACAGTTGCTGTTGTCGTATTTGTTTGAAACACAATGTGCTTTTAAGGGTAATTGGCCTCTTCGTTTCATGGAGCGTAACCTGCCACTGGACTGAGGAGGTGTGATCTTCTGTTACAGCATGTTGGAAAAACATGGTTCTTCAAAACGGAGTTGACAGTCCGCGACATTTCAAGTGAAGGAGTGATTCTCTTTTTTGTTCACATGCTCCTGCAAAGCCATGTTACTTGTTTTAAGTCCTATTCAGTCGTTTCCATCATTAAAAAGCTGAAATTAAAATCAGGTTTGTGTGTTTATTTCTCTTTATGATACAGCTGCAGTATTTATATTACACTGTTTGATTACATATTACTGGATATTTTCTCTTTTTATACCATTCTCTGTAAACCACAGTAGAATGACAGTTTCTAAAATCTCAAAATTCTGACTTTAATCTTGTAATCAATCTCAAAATCCTGACTCTAATCTCAATGGTCTGACTTTCAGCTTCAGAAGTCTGACTTCAATCTCAAAATTACCTCAGTGGTCAGAGTTTTATTAAAGAATTCTTCCTTTATTTAATGTTAATGTGTATTTGGAAGGGACGTTATAGACATCCGAATTTCATACAAATATAAAAATGCTGGAGTTAGCCTAAAGGCTCAATTGAAAACATAGTCCCTTGGTTAGTTACAAACGGTAACATAATAAATTTTGAGAGTAATGTTAGAATTGTAACCTAATAAGATACATGTTTTTAATTGACCCAGATCCTCTTTCGTTATTACCGATACAAACAATAAAATATAACTGATAGTATTGAAAGTTATGCTTAGACGAGACAAGTTTTTCTGCAGTTAAGTTTTTTAAGACTTTTACAGTATAGGTTTCTATATTCTTAGGTTTTCTCGTTGAAAAAGTTTATTTATGTTACTCCATTAAGTTATGTTTAGTTTAACTAATTAAATTAAGCACAATAAGGCTTTAAAACGTTAAAATAATTGAACGCCATACATCAGCACATTCGTTTCCATGGTTACCCGGCGGTCCTTCGCATGCCGGTTTCCCGCTAGAAAACGTTAATCATAGGAAATAAATGCCTCTCACAACTGACTATAATTATGTTTGTTTTCACCTTGCAACACAACCTTCAATATAAAGAAATAAAACTTATTTATAATTTGACATCTTTCCGGTTCCGATCAGGCACACAGTGAACACCTATATTCGGGGTCCTGCGGCGCCGAGGTCAGGAGGGTGCTGGCTGCGGTGTCTCCTCCATATCGTCCTACACCGGCTGCTGCTTCTCTGTGTCCGCGTTTTCTGCCCTAACGTTACAGAAAAAACACCAACAGCAGTGATATTTGGTAAGTGACGGGCTGGATACTTACTGAGGTTTGCTGTTGGGGAATTTTTATGGAATTATCATTAAAAAAGGCGGTAATTAAACGTCATATCTGCTAGCTTAAAACGCCCCCTGCCACCGTCATGTGATCAAACTCCTTCAAAATACGAAATATTTACTGTCTGATATTAGTTTTTATCACTCTGAGTTTAATTTGTTATGCTGCAAAATTACAAGTGAGCAACCCTCAACCGTGTAAGCCTTTAATTAGAAGAAAATCCCTCTGATTATTATGCAATTTCCACATGTAAATTCAGTAGTTAAAGAAAATATACATGAATTATCAAAGCTGGATTATTTGATTGCTTGTAGTTTAGGAAAAAGATGTATTTTGGTGTAATTTAGCAGCTTTTCCGTGTCATCTCCCACCCCACGTTCCCCATCATGGTCCTGGATCATGTCAGCAGACTATTTCTGAGAATCCTTGAGTCTCACCTTGACCATGAGCTGACGTGACTCCAGATCCTCACAGTATGGAGACTGTATGTTTCTGAGCACTGGGATGCAGGTGGCTCACAATACAGGCATGTTTAGACCAGTGACAGTGCCCGTGAAGGGTCAACATATCAGAAATTCATGGATTTAAATATGATTTAGATAAAAAATGTCAATCATAATAATCATATCAGTAGCAGATTATGCAAATCCCTGTAAGTCTACAGCTTTGGATCAGTGTTTCTTAACTGGTCCAGTCCAAGGACCCACCACCATCTTGTAAATGAAAAAAGAAACCAACATTTTAAAAAGTTTTAAAGGATGTGGTTTTCTGGATGGAAACTGCAGGGGTGTGAGGCTTCAATCATAGTTGCCAGGTGCACTTACCATAAGCGACTTTGGGCTTCTTTTTTTTTTGGAAAAGTTGCTTGTAAATATTGACAATTGCGGGTTGTTCATTTGGGCTTGTTGTGCCCCCAAAGCCAGGAGGGATCTGATGCACACATTACTACCAATATAAACTCAATTCAGAAGTTACACAAACTATTTTGTCCCACTCCAAACACAAATGTAAATTTTTGCTGTAAAAAGAGGCAAAATGATGTTTCCACCAAAAAGAAACCCTTGTAGCTAGAATTATATTACTGTATTATATTATGTACCTATTACTGTTTTCACCATAATAAAGTTGTAGAGGATCAACATAAAATTTAGATAAAAGCCTGACTATGTCTGTTTGGTAAAAAAAAAAATCAAGGTTAGACAGACTGTTTAGTGATAACAGAGTTATAAATAACAGTAGCCCCTTCCTTCACTTCTGAATAAAGAAAAGGATGTTCCACCTCCAAACAAAAGGATGTTGAAGAAGTAAATTAAGAGACAAATAAGAAAAAAATGTCACAGTGAAATTGAAATGTAATTACTGTTTAAAAATAGTAATATATCACATTAGACAAAAACATATCTGGAGGTTGCTTGTTTTGGGCTTGTTTTTATCCACCTGGTTGCTTATTTAGGTAAAAAAAAAATCTGGCAACACTGCTTTCAACACGTTGATTTAATTCTGTTTCTTGGAGTCAGAATTCAGTTAAAATATTTTCATATTATATCAATATAAAAATGTGATTTGAGGTAACGTTCTTCCATAACAAAGGTGATGGAGTGCAGATAAGCTACAACTTACTGTCCTCAGCTCTGGCATTCTCCCTGTTTTATACAACATTGTAAGACAAACAATTTTTCTGAGTCTAAAAAAAATCTAAGAAACTTTGTTTTGGCAAACTGGCACAAATAATTAAAAGGCTTAAAGACAGCTTTAGCTTCATCTCCTGCATTGAAAGGTGTGTGAGTATGGCTGTTATACCATGAAACTTTGGTTGACCACAGTAAATAAATTGTTTTCTAAAATACTGGCGCAGTCTGATAGTGTACTCTGTTGGTATCCAAAAGGTTGCAGATTCAAGCCCAGCTCCAGCTGTCACATGGCAATGTGTCCTTGGGCAAGACACTTAACCCCATGTTGCTCCCACTGCTTCATTAGTGGCGTGTAAAGTGGGTGAATGTGAGAGTGAGTGGGTGTGAATGGGTAGATGTGACCTGCTTTGAGTTGTCAGAAAGACTAGAAAAGTGCTGTATATCGCAGTTACGATGAAATCACCACACAGCCCTAGCTCATTTTAATACAAAGGTGACGATTCAAGGATCTGCTCAGGTCTGCTCTGTATGTATTGATTGAACTTTAAAACACAAAACAGTGCTCAGGATTTACAGCTTTTGTATTTGTAATGTTCATTCTAATGCTAACAGTACAGTTAATAATTTTAGCAAAGCTAAGACATAAGGGGCTGACTCCCCCTTTGCAGCATGCAAAGAGAGAGGAGAGAGAGGCTGAACGGAGAAAAACAGAAACAGAAGATGCACAGTATTGGGCTTCTTTTGAATATTTAATAATGCTATGCCAGATGTGTAATAAAATAATGACACACCAATATATCCCTTTATTTTGTTTATGTTGTCATAATTTATTAGTCAATGATTCATAGTAATGTAGGTCATTTTGTTGTGTATTTTGGTGCATCCTCCGGCTGACACTCAGCCATTTGACTGTCACCCCATCATTACATTTATTGCTATTATTTCTGTCACTGGGATGGAAAATAAAGTTATCCAGTGTTACGGGGACCATGCTCTATATACTCTTCAGGATTTTTGTCAGACCACATTTCTTCCTCGAAGACAATGGTTCTCCACTATCCTTCCAGTTTTTAATAATGCGTTGGACAGTTCTTAACCCAATTTTAGTAGTTTCTGCAATCTCCTTAGATGTTTTCTCTGCTTGATGCATGCCAATGATTTGACCCTTCTTAAACAGACTAACATCTTTTCCACGACCACAGGATGTGTCTCTCAACATGGTTGTTAAAGAAATGAGAAGCTACTCATTGCATCAGCTGGGGTTAAATAACTTGTCAGCTGAAAAATAATCGCCCATGCAGTAATTATCCAACAGGAGGCTCGTACTTATTTGCTTAGTTAAATCCAGGTGGAGACTTTTTTTTTTGGCCAGGCAGTGTATATTACACTGATAAGAAACTTCATTTCATGTGCACACAGTATTGTGGGTTCTTAATGCTATTAAAAAAACATTTTAGAAATACTTTTTAGTGAAAAAGCTGGTGTATTGCCCTGTTTGTAGTATTATGATATATTGTATCGTCACCCAAGAATCTCAGTGCATGTCCTATCACCAGATTTTAATATTTTCTCACTCTTTATATGAGTTGAAAAAGTATTGGTATGTCTCATAAATATTTTTTCTGCCCTGATTCTAAGTAGTAAACTGGACGTGAACTCCTCCACAAACCTTGGGTGTATCTTATACTTCTTGTTTGACATCAACAAGTGTTTTTGTAATCCTGTATCTCTGTTTACACCCTGAACTGTCTGTTTATTTCAGGGAAGATGGCAGTTCCTCCAGCATACGCCGACCTTGGAAAATCAGCAAAGGACATCTTCAATAAGGGATATGGTAAGTGAAAGCAAAAGATAAAAGATGGTTTTATGAGTGAAACTCCTTTAAAATCCACCACAAAGACCAGATAGCAGTCACTAATTATCTGTTATGTTCTTTTATTTCTATTTATTTTGTTTCATTTTTGCCCATATTGTCTTTGATTTTCTGTTCAACTTACATTTCAATCATGGCCTGTGGGAATATCATAGATCCACATATAAAACTGGTCAAATGTGATTTAAAATGTTTATTTATTTAATGTTTGTTTGTTTAGGGACAGGATGAAGCAAGAGAATGTTGCCGCATACTACAGCATACAGCAATGTCCGTCTCTAGTTGGGCCTTAAAATGCTTAAAAACACAATAAATTCTGGTAGAAGAAAAAAAAAACCAAACAAACCAACAAACTAAAAAACTCAATAATTACAGACAGAACAACACCAAACAAATATATACAACAATCAGATCAGATTTTATGTGACTTCAGCCGTTTGAAATGTGAGAAATCAGATCTGAGCCACTTTGTCGTTGTCTCTTCAGGTTTTGGGCTGGTCAAGCTTGATGTGAAGACGAAATCCTCCAGTGGAGTGGTGAGCTGAGCTGTTGCTTTAAATCTAAAGAGATGCATCGTTGATATAATCAGCACATACTTCTTGCTCTGTTTCACACAAATGTAGAGTCGCCTATGAACACCAGTCTGCTCCTTTTTTCCAGCTATCATTATAATTCCTCTTTCCTTGAATCACTGTAGGAGTTTAAAACCTCAGGGTCATCAAACGTAGACACCAGCAAGGTCACTGGAACCCTTGAGACCAAATACAAGTGGTCCGAGTATGGACTGACATTCACGGAAAAGTGGACCACAGAGAACACACTGGGAACAGAAGTCTGTGTTGAGGATCAGGTGAGGGCAAATTCCTGCAGTTTTGTAAATCATATTGTATTAAAACTGCTCTAAATGTCAGTTTGATGATGGAATGATTTATTTCAGATTACCAAGGGGCTGAAGCTCACCTTTGACACAACGTTTTCACCTAATACAGGGTAAGCTGCTCTGGATTTTTTCATCATAAAATCACTAATTAAACCCATTTCAATGGCAGTTCAGCTAGATGCTGCTATAACAATCAACATCATTCCTCTCCAGATTATATTCATTATAGATATTAATGTTAATATTAGATTGATCTCTCTATCCATGGTTGTATTGATTATACATCTATAGTAACTATCTTTACAACCATATATAAAATGAGATGCCACATCTCATGGGGCTTACCCTCAATACATTTATATTCAACAAATATGGTGCTATACAAATAAAGATTGATTGATTAATTTCATCACTTTACGCTCACTATTTTTTTCCACCTGTTCATGACAGCAAGAAGAGCGGCAAGGTCAAGACAGCCTATAAAAGGGAATACGTCAATGTCGGTGTTGATGTAGATTTAGACTTCGCCGGCCCCACAATCCACGGGGCAGCGGTGGCTGGATATGAGGGCTGGCTGGCTGGTTACCAGATGACTTTTGACTCGGCCAAATCCAAGATGACGCAGAGCAACTTCGCTGTGGGATACAAGACCGGAGACTTCCAGCTTCACACCAACGTGTATGTTCTCAGGATCAACACAGATGAACTGGTTTAATTGAAGAAGACAGATAATTAATTGATTATAATCGATCATTTTCCTTTTTCATCCATAGGAATGACGGTGCTGAGTTTTCAGGATCTATTTACCAGAAGGTGAACGAGAACCTGGAGACAGCCGTGAACCTGGCCTGGTCTGCAGGGAACAACGGCACTCGCTTTGGAATTGCAGCTAAATACCAGTTAGACTCCAGCGCTTCAGTATCAGTGGGTGTTTCTTTAATTATTCTTATTCTTACTTTATTCTTATTTGTATAGCACCAGTTCATAACAAGTGTTTTCTCAAGACACTTTACAATAGAGCAGGCTGAAGACAAACTCTTCATTCATAGATACACATATATGCATATATAAAAATACATAACAATAAATATACTTGTATATACACATACATACATCCAGAGATACATCCATTCAGGCAGAGACAAAGGGACTAAAATCACATTTGTCTCTGCTGAATATAGACTCAATAAATCAATCTTTATTTGTATAGCAACATATTTGTCTTTGTTGAATATGAATGTATTGAAGGTAAGCCCCTTAAGATGTTGCATCTTATTTTATATATGGTTGTAAAGATAGTTACTATGAATGTATAATCAATACAACCATGAGTAGAGAGATCAATCTAATGTTAACATTAATATCTATAATGAATATAATCTGGAGAGGAGTGATGTTGTCTAAGCTGAAAGATTGTCTATAGGTGGAAGAACAATTGACTTGAGTTTACGAAGAACCTTTTCTGAAGTATTTTGATTATCAATCTTCAAACATTTACACTTCTCATGCTTTTATTTTTAACTTTTTTTTAAAGAATTTTCTTTTAAACAAGAACAATAAAATAGCGCAGACAAAATTAAAGCCAATAGCAAACAAAACAGAGAGCAGCAGGTTGTGCACATGCCTAACAGTAAGAAGGTTGCTGGTTCGATCCCCATGTCAGTCAGGGCCTTTTTGTGTAATTGATACCTGATTAATTGATATCTTTATTTCGATCATGTAAATGACAACTTAAAAACAGTTAAAATTACCAAGAAGTGATGATGAAAAAATGAAAACAAAACAAGACAGAAACTTGAATCTGGATTCCTCAAGCCTCTCAGCTTACATGAATGAAAAGGAAGAAGTATAAACGTATCTAATCCTACCCCCTTAAATTTGACTATACTCCCTATCTGAAATCACAACACTGTCTTAAATTTACCAATAATTTTAAAACATGTACAGAGAATATACAATGAATCACTCATACAGAAAAAAATACAGTCATACCTTCTTTACAGATATATTTACCATACCCTGCAAAATTATCATCCAAATAATAAGCAAGCACCTTGTGGTATTTATTTATCAGTGTACCTCTGGAAAATCATTTCTTTATGCCTCTTTTTTGTGTATGGAGTTTGCATGTTCTCCCTGTGCATTCATGAGTTCTCTCCAGGCACTCCGGCTTCCTCCCACAGACCAAAAACATGTTCATTATGTTGATTGGTGACTCTAAATTGCCCTCAGGTATGAGTTGAGCCTGAATGGTTGTCTGTCTCTCTGTGTGGAGCCGGTTCAGCCTGTACCCGCCTCCTGCCCAATGTCAGCTGGACTCCAGAGAGGATAAGCAGTATAGGAAATGGATGGATGAAAACAAAACAGACAGAAAAGGTCATCAGGGTGATGGATATAGTTTTACACTGCACATTTACTTACATATTTAAATATCATGTATTTTCTTCACTTCCCCTGGTGGGTTTCTATCCAGACATTTTCTGGTTGTTGCCTCTTTGCTTGCTGCAAGTAGTATTTTGAGGAGTTGTTTGTCCCAAGTGTTAATGGAGGGTGGTAAAGTCCCCAGATATATGAAGTTACTATCCATCTCCAAGCCCAGCACTGACCTTACACTCGTTATGATCTCTGACCAATGGGATTTTATTACTTTACAATTCCAAAAAATGTGTAAGTGCTCAGCCTTAAGGTTGCCACATTTCCTATACTTGTTGCTGACTTACAACAATCACATTTTTAGGTCTAAAATCAACAATGAAATAAAGTTTCTTGATGATTTAGTTGGAAACCACATGATTTGAACAGTTTTTAAGACTTATCATGTTGAATTTGGCACAAAAAGTCTCTAAATTAAAGACTAAATTGGTACATCAAATATTTCCAACAGTTTTCTGAGCCAGAGACGTGTAATGTTTTTATAGTTGTATTTGTCCAAGTTGCCGGCTTGCAAAACAAATAAAATAGTTAAATGTCATGACTTAGGCTACCATATCAATCAGTCAGTCAATCAAACTTTTGTAAAGCACTTTTCAGACAAGAGCTGTACATTCGAACAGCACGCAGGTTAGTGTCAGAGAATTAAAATAAAATACAAAACCCCAGAGGACCAGCATTCAGTACACACACACTCACACACATACACAAGGACACTAAGTGAGGACAAACAGCCACAGATGACTTTGGAAACACCATCTTGAATTAAAAATAAGGAAGCAGGAGCTAAACCTAAGCTGATAAAACCATGCTAAGATATAATAAAGCCGTTAAAGTTAGCTGTGATAAAACAGGCTAAAAATAAAAAATAAAAGGAAATGATAAAACAAGGTAATAAAACACAAACTCTGAAACTAAAATAGAGTAAAATACACATAAAGCAGAACAAGAGAATAAAACAAAACTCATCTAAAGGCCAGACTAAAAAGTCAGTCTTGAGTTTGCTTTTAAAGATATGAACAGTAGGTGGCGCTCTCAGGTCCTCAGGTTGACTTTTCCTCAGACAGGGGGCTGTAATAATGAAAAGATGCTTCATTGTATGTTATGCTGGGCTCTCCTGGACTCGTGGTAAAAACATATCAGATAAATAAGAAAGAGCATTAAGAAATTAAAAACCAATAAACCAATCACAAAATGTGTTCTGAAAGATACAGGAAGCCAATGCAGAGACTCTAAAATCGGTGTATTTAATAAAAGGGTAGTAGAGTCTGTTTCTCTGTCATATTTTTGGATGTGTGTTGCAATGGACCACACTTAATCTCTGCCGTTGGCTGAGAAGTCTGTTGCCTAAGCTCTCAGCGTTAATGCGTAACTCCTTCCTCTTCCTCTAACCCTGTAACAGTGTGGCTTAACCATATGTTTCTCCAATCAAAGAGAAAAGTGATGTATGCTTTAGAAAGTGCAGACTGCAGACTGCAGTTTTTGTTGGAGGGAGATTTACATAGGGAGGCAAGATTTCAGGAATACCTGAAGTCGGAAACTTTAATGGGGATCAATGGAAATTTTTGGGAATAAACAGGAATACACCTGGAATTTACTAAACTGAAGTTTGGCTCTTAACGGGGATTTTAAATATAGTGGGTGAAATACAGTTTAACAGAATCTTGACTTGAGAATATCTCTGCTATTCCTCAACCACATGCACATGCTCACTGCTCACTCCAGGGGTCTTGAGGCCACGCCCCCACATGCACCGTGCACTCCCTTCATCACGTGCACGGATGATTTCTAGAGCCCTGTGCTTTTAAGGACACACATTTGAGCCTGTGGACTACATACAGTAAAGTTTAAACTGATTGATCGATTAAATAATCAAAACTTGATAAAATTCTGCTTCATAATAAATCTGTTGAAATGTAATATGTATGAACTGTATTATTTTGCATGGATCAATCATATAATCAATAATAACCATAGATAGAGAGATCAATCTAATATTAACATTAACATCTATAATGGTTTTACACCATTAAACACCAGTAGTTCGTAAAGACTTGGTCTGTGATTAAAACAGATTAAAACTGTGTTTGGATGCATGAGGAGGCAAGGATTTACAATAAGGAAACAGACGCAGCCCTTGCATCTCTGTTTCAGTTCCTCACTGGAAGGAGCTAAAATATGAGCAAACAATGTAGAAAGTAGGATGGGCAAAGTTATGTAATGAGAAACGCCCTTTGGATGTTTGCAAGTAGCTAAAGGCAGAAACCAGGAAGTCGCTATTAACAACACTAACGAGAGCTAATTCAAAACAAGAAGTGGGCTGGGAAGGTGGGTGGAGCATGTAAGTCTCTACATGTCATCTTTATCTCTGCCAAAGAGATTATGTCTTTTCCGGCATATGTTTGTTTGTTTGTTAGCAAGATAATGCAAAAACTACTGGACAGATTTTGCAGAAATTTTCAGGAGATGTTGGTAATGGCCCAACTTAAAGTGATGATTGCCCCTCTGTGGCTCCGTTTTTCGAGACGTGTTGTACCTCAATGATCTACAAGAATTTAATGTGCAAAGAGAGATAAATGCTTACTGAGACTACAGTTGGTAGCAAGCAAGGAAGGCACTGACCAAATAATGGCAGAAAAAAGAGACATACCTGCTAGGGCTGAATGATTTCAGAAGAAGATCTAATTGGGATTTTTCTGGCAGATGTTGCGATTTCAATTCGATTCACGATTTTCTTTAAATCAACCTTCAGTGCAATATTTACTATGTTTACAGTATAGACAACAGTAAGGAAATCAGTGATCAAAACCACATCACACATTATTCATCATCTAATATTGATGATAAATAATCTGTTTTCATTATTTAAGATACTCCGACTTCTACTCCTAAACAGAGGCTTTGTGTTGTTGACCTGCTTACCAGCACTTCCATAAATGCAAGTTTGTAAAATAGTTGACACAACAGATCCTGGGTCAGTCTGGAGTGCTGTACAAAACTGCATCTGTGGCGATCAGATGATTGTGTTGCCTGAAATTGCGATTTCGATCCGAAAACAATAAATCTTTCAGCCTTAATACCTACTACTAAATGACTGGATTGATGTTGTTTACAGTATGTGGGTTATGGAGAGAATCACATTTAATCCGAGATGTAAAACTGATGTTTTTGCTGAAAACTGGTCAAAATAGCTTACCTACGTTTTAACTGTCAGGCCTGATTTTGTATAGTAACGTACCCCTTCGAGGGACATATCTTTAACCTTTACCATAGATGTCAGTTGAGTGATGGATCCTCCCCCTGATGTCTGTTCTACTATTGTCTGTATTTATGTAATGTTTTCTCAAAAAATGATAACCGCCATTAGCAAATGATTGTTTTTGCCCAGTAACTGTCAAACTAATAATGATATCAACATGATTCTGAGTGATAGGTGTGGGTTTTCAGGGTCATAAATCATATTATGATGGTAACTTTATCATGGAACTGTTTATTATAGATGCAACAGCAATATGTGAGCTACCTTTTTAGAGGTTTGTGCTCTCCAAGTGCTTTCTAGTTTGTTACTGTGTTGGTTTCAAGCCTCATTGTTGCTGAAAATCCAGCCTGGAAAGCTGAAATGATGTGTTAATGATTATTTCAGCTGCTAATGTATGTATTTGTGCTGCCCTGCAGGAAGCTTTGTATTTAATCTCTGACTCTTGTTTACACTTAATAAATTATTTGATGCTTTCCCTTCAGGCCAAGGTCAATAATGCAAGCTTGGTTGGGATTGGATACACCCAGACTCTACGGCCTGGTAAGAACCACCTCCAGACCCACAAGAAACCTCTCAGCCAGCTCACTTAAAACAAACATTTCTACCTTTTTTTTTTACATCTCAGGTATGAAACTCGTCCTCTCCGCTCTCTTCGATGGAAAGAACATCAACGCAGGCGGTCACAAAGTCGGTCTGGGCCTGGAGCTGGAGGCATGAGGATCCACTTCTCCACCACTTCATTAGAAGAGGAGGAACATCAGCAGAATGTGACCCCTGACCCCCCGCCAGGCCGAGAACAGAAATTTAAAGATGGTGGAAAAAGCCAAAAACTAAAATCAAACCCCTGATCACTGCTAGGATGTAAACCTTCCCACCAATCCTCTGGCTGTGTTTTTAATTGATGTTTCAGCATTTTATTTACAAATCAGTCACCCCTAATGTTGATTTTTCCTTAAAGTGAGAAACCCCTCCTCTGGGAGCATCTTATCTGGGAGTTACTGAAGAAAACTGAGGCTTATTACTCACTGAAGTGTGATCATGTAGAATGTAAAACTGAGCTGTTATTTTGCACAGTAGAATATTCACTTATTTAAGCGCTTTATCCTTTTATTTGCACATTTTATGTATATTTGGTAGTTACTTTAACAAGATATGTATATCAGATTGATGCTAGTGTATTGGCTTTTCTTCACTGATGTTTATAGAAAGGCTTATTTACGCTGTGTGATGACTCCGAGACCTCAGCTACCTTCAATTCCTGCTTCTGAGTCGTAAGACAATGCTAAACGGATCCTCATTTTCCCTCAGTGTGACTCGAGACATCAGTGAATAACCCACTTTTCCTTCTGTTTTAAGGACTGTGACTAACTATGAGGCAGTTTGTGTGCTGGTGTGTGCAAACCTTTTCAATAAAGCCCTCAAACCCACCTTCATATTCTCTTCTCATCAATCACGAATACCTGTAAGGAGGGGAAAGCTTTCTGCAGGGTTCCCACATGTCATGGAAAACCTGGAAAATGATTGACCAATTTTCCAGTCATGGAAAACATATGGAAAATGAAGAAAAAAGGAAAATATCCTGAAAAAGCTTGAATTGTCCTGGAAAATGAAAAGTAAATGAAGTAAAAATGTACTTGGTAACTAATGCACACTTAGCCATAAAACATGAGTAGATAAAATAATGTGAGTTAAGGAATAAAATATAAAAACTCAAAACAATGGTGACAAAAAGAAATAACAAATGGCAAAATAAAATTTAGGCTACTGCAACAGTAAATCAGCAAAATATATTTATAAAAAAACAGTAAATAAAGACAACAAAAGTAAGTATAAATAATAAATGTATAATAGTGAGATGCTACATAAAAGCCAGACTAAAAAGATAGCTAGCAGACAATGTTGGTGCCCGAGAGTTAGAAAAAAATACAGTTTAAGGGGGGGTGAGAACGTCCTGGAAAAGTCCTGGAAAAGTCCTGGAAAATGATTTCTAGAAAAGAGGGAACCCTGTTTCTGTGGCCTGAGTCATGGAGGGTCCATGAAGGTTAGCAAAGCCACAGTCCATCCTAAATAATATTTAAAGTCAACTTCAACATAATAACTGGAGTTACAAATAAGCAACAGCCTTTTTTTGCCTGTCTATTGAAAGGTTATGAGCCTTCATTTTGTAATTATTGTTGTCAGCAGACTTTGTAAATCATACCAGATAATCTTTCCCAAAGGCAAAGTCAGCTCAGACAGTTGATTAAACCATGTGTACCCTACTGGTCACTTTATTCTGTACACTTATTCAACTTTTTGTCAAGGAAAAGCTAATCAGCCAACCACATGGCAATAACAAGTTGGATTTAGGCATGTAGACCAGTGTAAATTTTGTCGGCGAATTATTTTCATCAGTTTTTGTCAACAACCTTTTTTCCCCTGACGAAAACTAGACTATAATTTAACAAAAAACCTGTACATTGACAAAAACTAAAACTAAATTACCTGACATTTTCCTCAACAAATAAAAACTTGCCTAAAATGTCTGACAGAGACTAAATCCAATCAGACCTAACTTCATCATGTAGAAGTAGGGACAAGTTAGGAATCACAGCTACTCTGGTTTTGTGGAAAGGTTGGATGAGTTAAGAGGGACATCCAATCTCAACTGCCTTAGCTTCATGGTGGTGGGATCCAATTGTAAAACATGACTTCAGAAATTCAAGGAAACAATAAAAGCCTCACCCTTTACACTTCATATTTTAGTCGACAAAATTCATAGATTTCGTGGACAAAAAATGTTGTGAAATTTCATCAACTAAAACTAGACTAAAATTAAAACAATTTAGGTGACTAAATTATGACTAAAACTAAAAGATATTTTAGGCAAAAGACTAAAACTAAAACTAAATTAAAAAGTGCTGTCAAAATGAAGACATGATCTAAACAGCCTGTTGAAGCTCAAACTGCATCAGAGGGGAGAAGAAAGGTGATTTAAATGACTGGACGTGGCCTGGTTGTTGGTGCCAGATGGCCTAGTCTGTCAAAAAATGATGTTTTACTTGGGTTTTCATGCACAGTCATCTCTAGGGTTTATAGAGAATGGTCAGAAAAAGAGAAAATATTGAGTGAGCAGCAGCTCTGAAAATGCCTTCTTGATGCCAGAGGTCAGAGGAGAAATGGCTAGAGTGTTTGGAGATGATAGAAAGACAACAGCAACTAAAATAACCCAGTTGTTCCAAACACGGTATGCAGAAGACCATTTCAGAACACTCAGCTGGTGTGATTTTGAAACAGATGGGCTACAGCACCAAATTTGGACAGTAGATGATTGGAAAAATGTTTTCTCCTCTGATGAGTCTGGGTTTTCGCTGCGACACTTAGATGGTAGGGTCAGAAACTGATGTAAACATCATAAAAACGTGGATCCATCCTGCCTTGTATCAACAGTTGAGGCTGGTTGTGGCTGTATAATGGTGTGGGGATATTTAATTTGCACACTTTGGGCCCCTTAGTCCCACCTGAGCATCATATAAAGCCCACAGCCTACCAGAGTGTTGTTTCTGATCATATCCATCCCTTTATAAGCACAGTGGACCATCTTCTGATGGAGACTTCCAGCAATATAATACACCAAGTCTAAAATCTTAAATCATCTCAAACTGGTTTCCTGAACACGACAGTGAGCTCACTGTACTACAGTGGCCTCCACAATCACCAGCTCTCAGTCTAATAGAGCACCTTTGCAGAGGGAGGCCTTTTCAGCAGAGCCTGCATGCAGCTAGAGAGACTTTGTTAGAGAAAATTGTGTTACCTGTATTATTCAGAGGTCTTGTCAAGAAAAGGGCGGTGGTTTAATTGTTCTTTGTTTGATATCTTTGTTTAACTTTAGGCTGGTTTAACTTAGTTATGTATGGGTCTAAGTTGTTTTATTTTGTAGCCTGTCATTTAGTTTGAAAGCCTTTTTAGTTTCTTTTTTTTCTTCTTGTTTGCCCTTTTCTCGACCTCATTTTGTAAATTTATTTCCTTGTGTTTATTAATAAATAACTTTAATTTAAAACCATTAAAATCTGTTTTTTATGTTGCTTCCCTTTTCTCCTAGCCGAGCTGGGTCGTAACACAAATGGGGGCTCGTCTGAGATAATTCTTATAAAGGAATCACAAAACTAAAAGTTATTTAAATAAACGTAAGAGTAAATAGAATTTTGTGTGAAAAAAAAAATTCTTTGGACATAAAATGTTGTCTTTTGACCTTAATAACATCCTGGAGGGTCCTTTGCTGGATCTGTTAGATAGTTGTCGGAAAGACGATTTGATACAAATTGCTGTCTATTTTGACCTTAAATTCACTAAACCGATTCTTCAGTGGGAACATAAAGAATTAGTCATAGGTAAGTTGGTCGAATTAGGGTTTATAATATCGCCGGTGCAACGTGAAGCAGCTGCGCATGCGCCCGGGTCTGATGGGGCGGGTGGCAACGGACCTGTGGGTGTGTCACCACCGGTAAATGCAGAAGAACAGCGTATTTACGTCCGGTTTTCAAAAAAAAGGTATTCAAAACAGTAAACTACATATCAAACCTACATTTAAAATAAAATATGATACATTAAAGTGTTCCATGCGCCCATGATGAATAAAAAAACACTTAATATAATTGTACAATCTTATTTACAGCACCAATGTGGTGCAGTCGAGCGCGGAGTGACGTAGACCGATAATCCCTCTGACGCAGTTTATCATCCGACCACAGGGTGGCGGACTAAACCGGAAACATAAACCCTATCTGTTTGTAACTCTACGTCACTTCCTCCTCCTGCCTCGTCTTTGGCGGCGGCAACATTTCGAATTTGGATCCACGTTTGTCGTGATAAAACTTGGCTAAAGTGAGCAAAGAGACCAAGCAGCGCCTCCAGCAGCGGTTCTAGTGTGGACAGTTTGTCATCAGATGGGGCTTCATCCCCGCCGTGCTGTATCTCGGTCAGTATCTGAAAACAAAGAGTTAAAGACCGAAAGCGTGCTCAGCTAGCGTTAGCATCAACATGGGTCATTGTAGCTTTAGCTGAGTAAATCAAAACTGTGAAGGTTACATCGTAAATCTTGAGTGAATATCTATTTGCTGAATGAACTTTACGCCTGTTTCCTTAGCTTTTACGTCACGCTTGTGTTAGTCTGTGTGAGATTCAGTGACTGTCCCACGCTGCTAAAGTGAAGAGTGCTGTCGGCTACTTGTTAGCTTGCCTCACGCTGTTTTTGTTGAAGTTAAATGGAATAAATGAAAACAAATCATGTGTCTATCTAAGCCATCCACATTTTTTAGATAAGAAACTTGTCTTTGAGGTGTTTGGCACACATGTCAGAAGCAGCACTTGATCACTGCTGGTATTGGTAGAAGACCAGGTTAAGAGCCCTTGTATATCCCGACAACATCCAAACATCTTCTTGGTGATGACCTAGATGTTGTTGGTAGAATTGTGCTAATGAGTGCATGATTAGTCAGGGACACACTCAGGGCCAAGCCAAAGTCTCGCCTGACGCCACAAAGCAGTTTGATCACTTCCTCACCTGTCAGTGTCTGCCCTCAGCTTGGTTTCTGTAAGTGTGGTCATTTCTGTTGTTAATTGATATTTTTGGATTGGTGTGTGCTTTGTTAGACACGAGTAGGGAAGTATCAGATCAATGGTGGGTAACAGGCATGTCTTGATAGATGCAGAAAACAGCAAAAATATGCTAAAGATCTAACAAGGCAGTGTCCATGTAGCTGATCTATGTTGGTGTGACACAGCACACAGATTTTAGGAGTGAAAAAGGACTATGTTGTTAGTTGTTTGACTGTAGTTCAGGGTCTGTTACAGCAAACATCAAACAGCCCACTTTTCTGAACAGGTTGAGGTGTTTGGCACACATGTCAGAAGGAGCACTTGATCACTGCTGGTATTGGTAGAAGACCAGGTTACGAGCCCTTGTGCATCCCGCCAACATCCAAACATCTTCTGGTGATGATGAACAAATAATAATAATTGTAATAAATGATAAGTACAGAAATCATCATCAAACAGTTTCAATAACCACACAGTCACACAATAACTCTATACATAAGCTACATTTACACTATGCAATAACTGTGCGTTAACATTTGAATCACTGTGAGCTTTTCCACTTTAAGAGTTAATTGTAATAACTGGTTTTAATATAATTATATTGAAGGTTAATTTTTTCTCTGATTTTGTGGCATCCCCCTGGAGTCCTAATATATAATTGCCTGTATTGCCTAATGGGCCATACGGGTCTGCATGTGTATGCTGATAGGTCATAAAATAACCACTTAAGCGGTGTGTATGTGTGTGTGTGTGTGTGTGGATTAAACATAACTGGGCCAAAGCTGACATGGCAGCAGGTGCCATTGAGGGTGATTTTGTGAATAGGAAATCCTTTCACAGTATTAATTTTCAGGTGAACATGACTTTTTGACATTGTCAGTTAATGAACACTGTGTATTGGTTGTGATGCGCATTGATTGGTTTAATAGTCTACATTTTATACTTTCAGGTGGTCTGCAATGCTGACTGCCTGATCAGCAATGTTGTGGCAAACTGACCTGCAGTCTACCAACACCTATCACAAGGTGTGTCCCACAGCCTCTATTGATAACCACTTTAACACAATGGCTGTGTCAAGAATGTCTCTGTTTCTGAGGTTATGATGATGATATTTTGTTTTCACAGGTGAATTCTCAGGTTTACAGACTCGGGGAACACAGCAGCCATACAACCATGCCCATGACAGGACAAGGGCCTGTATAGAAATGACCTTTGGCCTCCTAAAGGCACACTTTCATTGTCTCCAAAACCTGAGGATCAGTCCAGACAGGGCATGTACATCCCTGTGGCCTGTGCTGTCCTCCACAATGTGACCTGCCTGAGGACGCAGAGACTGCCCGAGTGCCTTCACACATAGACTGGGACAAGACTGCCATCTTCCATGACAACAGTGGCCGGCTGGTAAGAGACCAATACATCTTAAGTTGTTTTAGTTATGCATGCTGTAAATTTAAGTTAAATATGTCCTGCAATGGCAGACAAATGTGTTTCATTTTAAATTATTTTGTCCGATTATGACGTTGGATTTGTCCTGCATTTATTTCAGTGTGCAGACGTGGGGTGGATTATATACAGACCTTTGAATGTGCATTTATTCTTGTTTTATAATATGCGTTGATTCTGTGCTTTCTGTCTTGTTGAGTACTGTGTGACTTCAGTTTTAAAGGAGCTGATGGTTGACCTGCTCTGATTTATCCTTATTCAATAAAGAAATACCACGTGACTCTTTGACTTCTATTTGTACTAATATGGGGTGTGCATTTTATATATATTCTGTGGATAACTCTTGTCTAATGATTGCAAAATCATATGAAATCAAAATTTTATCTACTATGATTGCAATAAATGATTATAGATGTTTAATAATGAAGGTGGGTCTTGCTGAATGTGGTAACGAAGCGAGGTGGGCAGTGGAATAAATATTGGTTTCCGTTTGTGGGGACTGCTGACTGAGAAAAGGGATGAGATTAAATAAGTCTTGGAACTTAGCCTGGTCTGGAGCAGGCTAGCTCCACAGAATAAATCTCTATGGTAACATCAAAACGTGTCCCACTTCTCCCATCCCACTTTTGTGTAACCACATCATGGATTAGTTGATCCATGAGTTTCCAGTCCCGAACACTAGACAGGCTCTTCGTAAATTTCTGGGAATGGCTGGATATTACCGGAGTTTCTGCAGAAACTTTTCCACTGTAGTTCAGCCGTTAACCTCCCAGTTGAGAGCCCCAAATTGGAGTTTACATGGACTCCTGCATGCCAGCATGCTTTTGATAGTGCGAAGGCCCTCCTCAATCACGCACCCGTCCTTGCTACGCCTGACTTCGCCCACGCCTTTAACCTGGAGGTGGACGCCTCTGCTGTCTGGGCCGGGGCTGTCTTATTGCAGGAGGATGGAGATGGAGTAGATCACCCAGTGTCTTATTTCTCTTAAAAATTCAACAAGCACCAAGTAAAGTACTCCACCATAGAAAAGAAGACCCTTGCTTTGTTGTTGTCACTCCAGCACTTCGAGGTCTAAGTGGGTTCTAGTCCTCTGCCGGTGGAGGTGTTCACTGATCACAATCCACTGGTGTTTCTTTCAACTTTGCACAACCAGAGGCTTATACGCTGGGTGTTGATAGTTCAGGACTACAACCTGGTCATACGACACAAAAGGGGAACTGAAAACATAGCAGCAGATGCTTTGTCCAGTCTTTGATGTTCTTTACTGCAGTTATGAATTGTGTAAATTATGTGTGCTACAAAACGATGCACTATAGGTTTGTATTTTTAAGGGGAGAGGTGTTACGGCCGCTGGCCACGCCCCCTCTCATCTTTGTACTGATCTGCCTTTGGAGTGTGTGTGTGTAGGTGGTGAAGGACAAAGATCATCGGGCTGGTTTAATTTAGTTGTGTGTGGGTCTAAATAGTTTTACTTTGTAGCCTGTCATTTAGTTTGAAAGCCTTTTAGTTTCTAGTTGTTTTTCTTTCTTGTTTGCCCTTTTCTCAACCTCATTTTGTAAATTAATTTCCTTGCGTTTATTAATAAATAACTTTAATTTAAAACCATTAAAATCTGGTTTTTATGTTGCTTCCCTTTTCTCCTAGCCGAGCTGGGTCGTAACACAAATGGGGGCCAAAGTCTCTGAGGAATGTTTCTAGAACTTTGTTCTGAAGGCAAAAAGAGTCAAAGCCAGTACGAGCAGGGAGTACCTAAGAAAGTGGCCAGAGAGTGTACATTTTCAAACAGATGGCAGAAGGCAAATGGCAATGAATAATCAGTCAGTGCACTGATAAAGATGCTGTTTGGCTCCCTCGTGTGGCCCCTTAGTTAATAAAAACACACCAGCCAAATACTGAATGACAGCCAGGGGTGGGCAACTCTCATTACCAAGGGGGCCACATAAAAATGTTTCCAGTGCCTGAGGGCTGCTCTGTCACATATTTTAGGGCACTCTCAATGAGAATAAATAAATAATATATAAATATAGAATATAAAGCTTAAAAAGCATTATACCGACATTAACATATTTTAACTCAAACACAATTCCTGATATTATTACATATCTAAAGCCAAATTAGGCTTCTTTCTAATGCAATAAATAAAACAGTGTTAACTAGTTTTTAAAGCAAAACTATATTACCTCTTCCATTGTTTTCAAACAGTTATTTAGGGACACATCACAGCAAAATAAGTTCTTTAATGACTTGCAAAAAAAATCTGTACCAGCAGTCTTTACCCATCCTAATTTGAGCATTATGTAGTACTGGTATCTCATATTGAATCATATTTAGCCGTTTTTAATTTATCTTTATATTTACAATTTGGGTTTCTTTTTTGGAAACGAATGACGAGCTGAATTGAGTGAGGTGGAGGGCCGAATGTGGCCTCTGGGCAGCCAGTTGCCCACCCCTGCTTTAAGGTCATTAATGTTCTTGTGATTAGTCGTGTCTGTACCCAGTCATTTCTGTTGGCAGGACTACCATCAAGTTATGATGCATAGAGTCTCAGCTTGTTTGATTAGTGACAAAATACAAAATCAAACAGAAAATTGTGGATATTTTTTAAGGAAATATCTTCTGTTTTATTTAAAAGCTGCACTTGCATATGTAAAATGCATTTTCATGTTAGTATAACAGGCTCTGAAGTAGGAAAACTGACATTGAAATTGCTAAAAAAAAAAACAGTCATACATGTTTCCACCTGAAATAATCACACTTATCACTCAAGTGTTCTACAATTTAATAGCCAACGTGAGCCCGTCTCCCACTGTGAGCATGCTCAGACTGATTCTGGAATCTCTGTGCAGCTTCTTGTTCAGTTTGTCGATGGCAATGGCGTCTATATCACCTGGGGGTGGATTAACAACCGCTCCACCCCACAGCACCTGCAGGAGAAATACAATTTAAAACTTAAAATATTCTGCCATGTGTGAAACGTGCTTGTTTTAGGTGGAGTTCTTACATTGTCAATAGCGATGATGCCTCCTTTCCTCAGGAGTTTCAATGACTTTTCGTAGTAGTTATCGTAATTCACTTTATCTGCGTCAATGAAGGCAAAATCAAACGTGTCACCCTGGCCCGCCTCCAGGAGCTCGTCTGAAAGGGACAAAAAGAGGAGTGGTAAATGGACTTTGGTCAGTGGAGGACAGTTATTAAGTAAATGCAATAATTTTCCTTCGGACACTTTTTACTTTTTCTTCACTACAGTTGAGTGACAGAAATTCAGGGGCGTTTTGAAACCAATGATGGACAGAAACACAGCAGTTTAACAAAAGTGCTAAACTTAAGCACAATTCTTGAGTATTATTTTGTTTATTTAAAGACTCTGAAATGAAAGAGCTTTTGAATACAGACTATTTGTGCTGCACGTCATTCCAAATAATCCAGAAAGTACTTTTCATAGACAGAAACGACAAAAGAATTCAACACAAACAATGAAGACAACTAGAACAAACAAACCCATATTGAACAAAAACATGTAAAAATAGCGATAGTAAAGGCATCAGTTTAACAAAACTGCAGGACTTTGGATCTAAGGAAGTGCTGTCATGAGTCAAAATGAGAAAACACTGGACATTATTTTAAAAACATTAAATGTAGAATATAATTAATACACAAATAAGCAATTAAAGTAAAAGAAAGAGGGGGATATAAAACATAACTTGCATGTATAATCCAGTAATCAAATCAAAACTAGAGTGAGATAATAAAACGCAAAAAATTTGACACTAAAAATTATTGTTGTTTCACAAAAAACATAGCTGAAATAAATAATAAAAGGTTGTTCCAAACAAAGTATATGTACTTTGTATGTACATTTTCAGGCTTTTAATTGCTGTTTAGTGAGATTACCAACTAACAACATTATTTCATGTTAAAATAGTGTGAAAACAGTGCAGCTTTCAGCATCAATGTAGACAAGCCTGCCTACTTTCAAACTACGTAGCGTACCCTGGATAACAAATTAGAAAAATTCTTTTTAGTCTTGGGACATATTTGAAAATAATTTTAAGGCAAACCTTGTTTTTTGTCATTTCTGTGCAATATGGAGGTGTGTTTCTCAAAGAAGGAGAATAGATTCTAATCAGAAATTGAGTTTTTAATGAGGAAAACCACAACATGCATATTTAACTTATTAAACAATGGAGGTATGAGGACATGTCTGCATCTACATCAAAGTTTGAAGTCAATCAGAAGGAGGGAAAAAACTGAAGTATGTACAGATATGTTATACGTTGAATGCGTTTTTATGTTGATTTTGGTGGCAGGTATGAATCAGGACATTATTTTCATTTTGGAAATTTGTATCTGCAGGTTTAATAATGACAAGAACATGACTGCAAGCTCAAGTTGTGATAAAATAGAAAACAAAACAATTTATTAGAAGAAACAAGAAAGACATACATTTTTAACTTGAATAGATAAAACGATAATTTATTCCTTTTTTCCTGTATTGGTTTTTTTAAATCTAAATGGACATAGCATTTGTACAACATATAAAACTTTCTGTGTATACATTTAACTTAAAAATTCAGTTAGATTTTGTTTGATTTTGCTTGAAAAAAAATTAATTACATACCGTTTTATTGCAAATCTCTAATTAAAACACCATAACTATGAATTCAACTTGTTATATTAATTATCTTACTCATCTGTTAAACAGTTTTTTCCTGAAGGTGAGTAGTCTTTTATTGGCTTATTGGACAATGGCTGGCCTTTATTTAACAAACACACTGAGCTAACTGATACATTTTTGTACGTTTTGGGGGATTCTTTTCACCACTAACTGCTTTCGGAGAGTGGCCATGTTCCCTTCCTTTATCGTCAATAATGAACGAGTGTACGCACGTGACCTCACGTTGCGTCATGACGTGGTCGGTTCAAATTGGATGTTAGCCACAAACTGGCCACTACCTAGATTGGCTGAATAAGACAAGCAATGTTTTGAAAGAGTGATACTACACTCTCCTGTACAGTAGGTGGTGGGATACACCTAAAAGTTGTTTGTGATCTGCCAATCAAACAGAAGAAGAAGAAGAACTGGCCGAAGATGCCAGAACATGGCCCAATCTCAATGTCCACACTCACACGCTCACTGACTTAGAGGCGCGCTCCCGCAAAGTCTGAGGGCCTAGGGCTGTCCCACTGTCAAATCATGAGGTGTGTGAGGGATCTCTCGCTGACTTTATGAGCCCTTCATGCCCCCTTTCCCTTTTTGTGGGCATCGCTGCAGACTTGGGGTGAGGGAATTACCCATAGTTCATTGCATTGTGACGTATGACGGGATTCTCCTGGGGCAACCAGCCGTCGATGGCTAAAATATAAAATCCCAGTCACTCCAAAAGAGTTCGCAATTGTGTTTGATGCAATTCCTGATGGTCTGTTAACATTACTGCAAGGGGGAGGACATCATACAGTACTCATCAGAGCTCATTGTAGGTGGTGTACAGTTAAGCAAACAATGTCCCAACAAACATATCAGGAAACTCTACCACCAAATCTCAACTCCCCGATCAAAATCCATCCGGAATTCAGAATTTGATAACATTAATCTGAAGTCTGTGTGGAATTTTAATCAGAAATACTGTGTCAAATAAAATCAGGGAAGTGGCATTCAAAATAATGCACCTGATTTATCCAACTACTCAAGTTGTTGATAGGTCTGGAGTTGTGGAAAGATGCTGTGTTTTTGGTAACTATGTCACTGAAACTATTTGCCATTTTTTTGAATATCTTCATTGTTGTGCATTTTGGTTAAACGCAGAGCAACTCTATAATGCACGGACCAGGTCCAAAGTTCGACTTACAGAAAAGGGTGTTTTATTTTTTATGACAGTGAAAATAGAAACTGTCAGGAGATGTATTTCCTTTAATTATTTCTATTATACGGGAAATTTTATATTTATATAAGTGTAAATGGGCACAAAAATTAAACAATTCAAGAAGGAAATAGAATATTATATGAGCTCACTTAAAGAAATGGAAGACAAAAGAGCAAAGAAAACTCTGAACATTATGGAATCCTTTAATATGTTAAATCATTTTTGAGATGGCTCTTGTACGTATGTATATGTATGTATGTATGTAAATATGTGTATAATGTAAAGCCTGTATATACATGTTGTTGTAATTCTGTGCATATGGGTGTATGTGTTTCACATAAATAAAAAAATAATGTAGGAGGTAAAAAAAAAAAAAAAGCTGGCAGTTTATTTTATCTCTAGCATGATGCATTGCTGTCAACAAAAAAAACCAAGGGCTGTCCCATTCCTATTTATAGTACTTCAAGCCCCTGCAGCCTCATGCACTCAATCACTTTCCAGGTGCAATCACCTGAGTCAATGAGGGCTCAGGGTTTAGGGAGGAGATTGAGATTCAGCCCATCTCTGTGCCTTGAGTTAACTCACAAATAACATAAAGTTACCCTTCGGTCGTCTCTAAAGAAAGAAATGAAGAATAACTTATGGATTTCTCCATTTGGAAGACTTCAGCTCAGGTATATTTAACAAGAAATTAAGCTAACAAACCAAAATGTAGCCGTTAGCAAAGTTAACGGCTCATCAGAGGGTTTGTTGTTCGCTGCTGTCGTCCTTTTAGATGTGTTAAGTTGGGCGTAGCTTTCCAACTATATTACAAAACAGTTAAACTACTAAATATACACTGAAATGTTTCTACAATGCGCCTTTTAATTTAACCTTTTGTTGGTAAATACAGAAAAAGGCAGTACCAAACATGAGTCATGTGCAGTGTTTTGAACATACTGTATGTATATGGAGGTTTTGTATTGCATAAAAAAAATGAACGAATGACCAGTGTTGCCAGATTTGTCGACTGAAATAAGCAACCAGGTAGATTAAAAACAAGCAAACTCCAGCTTTTGTATTTTCTAATGCAATGTATTCTTCCTTTTTACATTGAGCGTGTTTTAATTTTCATCTACATTAAATTTTTAATTTCACAGAGACATTTTTCTTATTTGACTCTTGATTTACTTCTTCAACATCATTTTCTTTATAAGGAAGTGAAGGGAGGGGTCACTGTTATTTATAACTCTGTTATCACTTAACAGTCTGTCTAATCTTGATTTATGTAACCAAACAGACAAAGTCAGGCTTTTATCTAAGATTTATGTTGATCCTTTTCAGCTTTATTGCGGTGAAAACAGTAACAGCTTCATTGGAAGTAAATTTAATTCTGGCTACAAGGGTTTCTTTTTGGTGAAAACATAATTTTTGCCCCTCTTTTTACAGTAAAATTTACATTTGTGTTTGGAGTGGGGCAAAATAGTTTGTGTAACTTCTGAATTGAGTTTATACTGGTAGTAGAGTGTTGATCAGATCCTCCCGGGTTTGGGGGCACAACAAGCCCAAATGAGCAACTGCACTTTTAGAACAAGCCCAAAAAAACACAACCACGCAACTGCCAATATTTACAAGCAACTTTTCAAGAAAAGAAGCCCAAAGTCGCTTATAATAAACAGACTTGGCAACACGGTGCATGACTCAGCTGAAATATACAGCAGAGGATTAGGGCCAGGCATGAGATATTTATTTTCTGTTATGAAGGTTAAATATAAAAAATTAAAAATGTTAAGAGAAAAGTTAAAATGTTGAGAAAAAAGTCGTCACTAAATTTCGAGATTGGAGATTAAAGTCAGCATAGATTTCTAGATTGAATTTGACCTTTACTATCAACAGGTGAAAGTTAACTTCAGAATCTAATTTTCTAATCATTAAATTCTTTCTCTCTGGCTCATGAGCACAGTATAGTAATCTGTATCAGGACTTTGAAGGGACTTTGCCAAAACCTGTGTCTGTACAGAAGGATAAAACAGATCAGCAGAAAATCGATTATCGTGCATCCCTAAAAATAACAGCTTGAGCTTAAATATAAAGGGGAAAATACAGTTCAGTTTTAAGACATATTTGGATAATATTACGGCAAAACTTGTTTTATGTAATTTCTTTGCCATGGAGGTTTGTTTCTGAGAGGAGGAATAGATTACAATCAGAAATAGAGTTTTATGAGGAAAAAATGGGGAACGTATCGCCAGCCCTAACAGAAATGACAACAAGTCTTACTAAAACAGATTTAAGAAAATTACTGTGGGAATTGAGCTGTTAGACAAATAGACTCGTCCACGCCCACATATTTCACAGAAGAGGCGTAATTAAAAATAACTGCGTGGGTCTTTTATGTTCAGAGACAAGTGTGGTAGCGTACCTAGAGTTTTCAGCGCTGGCTGGAGGCGTAGATCAATTTTGTGGTCGACGCCGGCCTGTAAAAGAGAAAATATTTAAGAGAAAACAAAGTTTAAAAATGTATTTCACTACTGCAAGAAGCAGTTTTTCCCATTACCATGAACATCAAATACATACATTTGATGTTCATGGTAATGGGAAAACACATCAGATATTTATTCTGTTTATGCCTTAGTCTCTCAAGATCATTTTTTCCTAATTGTTAGAAGCCTTTAAATTTTCTTTAAGTCCTTGTTATTTTCAGATTAAAGGTCTTAGATGCAATTTTTTGGCTCAAATAATTTTCTCCATTTATTTTTTATCTATAGCCAGTCACTGCAAGCTTACAAATCAGCAGGGTTTTGTCACAGAGTGAAATAGTGGCTTTTATTTTTTCAGACTGCTGTCATAAAAGTCAAAAGTCAGTTTTTAATCTAAGTCACAAAATGACAAGAATAATGCATTTCAATAAGGCAAGAAATGGATGAAGATGGAGCTTGAGCTGCAGCATGACAGTGGTGTGTACTCTCAAGCTTCTCCTGTTGCGATCTCTTCTGAGTCATTCGCTAATGAGAGCACAGAGCATTCTGCAAGTGTGACAGTCACAGGTGTAAACAAAACAAACAGACAAGCAAAAAAAGGATGAAGCTTTAGCCTGGAAATATGAGAAAGAGTAAACGTAAGCTCTGAAAACAACACCTCTGCCTTCATTTTGGGTTGCGTGGGAGCTGCAACGACAAACTGGAAAACTAGAAATTCTGGCATGAATAGAATGCCGCTGCCATTTGGCACAGAACTTACAGATCAATCATCAAACCTTTACAAAGACAGACAAACAGAGCATCGCGGTTTAAAAGTGAAATGCCAGTTTCCCATCTTTAGTTGCCCGTCCTTCCAGTGTTTTTCCATCAGCAGAAATGTAGTTAATAGCCACTGTGTAGTCTGATATAACTGACGGTTTATGGCTCTATGATGGGATGGGCAACTGTTGTGACCAGGAGGGCCACATTATTGTTATCCTGAATTTCAGAGGGCCACATTGTTCTATAATAAAGGCCCCTATCCATAAAACAAAGAGAAATACCTGTAACTAAAAAACACAATAACAGTCTATCTTTTATCAGGATTTATATTCTTTATTTTCTTTCAAACCTGAGGCAAATAGAACAGAATAAAAAAAAAAACAACTAATGGCATGTTTTCCATGCAGTAACCTAATTTGTACTACTTTTTGTTAGGGATGCACAATATTATAGGAACAGTATTGTTATCTGCAAATATGAACATTTGTGCCAATATTTTAACCAAACAAATCAGTAAATATATCCCAAATATAGGGTGTAATATTTTCAGAGCGTGCCACAATGGTTTACCTCTCCATCACTTCATGTGCACTTCCGTAAACCCAAAGTGTCATTTATTAAAAATATATATATATTTTGGGCTTCATATGTTTTTCTAACACAACACAACAGACTGTCACCATGAAAAAAATGTTAAATTTTAAGTAAAATGAACTTTCTGAACTCTTGACAAAAAATATGGTGGAAAAAAAGTTGGAATTATGGGCATATCAGATATGTGCAATATTCTACTATCTTGGGTCACTGTTTTTTTATAGAGTATTAATTCATATTACCTTCACTTAAATAATAAGTCCCATTTAGAAAATAAAAGTTTTTACAGCATAATGTTTTAAGCCACAGTTATAACAATCTTTGTTATTAGATTAGATTAGATAGAACTTTATTAATCCCTTTGGAAGACTCCCTCAGGGAAATTAAATTTCGAGTAGCGGTTTAGTATAATAGATTAAAAGATATTTTAAAAAGTTAGATATAAACAAAAATATAAATATAAATACAAATAAAAATATGTCTATTGATGGGGTTTTAAGCTTGTTTGACTTTTTTTTTTTTACCCAAATGCATTTATAATGCCTGAAAAGGACATTCATGGGCACCATCATATCTACTAATTTTTCCATAACAAAAAGAAACGGTTATCAAAGACTACTTTTAATATTTCAGAATGATACTTTCCCTGTTAAGTTGGTAAATTCACCTGAAATACTGTGAGACAGATTCATTTGTTTCTGTTGTTAAATTTGAAATTGACTGTAGGGCCTCATGTGGCCCCCAGACCACCAGTTGCCCACCCTTGATCATCCTATCTATCAAAGTGTCCATCATAACCAACAGAGAGATAATACAGTCTGACTGCAGCATAAAGTATTTTAGATGTTGTTCCAAGGAGCTGTCTGTGAAATCACTCCAGACGTGCTCAGACTCACAGCGTTTGCTACAGTTTGAAAATCCTCTGCACTCGTCTGCACTTTGCAGTTTTGGGCAAAATAAAACATCTTGTGAGCCCAAAAATAAAACAGTGTTTAGACAAATGATTGAAGAATCCACTGACGTACCTCTTTCCAGAAAGGCTTTCCAATGTTAGTGAAGGTTTCACTGATATCACATGCAACCAAAACTCCGTCTTCAGGCAGAGTCAGTGCAATGCTCAGAGTGTTGTAACCAGTGTAGACTCCTGCAATGGGAAGTCAAGTTAGCAATGAGGGATGCTCCAAAAAAAACAATCATGGCACCTCATAACTGTGAACAAAGTAGGACTGAAAGATTTACCCAATGACAGCTTGAAGGTAGAATTTGCACCTCTTATGTCCAGTAGGTAATAGCAAATTCATAATTTCCATGCCATTTAGGGATGAAATTAGGGATTATCAGAACAATGTTGGTATTTGCAGATAAAAGGGCTTGGTGATACGGCCTAAAAATAAAATCCCCGATTTTTATCACAAAACTCGATTTACGATTTTAATAGATTTTTTTCCCTCTCGAGGACAAAACCTCCAAGTGACACAAAAATCTGAAAATCAACTTCTGCTTATATGTTATAAAAATATATTCTGAAACTAAACAGAATTTCCCTCTAACAGTTAAGTTGCATGCTGTTATTTTTTCATAAAATGTTGATTATGCAGTTCAAACATAGGCAGGTTTGTCTAAATGAACACAAAATTCTGAGCTGTTTTCACAGGACATTAACATGAAACTCTCTGATCAGTATTTATTCTCATTAAAAAAACCCAAACAAAATAGAAAAGCACTCCGAGAGCGCAGACCTCCGCCAAGCAGCTTCGGTCCACTTTGGTGAAAATGGTCCTATCTGGCAATGTTAAAGAATCCTTAAAAAAAATCCTGGATCCAGACGGTGATCCGGATCACCCCCAAAATTTAATCAGTTCTTCCATATCCCATTTCCGACAATTCCTGAAAATTTCATCCAAATCAGTTTAGAACTTTTCAAGTTATTTTGAACACAAACAAACAAACAGACAGACAGACCCTAACCCTAAAGGCCGGCAAAAACATCACCTCCTTGGTGGAGGTAATAAAAGCCTAAACATGTGCTTTTCCAAAACCTGACAAGGCCTATCACCATGAAAACTGTAAATTTTCAGTATTTGTAATTTCAAACATTGAAACAACTTCCAATAAGAGGAAGCAAAGTCAAGAAAAACAATCTCAGTTTTTAGTTTTTAAATCTTCTTCAAAAAAATAATTCAAGTCTTTTCTCTTTTTAAACATTTTATTTTTAGTCTTGACTTACTAATATTGTGGCATTTTCCACTTGAGGCTATTTATATCAGAATCATCTGGCAGCCTTATTGTACTGTTTTGTGTTGTGTTGTACTTTGTTTTGTTTGTTAATTGTTGTTAAATTGAAAAGTGAAAATAAAATATATAAAAAGGACTTCAATTTAGAGACCTCAAAGATTTTAGAAGTAATTCAAAGCTTGAAAAATGTGCTGCATCATGTAATTTGGCTTCTACTTTGAAATGTGTCATTGACAACATTACCTTTGGTCCATATTGATTATGTAGCTTCTGTATCGATACATGTATCAGCAAGAAATGCCTAACAATATTTGAGTGTATAGATATTTTGAGCACAGGTTAAGCAGATTATGGCCTAAAGAGCGGATTATTGTATTGGCAGATATGAAACTTTTGGCAGAAACAGCTGCATTTTTAAAACTACCCACCTAAGATTAAGACTCAGACATAGACTAAGATTAAGCCTTATTTGTTTGGATGAAGTGGTTCCTGCCTGGTTCTCTGAGCTAAAATGAGCTGCATCTTGGTCAACGATGTTTGCAGCACATTGCTACAGCTACCCAAATATCAGTGTGTTGCTTTGCTTTGGCGATGGACCAAAGTAAAGTCAGAAGTTCTTACCGATCTCCAACGCTTTCTTGGACTTTATTAGTTTTGCCAGATTGGCCATGAACTGCGCCTGCTCACAAGCCACCATCATCGCATTCGAGGGTTCCTCCATAGTCCTCTGCAAGCAGTAAGTGAAAGAAACAGTTATTAAATTCAGATTGAAATATAATATTAATAATAATAATTACTTTATTTATATAGCAACTTTTAAAAACAGGTGTTTACAAAGTGCTTCAACTGACAAAATAAAGGCAGAAAAAGGCAAAACACTGGAGATAATAAATCAATAATCAGATCGGAGACCAGAGAGTCAAACTGGTAATCTAAGTACTACAGGAATATACTACATTAGTACAGGTTAATATGTACTTGTATGATAATGACAGGAGACAATACAACAATAAAAAGATGATAGATTTATTGATAGATAGATAAATGGATGATAGTTGATAGTTGACGACATCACATCAGGATGATGGAAAGAAGAGGGTAGATAGAAGATGGATAAAAAAAAGAAAATAGAGTATAATAAAACATAAAAAATGGTAAAAACAGAACTAAGAAGGGGAGTAAGAACAGCAGAGATTAAAATAGTTTCATAAGTAAATGTAAATAACTATGTAGATAAAATAGAATAAAAAATGAGGCTGATAAACAATTATGTAAGCAATAAAAAAGCATCATGTAAAAGCAAGTGTAAAGAAGTGAGTTTTAAGATGTGATTTAAAAGATGTGATTGATTCAGCACGCCTTATCTCCTCAGGCAGGATGTCCCAAAGTCGAGGAGCCCTGACAGAAAAGGCTCGATCACCCTTAGTCTTAAGCCTCGACTTTTGGACCACCAGGAGAATCCCGCCCGAGGATCTGAGGCTGCGGGCTGGCTCATAAGGAGTCAAAAGTTCAGGTACGTAGACCTGTAAGGGCTTTGAAAGGGATCAGTAAAATCTTTAAATCAATTTGAAAATGGACAGGAAGCCAGGAGAGAGAAGCAAGGACAGGAGTGATGTGATGTCATCTGTTAAAACCGGTTAAAGCCTACACCCCATGGCATCATGTGAATTATTGTGCCAGAGCACAGCCATCCTTACCAGTCTGAGCTTTGTCAGGACAGGATGCTCCCTCAACGAGTTATTGAGGATGTACTGCATCACAGGGTTGTTTTTTCCCTCGCAGTGGCTTTTTGAGGTCATTTTGCGATGATGATTCTTTCTGCCTGAGGGCAAACATGAACCATAAAACAATTATAAAGATGCTGCCACAGCACTTAAAATCCACTCTACACAATTTCCAGAAAAGTGACATCTCTGAACAGTAACCTCATTTGATTGATATTCCATAAATGATCTCAGAGGGTAAAATCCAGTTATTGCTTTATCAGCATTCAGAAACAGATTCAGATAAAGAAATGAAAACTGGAAATTGTACAGCCGTACAGAATAACCTGATATCCTGAGGGGAACACATCAGTCAGTCCAATCAAGACTAAGATCCTCCTGACATCCTCCTCTTCACAATTCTTTTGGTCAAGGTCTTTTTATTTATTTCTTACCAATTATACAAAAACAAACATATAAACATTGACGATTTCTCATTTTTGAACAGTGAAATCCCCCCTCCCTTTCCCATTGTACACTACAGACTTAGTAAAGGAAGAAGGTAAAATAAATTGTGAGAAGCCAAATTAATATGAATAAATAGATAAATAAAATAAAAATTAATTAATCAAAAATAAATAAATAAATAAACACCTAGAATATCTTGGGGTCATCAGCTCTAATTTATAATATCCTTAGCATCCATTTTTACCTCAGCCAAGGAGGTCATGTTTTTGCTGGTATATGTTTGTTTGTTTGTTTGTTTGTTTGTTAGCAAGATTACGCAAAAACTACAGGACAGACTTTGCTGAAATTTTCAGGAGATGTAAGTAATGGCCCGACTTAGAAATGATTAGATTTTGGTGATGATGCATACATTTGTCTGAATGTAAAAAATCCCGAAATTTAAAAAAATTCCATAAGTTCACATTGGGCAAAATTTTAAAAATTCATAACTTATATAACCATATCATAATAATATGGGGGCCATGTCTCTATCATCAAGGTAAATTTCATCTGAATCTGATCCAGATTGACATCACAAAAAAAACATTGAACTTTATAATGGGAAATCCCATTGATGACATTCAATAATTCATATAAAATCAAAATATTAAGTGATGTTCTCAAAACTTGTGTTCATACAGGATAACAACCTCCATGTATGTGCTGAGTTTGGTCCAGATCCTGGCACTATTCTATATTTGTATAGCGCCAATTCATAACAAGTGTTATCTCAAGACACTTTACAATAGAGCAGGCTGAAGACAAACTCTTCATTTTATGGATACACATATATGCATTGATACATATATACATATATAAAATACACATATACAGTACATATATATACAAATACATACATCCAACACCCAACATGAATCCAATAGCCAATCAGGAATCCTCATGGTGGCAAGAAAAAACCTTCTGTTAAGCAGCAGGAAGTCTTGGGTGTGGATCACAGCCTCATGATGAACAGCCATCCACACAATGCTGTGTCGGGTGTGTGGGCGAAGGAAGGGAAATGGGAGGAGACAAGTGGACTAAAGTAAGAACTAAAGCTAGTGACAGATCCATCGGCCAATCATAGACCTGTCTTTGTCATGTTTGTCTGTGCTGAATACAAATTTATTTGAGGTTAGCCCCCTGAGACACAGCATCTCGTTTTCAGGAGGGTCCTCATGTTTGTATGATTGTAGTGATAGTTTTTATAGAAGAATTTAGTTTCATAGCAGTTTTATAGAAGAAAAGATTGGTAAATCTAATATTCACAGTAACATTGAGTAATACAACAGCATCAAAATGAGAATTTATAAGTGATGTATTTTCAGCTGATAATGGGGTGGAGGGTGGGGGTTGCAGAGACCAAGGACTGAAAAGCCACAGAAGCCACTTTATCACATTTAATTTACTTAAAGGCTGGGAAGGTTTGTATTTACTTTTCCAGCAGTAGAGCAAATATGTAATAAAAGAGAGCAAACTACCATCAGTGTACTATCAGTTGGTTTAATATTTAATTGGTGTTTATCAAAACCGAAAATTGAACGATAGCCAAAAACTTTGATGATAATGTGTAAAATTTAAAGGAGTAGTTTCGCATATTCATGTTCAAACCCTTGTGGGTTAACTTTTTGTTTGCTTGTACATGGTTCAAAAGTTATGTAAGACTTCACTTTAGCAACCAGTAAAGTTACTCTTGATTACATAATATTAGTCTGAGTGAATCATTCCAGATTACCAGTGCAACATTTTAGAGAAACTACCTTAATATCTCTTCTTTGCTGCTGTGTGCTGGAAAATTACAGGCATTTCAGCAAAGTTTAGTGTAGTGTGTTTTTGGCCTGCTGCTCCCCAGATTGAAAAAGAAGGTTGAGGCTAAAATGCTGGAAATATGTTCACCATTCTGGACAACGGCCCCTACCCCCTAACACAGGGGTTTGCAAACTTTTCTTGCCCAAAGACCACCGTGGATCAGGCCAGTGTGCAAACACTCCCACTCCATTTAAGTTGTGACCGATGAAATGTAAATAAAAACTGAGTACAATGATCTGCAAACCCTTTGACCTATATCCAATTAAATACACTACAAAGACAAGATATTTATTGTCAAAGTAATGAACTTTATTTTTGCAAATATTCACTCTTTCAGTTTGATGCCTGCAACACGTTCCAAAGAAGCTGGGGCAGCACTCAATAAGAGTTTGTGAACTGAGGACACTAGGTGGAATTCTTTCCCATTTTCACTTGATGTACATGTTCAGTTGCTCAACTGTGTTCATTGGGAGACAGGTCAGTCCAGTACCTGCACTCTTTACTATGAAGCCACGCTGTTGTAACACGTTAAGAATGTGTCTTCATTGTCTCTGAAATAAAAAAACAGGGACATCCCTGAATAAGATTTTTCATGGATGGCAGCATGTTGCTCCAAAACCTTTATGTACCTTTCAGCATTAATGGAGCCTTCACAGCTGTGCAGGTTACCCATGCCATGGGCACTAACACCCCCCCATACCATCACAGATGCTGTCTTTTGACCTTTGCTCTGGTAACAGTCTGGATGGTCCTTTTCCTCTTTAGCCAAAGGACACCACGTCCATGATGTCCAAAAACAGTCTGAAATGTGGACTCAGACCACAGCAGACTTTTCCACTTTGCCTCAGTCCATCTCAGATGAGCTTGGCCCAGAGAAGCGGTGTTTCTGGGTGTTGACATTTGGCTTTGTCTCTGCATGGTAGAGTTTGACTTTGCATTTGTAGATGAAGTGACAAATTGTGTTAGCTGCCAATGCTAATATCCTTCACAGAATGATGTTGGTTGTTAACATGGTGTCTCCATAGGGCTCAAAGGTCACAGGCATTCAGTGTTGGTTTTCGGCCTTGCCCCAAAAACATAAACATTACAGATGCATGATATTGAATTTTTGCCAATATCTGATATGCTGATATTTTTTCAATCATTATCGCAGATACCAGTACTGATATTTCTGGTCAAGAGCACAAGCTCTGTTCTTAACAAAAATGGACTTGTTTCTTTCAGTGTTACAGTATATTTTTTGAGGAACAGATGTAAAACAAAATGAAACAAAAAACAGCATTTATCTCTTGCAAAAATGAAACCCTTGATTTTTAAATGTCCCCATGCAGCGATGACAAGGTGCATCAGTATTGTACATTTGTGTAATTTGCTGATATTCCAGCCGATATATGGGCTGGAAATATCTGCAAAAATTTCAATATCGGCCGATACTGATACTTAACTTTTTAGGCTGATATCGGCCGATATCAAACCGATAATGTCGTGCATCCTTAATAAACATTGTTCTTAAACTGTTGGACTATTTGCTCACGCGGTTCTTCACAAAGTGGTGAACCTCGCCCCATCCTTGCTGGTGAATGACTTAGCCTTTGGAGGATGCTCCTTTCATACCAAAACATGACGCTCACCTGTTTCCAATTAACCTGCTTAACCTCTGAAATGTTCCACACTTTCCTGGTCTGTTGTTGCTCCTGTCCCAGCTTTTTTGTGTTACAAAATCAGTTAATGTTTGCAGATAAATATTCAATTATCAAGTCACAATTTGAACACTGTCGTGTATTCTATTGAACATAGGTCGTTGTATTCTGTTTTGATTTACGTCCAACACAACGTCCCAACTTCATTGGAATTGTTTTTTTTTTTTTTTTTTTTTTTTTTTTTTTTTTTTTTTTTTTTGCTCCAATGGATCTGAAACTTCTTTGACCTCGTTCAGCTTATTTTTCCTCCAAACACTAAGCATAAAAATCCTCTAAATTTTACCCAAACGTGAGTCCAAAGCCTCTGCACACGCACTGCCATCCAGTGACGTAATCCCGGCGTAATAACGACCTTATAACCCCTTTACGTCAAGTTTTCTTTTAGTTTCAACGCATTTTCTCTTACCTATTAAATAACCGGCGACAAAAACAGCTCCCAGAGTGACTGACCCCACCAGAGCCTCTTTGGAAACGGCACGGAGAGACATAAAGGCGGCTCCAGCCATAATACCACCTGATTGACTAACCGCTGCCTCAGCGCTTCCGCGTTGACCGAGAGTCTTACCGTAATACAGCGAATAGACGCGCCGCTCGAGCAAAGCAGCTTTGGAGGCAACTGTTGCGTCTTAATTAGCGCACTGTGCGTTTAAAACCTGCCACCTTCAATCACGTGACTTTGTTTTTCAGTAAAATAACGTAAATAAAAAGAAACAGTGCAGTGTATTTTACTGAATATAGGGGCTTAAAGTCGTCTGCGCACGTTATATTGCCGATTTTTAATCACCTCAAATAAAAGACCTGACACACGCTTGTTATATAACCATTATGATGCATAAAAACACTCACCACAGAGATGTGTCAAGGGTCTGCTGGGAACTGGTGAGTGATCAGCCTCCTCTGCACTGAGCCTGCACAACACGCTCAGTTATGTGTGTTTAATCAGTCATATGACCAGCTGTGAGTCTTATGATTGGGCTAAAAATCGACCGCCCATTGTTGCAACTGATATATGCATGTGAGTAAATAACACCTACTTTTATGAATGAGAGAGTTTATCACCTGCATACTACAGAGTGAAGTCTCCACATAATTTAAATTTAATGTATCACTTGATATTCAATTTATACACATTGACAGGTGATGTCACAAATATTAGTTTTGACCTTTCATTTACTGTGTGACATTAAGAATACAACACTGGATTATATAATTAGATATTTATTAACATGGAAATAGCTCCCAAATGCAGTCTTAATCTGTGTAAAAGCTTCTTACATCTGTCAGATTAATGTTCATAAGTAAAATGATCCCACTGCAGTCAAAGATTTAATCCAGCGTATTTTAGTCCTTCAACTATTGTGAAATAATTGATCCAAAGACACCACCTAGTAGTAAAAAAACTGTAATGACATGAACAAATAGATGTAATCAATTAAACAAATGGGGAGATGTTCTTAGCACAATATTGTTTTTTTAAGATAATAGTGTAAAAGTAATTATAATTGATATCACTGACGTTTGTCTGCTTTAAATATTTGAGGAATGTATTAATGAATGTTTGCATAGTGTCAGGCAGAATAATAGATGTACAACAGCTGAGGTGTTTTCTTTTGTCATCTGTATGCCTTAAACTTTAAAGTGTGGTTTCAGGGCTGATGAAAGCTTGTGGAATTTTTAGAACTAATTATATCGGCTTTATTTTATACAAGATAAAACAGGACACATTTATGTTGTGCACCACAGAGCTCAGTGACTTCTAGCAGGTTGTTGCAGTAATATTTTACTTGTATTGGTTTTGCTGGTGTGTGGTTTTTTTTTTTTTTTTTAATTTTCAGTTAATATACATTATCCTAAAAGTACTATGAGTTTGTCATTATTTTCGTGGGGTGAGGTCGTACAAAAAAGCAGAAGTTTAGACATACAACATCATTATATTTTTTTCACTAAAACTTTTTTATTATTTTGTTCTTATATAATAAAGAACTCACAATATTGTATGCAGAAAAACCTAGTTGTGGTCCCTGCAACATTTATTACCTTAATTTTGTGTCAGAAATAGGAATGCACGATATAAGTGCAGTATTGGTAACGGCAGATATATTATTTATTGCTGATACTTTGGCCATACATATCAGCCATATATATATATATATATATATATATAATATATATATATATATATATATATATATATATATATATATATATATATATATATATATATATATATATATATATTGGCTGTAATACCCGCAGAATGTATGAATATAGCACAATGCTCCACCCTTTTATTGCTGAATGAAACACTATCTTGGATTAAAAATGAGGAAAGGGGAGCTAAGACTTAAACAAAATAACGAAAAAAAATCACAATAAGAAATTAGATAGAAATACTATAGGGAAAAATAAATTAATAAACTGAAATAAAAATTTTAAAGAAGACTATTATAAAATGAGATAGCCAAACACCAAATGTGTAATAAAATCTGCTAAAGTAGGATAACAAAACAACCTCAGAATATTTAAGTGGTTTGTCTGCACTTTTATGGTTGTTATACTTTCTGTAGGTTTCCCATTTTGCTGTTATTATAACAGCAATATGTTTACAACAATAACATCACCTATAGGACTTAATTGTCAGGAATAAATCAGTTGAACAGATATTAAAAAGGTGAGGACATGTGATAATGGTCTTCAGACACACGAGGGCAGCATTATCAAAGCAAAGAGGCTCATTCAGTCTGACGCTGCACATTTTTTACTCTTAAACTTTCTTAAATAACATGACGATATGAACTGAATGAATTAGAGCTGCTTGATTATGGAAGAAATGATCATCATTATGTTGACTGTAATAATTAATATTTACTATAATGTTCTAATGCTTAATGAAAGAGATTAAGAAAAACTATTAGAGCAAAGTCAGTTCTTCAGTAACTTGCAAAAAACAATAAATATATCAATCTAGATTATATAGAATCATTTCTGTTACCTATCTGACTTTTCTTCATATTTATAATTTGTTGATTTTTGGAAATGACTGGTGGGCTGCATTAAGTGAATTTTATGCCATATAGATAATTAATTGATTAATCTAATGATTGTTTTGCCAAATTAAGAATGCACAGCTTTCTGCTTCTTGGTATACTTCTGTATATATCTTATTCAAGCTAATTGTTGTATTTCCTTTCATATTCTTACTCAATACAAATATATATCTGTTTTGTTGTATTTACAGCACAAATAAATTTACATTTGTTCACAATCTGTGTGAGATATTTGTAACCCTTTTTGGAGTGTTACTATGTTAACAGGAACTAAATTAAAATCAGAAATTGGTAATCAGGAGAACTAGAACCGACTATGGAGCCTATATAAACCAAACCAACACACAAGAATCAACACACGAAGTACTGATTTATCTTTGAATTTGAGTTTGAGAATCTGACAATCATACATTCATTTTTTTACAGTTGGTACCTGTTTTTTTTCTCTTTCATATACAAATAACACAAAAAACCCATTAAATAAACAAAAGAAATATATAGTACACTATGTCCAAAACAATAAATAAATTCAACATTCCATGTCATATCTTTTTAATTAATACAAACTCTTCCTGTAGGAGCATATTTGTCAAATCAGTCAATCAATCACACTTTATTTGAATTGCACTTTTCATACAAAATCTTGAGGCACAACGTGCTTTACATAAAAAAAATAATAAAATAAAACAAAAATTAGAAGATTGAATACAATGCGTGTGTGTGCATATTCAACGGGCAGCAATTAGAGAGGTGGAGGGCCGCATGTGGCTCCTGGGCCGCCAGTTGCCCACCCCTACTCTATGAGGTCAATGTTTGTCTGAGTCCACTGGAGGGAGACATCAGCCCTCGTCTCTGCTGTGCTGCCTCTCAGACTGTGATATAGTTTAAAGCCTCTGATATCTGCAGTCAGTGTGAGAGGACTTCAGGCTCCTGAGACAACATGTCAACAAATCCTGTAGGGCCGGGCAACATGTGCCGGGGTCCCAAACTTTTATGGCCCATGAAACCGGGGACTCCAGACCCCCACTGTGTGCAGCTACACAGAACAGCAAACCCCTGTTATTGGTGCCATGTGCAGACTTATATTTAAAGTTTTTGGTAAATTTTACTCTAATTTAACGTAAAGATACCTGTTTATTATGGTTTGATTTTTAATGAATCCCATTTTATTTATGTGTTCTTAAAATAACAGATGAATATGCCAGTTAAGATCCCTGAACATTTGTTGTTATTGTTTTTTTGAAAACAATGTGAGTCATGACCAACCCAGCCGAGGGGGTCCTCTCCCATGCTTTGAGAACCACTACACCAGCCTTTAGCATCTTCAATATCTTGTTTTTAGTTGTTAAAAATGGCAGACACATTTCAGAACAAAAAATGTTTTTCATTTTTCAAAATGTGCATTAAAGATGGTGCTTCTCTCTCACTTTCTTTAGATTGAGAATATAACTGAGGGTCTATTACTTTTTGTATTTATTAAAGCCGTATAAATACAACTATATAGTTGGCCTGAAGGCAAGGGGGATGGGAGGGTTCGTTCTAACCCCCCCCCCCCCCATCGTCTTTTCTTCCAGTCAAGAATTTTAAAATTTCTTGATTTAGTAGAATTGAAAACAGCACAAATAATGTATAAAGCAAGAAATAATGTACTGCCTAATCACATACAAACATTTTTCTCTGACAGAGATGGTGGATACAAGTTAAGGGGTCAGTTAAATTTTAAAATCCCAAGTACAAGAACAAAAATGAGGAGCTTTTGTACAACAATACAAGGTGTCAAAATATGGAACAGTCTGGATGATGATCTGAAACAGAGCAGAAACTTAATCCAGTTTAAAAAAAGATTTAAATCAGTCAAGTTGGAGAAATACAGGAATCTCGAGGGGGAACAACAAGTCTTATGAATGTATTAAACTAAGTGCCTTAATATTAAAAAGAAAAAAAATTCTTTTATGATAAGTCTATTGGAGTACATAGATGGAACTTGAGTCAAACATGTAACAGATTAAGGGGTAGGACCAGATAAGTTTTACTTCTTCCTACTCCTTTTCGAGCATGTACACTGTAACTTATGATGAATATTATAAATTAGTTATTTGCTTTCTTATTATTTTCTCTTTGTCTTTTTTTTTGTTTTGTATATATTTTGTTGTCAATATGTTTGAAATAAATAAATAAATAAATAAATAAATAAACAAATAAAACAAGGTTTTCTGTCATGTCATATAAATAGATAATAATGGCTGTCACCTTTTAAACAACAATTCCAAATCATTCTAAACTGATCAAAAAAGGAAAGGTCATAAAGCAGAGTTCCGAGTTCCGTTCTCGGGGGGCGTTCCAGTTGAAATTTCCCACTCGGATCTCGGAAATCCCGACTTCCGAGTACAACTGGAACGCACCATTGGTGCATGAGTTGTCAGACAACTGTAACGTTACAAAAACAGACGTCCACTTCTCCTGTGCTCCTGTTCACACTCCAGGCCAGTGGGTGGCGGTAATGCCCCTATTACCGCAGAAGAAGAAGAGGAAAACGAGAAAATTGTTTAAAAAAAGAAGATAAAGGAAGAAAACGAAGGAAAACTGCGGCTATTTTGTCCGAAAATATAGATGTTCCGAAAAAGGGCCAAAATGGGTAAGGTGCTAAGTCCAGGCACCGACTGACGTGTATCGATTAGCGATCGTTAGCGGCATTAGCTATGTTAGCGCCGTTAGCTCCATAGATATACATAGAAGTCTTCTATGTATATCTATGGTTAGCTCTGTTAGCGTCGTTTCTTTTTTCAAACTTTATTATCAATAGACAGTAGACGGGTTTCTGTCCAACGTCATCACTAAGATGCGCACGCAACCAGTGGGCAGATGAATAAATAAATAATGTACAATAGATAACTAATATAAATATAGAAATGATAAAATATATATTTGTAAATAGAATAGTTCATAAAAATAAATATAGAGAAAGACAAAGAGATTAAACACGGGCAAGTTAACATGACAAACAACTTCACTTAATGTAATTGGAATAAAATTGAATAGATGATAAACATTTTTTGTTGGATTTGATATGTGACAGACTCAAATTACATTTTAATTAAATTAAAAATAATGGGAATGAAGGGTTGCCTTGGATATTCTGACTTTATGTATATGTAATTTATCTAGTTACATGAAGAGATTAATTATGTTAAATTTATTACTTTGAGAAAAGGAGCCAAAAATGATTATTTTCTCATCAAAGTGATACTTGACTGTAGTTTTAACGAAAAGAAAATATCCCAAATCTTTCCAAAGGTGATGCAAAATGGACATTTATAAAATAAATGGATGATGCTTTCTTGATCTGTTTACAGAAGGTACAGCTGTCATCGATATCAGAAAATCTGGATATGTGTACATTAGTAGGATAGATGTTATGTAATAGCTGAAGATGTATATTATATATATATATATATATATATATATATATATATATATATATATATATATATATATATAGACACACACATATACATTGAGCAACAGAGAGACAGACAAGGAGAAAGCCACAGAAACACTGTCACTGAGAGGGTCGAAAATGGGAAATTATACATTTGAAAAGTGGCCATAATCAGAGTTTTTTTATATACAAATAAATTACATGGTGAAAATTGTTGTAATAGGCTGTGTTTTGAATTTGAACATTAATCTAAAAATAATCACCTGTACCAAATGTGATGAGTACCAGCTCATCCACTGCCACATTAGAAGAGAAAGTATACCTATAGTGGCCAAAAATAGTTACATCACAACGGTTGAAGGAAAATTTGGATGATGGAGAGACAGTACACTTAAATTTAATTTGATTAATTAATCCACGTTAAAAGAAAGTTTGGATGGTAGTACACTTAAAATTGATTAATTCATATTCATTCATGTCAGCAGAGGAGAGCAACAGAGACTGATAGAGGAGAACAGAGAGACAACTGGGGAGAGAAAAGTCATGTAAAAGTGAAAGTGTAATCAATAAAAAATATAAATTAAAACATATGAAATATGCTGGTGTATTTAGGGGGGACGGGTGGTGAAGTCCACCTTTTGGAAAACAAAAGATCCCCCCCTCTGGCTGGCTACGGGCCTGTATATAATTTAGAAGAAAAAGTTGATAACTTCAACTGAAGGAATTCTCTCGAGTGTTAGTTTTGTAAAAAAAATTTCAGGGCTTGAAAATGAACTTTGACTCATTTTCATTTGCAATTTTGGCCTCATATATTACAAAAACAAGATTAACCCGTTCTTGGAAAGCATACTTAAGTCATTGACATGTTTGAATTTATTTGATTCATTGTCATTTGTAATTATTTACAATTATTGTGTACTTATTTTCACTTGTAAGTTTAAAATATTAGCCATAACTACCGGCATATATTTTCACATCTAGTGATATGGGTAATCAACTTTTTAGACAATCTGCTGATAGTAATACTGTTCTGATAATTTGAGAATCTCTACTTATTGTCAATATAAATAGTGGTATAGTTTTGCCATAGTCGAGTATCCCGACAATCTAGACATTGTGTGAGTTTGTCTGTATGTTTTGATGATTAAAATAAGTAAACTGCCTGAATTTTGGTGTTTTGGGATCTCTGCTTTTGCAGTTGCATCAACAGGCATATGTGGGCTTTTTTATTGGCTTACCTTTATTATGCCTGGATTTCTACTTGGAGCTTTTTTAGAATTTATATATATATATATATTTTTTTTTTTTCATTTTTCAACAGTTATTTATGTTTTGGTAGGTTTTAAACTGTTTTACTTCATGTTATTTTGTTTGATCTTCGATTTGTTCTGTTGTTTGTGTGCAATAATGGATGTTAGCTGGCAGCAAAACAAAACTAACCACAGGTACAAAGACGAAGAATTTATAATATTATACTTTATAATTCTGGTATAGTGTTTCTTCCATTCATTTGAAAAAAAAACAACAACATATATAATAGGGTTGGGCAATATGGTCTAAAAATAAAATCCTCAATTTTTTCCCCCAACACTGGATTTATAATTTTAATCATTTTTTTCTTTCCTCTAAAAACAAAACAAAAAAGCCAAGTGAACAAAAAACTGACACAAATCAAGTTTTGCCTTTGTGTTGTCAAAATATATTTCCCAAGTATATGTCATAAAATGTTGATTATGTAGTTAAAAAGTAGGTAGGTTTGTCTACATAAATACTGAAAGCTGAGCGGTTATCACAGTTCATTAACATGAAACTCTCTGATCAATATTTAATCTCATTTAAAAAACAAATGCAGGCCTATAAAAGTGCTTGTGCAAAACCTGACGACCTACCATCAGGAAAACTGTAAATTTTCAGTGTTTAAATTTTCAAACATTGCAGCAACTTGCAATTGGAGTAAGTCAAGAAAATTTTTGACTTTTTAATTTTTAATTTTCTGCAGAAAATAATTTGAATTAATCGATTTAATCAATATATTTCCCAGCCCTAATATATGACAATATAATATACAGAGACATGATTTTGGTCCATGTGGCCCGGCCCTAGAATGCAGTGAACAGTGTACTAAAGGCTGTTAAATCCTCACAAAGACCAACATTTGCTGTTTCTAAATGCCACCTTTTTGAAAGCTAGTCTACCATGTGACACCGCCTCTGTCTCCAGGTGATCCGGACCGCAGAGGGAGGACGTGCTTTATCCTCCAGCTGGTCTGCAGAGGTGTGGGGCTGGCCTCGGGGGGGCTCCGCTCTCGGTGAGTAAACACCATAACAACCCAGCAGAGAGACACACTCCCGGGGTCGGGGAATTTTCTGCTACGCCAGAACAATGTGTGACACTGTGGTGATGATTGAATTTTATAGCGCAGCCCGACTCCAGTCCAGTGTCTGCGAGGGAAGTGTTTTATGATGTCACATGGCGGGATGATTAATGCGCCCTGAAATGTGTGGGCCCTCTTTGTGTGCGTGATGAGGCAATATTCTGTTTTTATCACACATTACAGGAAACTTTACGAGTGCGTCCCCCTTCACCGCAGAGCCTCTCAGAGCACTTGTTAGGATTTAAATGGCCCTTAGTCTTGCAGCTCTTTATTACTTTACAAACATGCCCCCCCCCACCCCCTTTAAAACTCCAAACCAGAGCCGGAGCGTGCCCGTCAGACTCCCGCGCTCCCCGGGACAATGAGATGTCATGTAAGTCCGCTCCTCTCAACTCTCGAATTTGACTTTGGCAGCGGTCCTTCTCTTTGACTGACAGATGAGCGAGCGATACGACTCCATCAAAAAGTGCAGCCTGACAGTTTGATTTGACAGCCCTCTTCAAACCAAATACACCCCCTTGTTCCTGGCACTACATCAACTTGACAAGAGGGGGAGAAAAAAAAGGAAAGATGAGGCAGATATCCATACTCTGATTTCACTGTGAATTTATGATAGAAACAAATGTCGATAAGGAGACGTCAAGTCTTTGGTTTTACCATCATTCTCGTGTCTTATGCAATGAAACTCATTTCTCAGACTAAACTGAAGCAGGTATCCTGCTGTTTAATTCTCTTTTTTGATTGTTTACTCAGTGGTTAATTGAATTTTAGATATCTCTAGTCAATCAAATGTCAAAAATAGTGATAGATTTAACACTCATTCAGCCTGACATTCATTTCCATTTCTATCCCAACAGCGTTATTTTTTATTCCTTTATAATGTTCATTTACTGGGCTTGTAAGTAGAGATGTTCCGATACCATTTTTTCCCTCTCGATACCGATACTTGTGCTGTGGGTATCGGCCGATACCGAGTACCGATCCGACACCAGTATGTTACAAAAAAATATATTATACTACGCCTGCATGACTGTGATATTATGGTACTATGGTACTTTTGGTAAGCCTTGCCCTTCTTCTGGAGGGCTCGCTTCCTTTAAATCACATTGAACTTCTCACTAAAAGCTAGGGCTGGGCGATATGGCCTAAAAATAAAATCCCTGATTTTTTTTCCCCTCTCAAAAAAGAGACTCTAAGTGACACAAAAATGGCATGAATCAAGTTTTGCCTTTATGTTGTCAAAATATATTCCCAAAATCAAACAGAATTTCTCTCTTGAAGTAAAAGTGCATGTCATAAAATGTTGGTTAAGTAGTTTGTCTACTTAAACACTGAAGGCTGAGCTATTTTCACAGCATATTAACATGAAACTCTCTGATCAACATTTAATCTTATTTAAAAAAATACAAGCCTAAACATGTGCTTGTGCAAAACCTGACAGGGCCAACCATCGTAAAAACTGTTAATTTTCAGTATTTATATTTTCAAACATTGCAACAACTTACAGTTGGAGTAAGTCAAGAAAAAAAAAAGATTTTTGACTTTTAAATCCTCCGCAGAAAATAACTCTAATTAATTGATTTTTGTTATAAATTCATGGTGGCAAAAACTCAAGATATCGTAGTACTTGTCACTGCTACAAGGTGTAAATGCAAATGCTTTTAGCAGGGAGTGTTTGCACCATGTTTTATTTTACTGTTTGGGGGTTGTTCTTGTTTTATGTCCTGATGTGGATGAAGTGAAATACAGGTAATTTTTTTTTAAAACAAAGCCAAATGAAGGAAAATGATCTGCGAAGCCTCAGTGATTTTGTGCCTGACGTGAAGGTTGATGCATATTGTAAACATGATGTGACTTGTGGTGACAATAATGCATTAATGCAGTGTTGGAATCCTAATGCACACACCACAGCCTCTTAAAACCTAACACCTATGGGTAAACATGACCTCTTTAATAGCCATTAAACAACATTTTTAGTCAATAATTCATCAATGTGAAATGTTTGCTGCCATTAGCAAGGGGGCTACATGAAGTTGTGATCAAGCCACTAAATATTCTTGTTCATCGCTCGAGTGTGTAAATCCTCATCATTGTGATATGCCCACAGTCTGCTCTCCCATTTAGCTAATAAAATGCATAGACCTAAATGATTCATGGCAACCATTTACATAATTCATAATTAAATCACAACTCGATGGATTGGAATTTATTAGTAGTGAAAATGCATGTGTGGCCGTTGTGATCCACTAATTAATATCTTTAGTTATCATTGGCACATTGCTCACTGGGCTGGGCTCCGTTATGGGGCAGGAATAATGCAATGGAACAACAAATTATCAGTGCATTTGAGTGGGAATGTCTCGGAGTGATCGCCACAATATGCATTTGCCTTAAGAACTTAGTGGGGGAATCTGTTTTATCCGAGTTGTCACATGTTCGGGCTAATCATTCTGAGCGCTGTAAAGATTAGGGCTAATGCATTTCCATCCTCGAGCTGCAGGCTGCGGGGCGTCTGAAAACCATGCTGCACACTTTTCCCACAGTCCACTGGAACAGATGCCACATGCTCTCAATAACAACTGAAAAATGGGAAACAGAAGTATAACAAAGAGGACACACTGTTTTTATCCGTGGGTTAAAATGGTTTAGTGTCAGAACATTAAGGCGAGTAATTGGCAGAAACACATTTTTTATCGGCTGAAAATAAGCTGAACATTTTTCAAGGTAAGCCTTTATTTTTATTGTTAATCTGACTATAAATTTGCAAACGTATCCCTTGACAATAAGGCCATTTAAGGGCTACTTCAACCAAAATTCAGAAGCACATTTTAATATTTAACTGCACGAAACCATTATTTAAGTTTTGTGATTTAAAGCTTTAATGAAGAATTTTCTGTATATGCCAACTTTGGTGGACAAAGGGACACCACCTATTTCTTTACTGATCTGGCCCTGTACATGTGAAAGATGTATTTGTCACACATTTCACTTATACTATGAATCTTTGCTTCAGAATATGTAAGCGTTGGCTGTTTCAGCAGCGTAATGTTTGTAAGTAGTTATATATATTTTCATCATATTGTCTAACATCCTGTGCTAGCAATTACAGGCATGAGAAATAATGATTCAAAATACAAGTCTAGTCACTGATGGTCGCATTTGTTTGTTTTGGCTCCAAGAAAGGACTTATTCCTATAGGACAAAAAGTCAGGGGTAATCAGTAAATGAAATCTAGAAGGTTTCTTGAAAATTAGAAATTGTGAAACTACTCTAGCACTCATCAAAATCAAATATATGAACCCATGTTAAGGCAAAATATGTGCCTTTTAAAATTTCCAGGGAGACAGCAAAAGCTCACAGTAATGGGACTGTAGTTGTGAGCTGTAGGGGACTGGGATGTTTATTTCAATTTCGGGAGAGACTGCTGGCTTAATTTATCTTAGAAACCAAGGCTCCAGGAATAGCGCCAGGCTTTCTCCATTGGCAAAACGTTTCCTCCTCTCCTCTGTGTCTGTGAGCAGAACTGCAAGCGCAGCTTTCAGTGCTGATTGGCTGTTGGCCGTGCCGTGGCTCTGCGTGTAACCAATCGGATGGTGCTATGGGTGGGATAATGCTGGAGACAAAGAGACAGCAGACCAAGAGGTGTGGAGAACTCCTCCCGTGGCATTGCAAGGGAAGCTGGGAAATGTAGTGACATAGGCTTGAAAAAATAGACGTCAGTTTGCAAATAAACTACAATTCCCATTATGTCGTAAATGAATGGGATTTGCCGTTTTAAACTTCAGTGTTTTTTTGTGATGTCATTCTGGATTGGATCAGCACCAAATGTAATGATTCTTCCTTGGACCAAACCACACCTCTGGTAAAATTTTCATGTAAATCCATCCAGTAGTTTTTACGTAATCTTGCTAACAGACAAACAAACAGACAGACCCTGGCGATAACATAACCTCCTTGGCGGAGGTAAAAAAACAAAAATACCTTTACTGTTCTACATAATGAGCCCTCTAATCAAAAATAAATTAATAGTCTCTTTCCGTGATTGTTTTGTAGCTGCTATACACTGCTCCTTTAAAGGTTTGATTTGACCTTCTGATGACATCCCACTGTTTTTAAATATGGTGTGAGGCTGATGAACTTGTGTCATCAAGAGCATTTCCCTGCTCTTATAAGCTCTTTTATATTATAAGCTTTTAATTCAGACCCAAACCTCCACTAACTCTCCCCGGGCAGTGGACAAACAAAGGGGTCCTCTTCAGTAATGGTCCCGAGGCTGCTCCACTATCTATTGATCTGCTGTCACCCAATTTCTCTCTGACTTATGCCCTGCTTAATTCCCATTACTGTGCACACTGAAGCCTTATCAGGGAGAACAATAGGCTCGTTGTCACTGAGGGCAGAAAATATGAGCGGGCCTGTGACAGTGTGAGTGCAAACTCATGACTCCAGCTTCTTCGAGCCCTCTCCATGACCTCTGCGCTCACGTAGGCCGCTTACGACGCCCGGCGTTGGAATACTAAACTCAATCCGAAGCGGCTTGCAGATGAATCAGAAAATTGGATCTCGTTGCTTGTTTCATAAAAACGACTCCTCAAAAAAACAGAGGGCCAGCTCCCGGGCCATAAAACTGTCGCTGTGATCCGTCTCCGGCGGTGATGATGCTGTGTTCTTGCGTGCCCCCTCTCTCTGCGAGCTGCTATCTCTTCCTTCAATTATATGTTTCTCTGCTCTTTTAGACAAAGAGTAATAAAGCCATAAATCGCGTATGCGGCAGAAAGTATGGACATTCTGTCTCTGAACTGCTGTTGAAGCTGCCATAAACCACCCACAAAGTCAAAGATAAGGATTTACAGTTATTTAACATCATCCCTGTCTCCTAAATCACACTGATAAGAGAATTAAGTGATGGCAATAGGTTCTTTGTCCTCTAGCTATTGATTTTTTTTAAACAGGGAAAGCTCGAGCAATGTTTTTACTGAGCCTCCTATTTGCTTTAAGCTTAAGAGAGGGAATTGAGCAATTCGAATTGTTTTATTGAGCTACATTACTCTGAATTAATGCATCTGATAACTGAGCCTTCTCATTAAATATCCTCTCACAACATAAATACTTTTAAATGAAGAGTAACAAAACACAATGCAAACGTTTTCTATAGAAAGAGCTTAAGTATCTGCCATACAGAAGAAAAGATTCATTGGAAGGCTGTTGAGGCAGTTGCTTTGTTGTATTATAATAATAAATGTAAATAAACTGTATAGCACTTACTTATAGATATGGTTACAAAGATAATAGCACGACAACATAAACCTAACTAGAATTAAGCATACAGCACAGTTTGCCGCAACAGGACCTGAATACAATTGCCAAGACAGTCAGTCAATGTGCAGCAATAAATTCAGAACTAGTAAAATAATGTAGAAGAAAATTCAAATCAAAACAGTTAAAATAGGTTAAAATACAGGAAAAAACAGTTAAACTCAGTTAAAATCAGTTAAACTCTGTCAAATCAGTAAAAACCCAGAACTAGAGTCTAACCAATCAAAAGCAGTTATAACAAAGTTTGAACAAATGTAAACTTTTTAAAAACAATTTAACATCAGTCAAACCCAACTGAAACCAGTTAAAACCACATAAGATTCAGCTAAAACAAATAACCCAGTCACATATGATTTAAAGTATTTAAACTTGGTTAAAACAAAGTTAAACTCGGGTAGAACTCAGTGAAGCATAGTGAAATTCAATCAAAAGCGGTTTAAACTAAGGTTAGCTAGTTAAAACTCAGGTAAAACCAGATAACCTCTGTCAAGCCTAATTTAAACCAGTAGCAGTTGGTAAAAGTCTGTTAAAATCAGGTCAGACCAGTTAAATGCCAGTTAAAACCAGTAAATCACAATCAAACCTAATTTTGGCTTGTCAATTTTAGTTTTAAGTCACTTCAGACTCAGTTAAAACATAGTTTTCTTCAGCCAAACCCAATTCAAACCAGTTTAACTATTAGAACTTGGTTAAACCTAAGTTTAAACCAGTTAACCTCAGTCAAGGCCAATTAAAACCAGTTAAAAACACTGTAATTCAAAATCAGATCAAAACAGTTAAATCTTCACTCAAGTCAAACACTGTCAAAGCCAATAAAACTAAATTAATACCATCTACTCAGTAAATACCAGTTAAAACCAGGTAACCAAGGTCAACCCAATTAAAAGTAGTAGCCTAACTGGAGATACAGTGGCCACTAGTGGTGAGCAGCTATATTACAATTTAGAACGAGCATTTGACAAGAATCCAGGCCTGAATCGATGAAATATATTGGGATTTTATCCAATAAAACAAGATTTTTTTGCTTTTGATTTGATATTTGTGAAAAAATAAAACAATATTAATAGCTCTTGGTATCCTGACAGCGGATTATTCTTGTTGCAACAGATTATTTATCAAATTACTGTTTTAAGTGGTCAAAACTGCAGACAAGCTCATGCAGTGTCTAATCACACATAAACATTTCCTGTTTGTTTTTGAGTATTCATTTATCTCCCATTCACTCTGTGGAACAGATCATTTCTCAAGAGGTAGAGATTTAATGACATTATATATCACTGAAATAACCAAAAGTGCGATATTTTAATTTATATGGCAACATGTTGAAACCCATAAAGGGACATCTTTGAATTCCCAAGTATTGTATCTGAATTTTGATCTACATTTATCAATCAGTCAGTCTTTATTTGTATTACATCAATTCAAAACAATTGTTATCTCAAGGCAATTTACAATGGAGCAGACTGAAGACATACTCTTCATTTATCGATACACAGATATGCATAGATGTACAAATATATGTAATAAATGTATTTGTATATGCACATACATACACCCAGAGATGGATCCATCCAGGCAGAGACAAAGGAACTAAAACTAAGAATTTATGATATAACCAAACTTATGGATGCCCAGGTCATAAATCTGTCCTCACCAAATTTGTCTCTGCTTAATATAGATTCAATCAATCAATCTTTATCTGTATGGCACCATATTTGTCTTTGTTGAATATAAATTCATTAAAGGTAAGCCCCTTGAAATGTGGCATCTCATTTTCAAGAGGGACCTCGTGTCTATATGATTGTAAAGATAGTTACCATGGATATTTAATCAATCCAACCATTGATAGAGAGATCATTCTAATAAATAAATTAAAGATGAATAAATGTCATTATCAGTGAAAAACAGCACAGTTTTTTTAATTACCGGTAGTAGCTTATTAGTTTTTGGGTTCTTTGTTACAAATATTGAATTGTCATATTCAAGCATTGACAACACCAAAAAAAACAAACAAAAAAAAAAGAAAAAACGGGAAAACAGATCAATAACCTTCCTGCTTCACATGTTTTTATCCTGCTGTACATATGTAATCTTTGATATTTAACATATAGATATATTCTTATTCCTCTTGCAGTTCTTGCACATTCTTTACTATAATTTGCCTTAATTATGTCTTTCTTATAAGTTGCACAACACTTGAATCTGCAAACTGGAGCCTCTGCAAACGAAATCTCGTTCTGTACACCTGCTGCATTCTGAATGACAGTAAAGTCTGTCTGAGTCTAATACAGTCGCAGAACTATACACAAACAAGGAGGTACATTTTTCTTATAAATATTCAATAAAGTAAAGAAATGTGATCAGGCCATTTGACTGTGATGCAGTTATGCCGTTTTTGCTAGTGAGAATGAAAGGAGGACAAATTTATAGCCATCCCTGCATATTTCAGCAAACAGATCTAGCTACCTGGTGAAAAAAGTCTTGATTCCTCCTGTGCTACACTCACAGATCATTTACATGCAGCACCAAGCACGCCCGATTAACCAAGTGTAAAAATAGATTATTGCTCCATCTTGGTCTTTCCAGACAAAAACAATATCACTTTATTTACAGGAAGACATCCATCTGTTTTAGCTGCTTTTAATATCAAATCCAGTAAATAATCTGCTCGTTAAATCCGCCATTGTCTCACCAGACCCCCGAGTGCGTGTCCCTCTCAGCGCCTAATGTCCCACTTTGAACAAAGACGTGTTTAGCTTAGCGGAAGTTAGTCACTTGTTTCAGCATGAAATCACTCCTGTCAGCGCCTCAGAGACGCAGAAGTCGCCGCCGCTCACATTTAATGATTCAGTTGCTGTTTAGCTCCGAGTTCACGACCCCTCCAGCTATGATAAATGTCAAGCGCAACAATGTCCCACTAACTAGACGTGCCACTGCCAACCAATCACGGCGTTATTATTGACGGGGGAGAGCATAAGGCGCTGTAATGTGACTCTAATGCTGCGTTACAGTGCATCTATCTGTGAGAGCATGTGGGCCGGTTTTCAGTCTGATTCAGTCTCGTTCCTTTGGCTCAGAGCAACACTGTCAGTTTGTGCTTCAGATCAGCGAGCGGGCGAGAGGCTGGAGTTCTGATTATGTGTCGATACTTTCATAAAAAGGAGTAGGAGCTGGCTGGAGGAACAGATATTTATTTCTTATTTAGCTTCATTTTACATCTTAATGCGTAAACTTTCTGAGCTTGGTATCTTGAGGTAATAGTAGGGTTGAAAGACCTTTACTAAAAACCTTCCCCCACATTTCCTTCTAACAAAAACTCAACAGTAATTTGTAAGTTGTAGCATTGTTAGATGATATAAATAGAGCCAGTTTAGGCAGCCACTGACACTGTAAAGAGGGGACGAGAAAGAAGTCCAAATGCTGCAGATTTTTTGTGTCGTGTCTAAAACTAAAAAGAATCTCAATTCAAGCTTCAAGAAATCAATATGACTACTTTCCTGCTCCCAATTGGGCCGGAGCCTCTCAGGTCTCAAATTATTAGTGGTAAACATTTTGTGATTTTCACGACTCAAGCTCTAGTTGCCTATGGCGTAATACCCACAACAGCCAATAAGAGTGAGCAGACAAGCAGGTACGAAACAGATGTTGCCAGATTTTAAAACATGAAAGCAAACACAAATTCAGTTTTGCCTTTTTTTTAGCCAGAATCTCCCTCATATTCCTTGTTTTTATTTATAGCTGTAAATGCACAAAGTAATTCATCTTCAGTTTAAAAACATGCATAGATGTTGGCAGATCATCGTGTTGTCGTGGATCCTCTATCAGTGATAATAAGAGGCTGATGAAGAAGAGTGTTTCAGACACCATTTAATATCAGTGGTCCTGAAAATAATAACACACATCCCACTGTGGGTTTGTTTAATGAACTCTGCGTCTCCAGCCACCTTTTACCTCTTTATTATGAGCTCAGTGTATTCTTCGCTCAGACAGTTAATTATGTAAATTATGCCTCAGTCATGAAAACATCAGCGTGGAGAAATTCTTAAATTACAGCCCCACCTTCATTTAAGGGACTCCCACATTTACTCTTTTTGTTTGGGCCTGGTTCGGCACACTTTCCATTCAGAGTAAATCAAAAATATAAAAACTGATGAAATCTGCTGTGAAGGTGACAGGTCAAAAAGACCAACCTTCCTTTTGTTTTATTATTCTTATCATTATTCAACCATTTTAACTCGTTTCTACTTATTTTCACTGCTTACTATAACTAGCTTTGCACTTGAATCTTCTTGTGCAATAACTACTGACCACGCTCTTGACTATGTTAGTTTTTTTATGTCATCTAGTCTAAGACAAATTTTCTGCAAGGAACAATAAAATCTTCTGTCTGTCCGTCCGTCCGTCCGTCTATCAATCATCTATCTATCTGTCTGTCTGTCTGTCTGTCTTTCTTTCACATTGTTTAGCAAATAAACCTGCGTACGGTATTTTCTCGAGGCTTCATATTCCTCTTTTTTGGTAACCACCTCCAGCATTGACCGATCCTGCTGTGTGATAGGAGGTATTTATGATGGTCCTTCTGTGTCAAAGGTCCAGCGGGGTCGGCCCCTTTAGTACACAAACCTCCCAGTCCGTCAGTCTAAGAATAGAGCGTACTGAAGTGAGGTTAAACAGGTGGAGAAATGTTGACAGCACTATTGGTATGTCTCTTAACATCAATCACATTTGACATTTGAACTTTGTAACAATCAAGAATTTAAACCTTTTACTGTCTTCAGCTTGCTTTTAACAGTTTTGGCCTAAACAGCCTTTAAAATGCTTTGAAATGTCCTACCAAAGGAGGTGAAAAAGGAATTTTACATCACATGGCAGATGTAAACAATGCATTATAACTATCAGGCTATAAAGGCCAGGGATGGGCAACATGTTGCCCTCCTCCTCCTCAGTGTGGCCCCCAGCATCATTTTGAATATCAATCAATTGTACACATAAGGAAAATCACAACAAAATCTGTTATACAGGCATGAAAATCCCTCACCTTGTGAGGGATGTGAATCGTGTAGATCTGATGAGAATTTTTTTTTTTTTTTTTGGACGGGACATGGAGGTATACCAGAGATTATCAGTGAACTGCCAACATGTGCGCTTGCCTGAAGGGAGCCTTGAATTTGATAAAAATGTTCACTCTTCAAGCGCAAGAGCGTGGAAATATTAGTGCAAAGGGCCTCACATCACCAGTTTTTTTCTCTGGGAAGGTAGGGGAGTACTGCTACCTGATTGGTTTATGAAGTGTACAAGCAGTTTGCTCATGCATTCTGAAGCTGAAAAAAAGACGCCTCGCCAATTTGGAAAGCAAAATATAGCTAATGTTAGTTACCTGAGTGATGGTGTCAATAATTTCAATAATTTCTGGTATATCTAAGTTACCCAGGTCCTCTGTTGACACAGGCTTAACGTAAGCTACAGGTAATATATCACAAGAAGGGTTAAAGCTTGCTGAAAGAGGCATCGTGTCATCGATGCATGATGTTAGCTAACACAGCAGGAGAGATAGCATTGCTATCTTAACAAGCCTCTGTTGGGAAAAAAATGATTTCTTATATGGCATAATGTGACCATGTATAGATACTTTATTATACATTTATTCTGTCTTGTGATTTTTCTCTCAAAATGCATCAGATTGATGCTTTTAAATATGCAGGGGGTTGCATCCTTCTCGCCTTTTTCACTCTGACCGTTTTCATGCCAGGCTGTAGCAACAAGGAAAATAAAATTATGTCCAAGATGATCTTTGGTCAGTGGAATATGATTTATTCTTTCCAAGAAATTTGAGGTGTGTTTGACATTTTTCACTTTTTAATCTTGTATGTGCATCAGTTAATTTATTAGGGTAAAAAAATAACAACCTGTTAGGTGTAAATATTTTAGTATTTAAAAGTAAAAGCTTCAAAGTTTCAATTGGCTTGAATTACATGATACAAGTCTTCCTGTTTGTATTTCAATTTAAAAAAAGATCAATGTTGGAATAGCTTCTTTTTATAAAAGCTACATTTATTTTATTTGTTAATATTTAGTGAATATAAATGTTAAATAATGAGAGTCTTGCAGTTTGTTTTGTGGCCCCCGATCACCGGAGTTGCGCATCTCTGATGTAGGCCGTCAAAAAAGAATACTGTGAGGCATGGAAAGTTTGAGAAATGATATTAATTATTAGCAAGAATAACCTTCCAAAACAAAAATATCCAGAGCATTCAACCCTTTATTCTTCAGAAAAACACGTTCTGTATTATTGCTGCCAGTGAGTTGCTGGTAAAATGATTGTTTACATCTATGGTGCTGTGCAGTGTGTTGTGACCAACAGAAAATACCCACTCAAAGTCAACCCCACGCCTTTGAAGCCAAAAATCTGAGGCTAACAGGTGAGTGTGACCCATAACACCCTGACCGTGACCACAGAGGTCCCTGTAAACACCTCCAGCCTCAGTAATGACAGAACAATAAACTAAGAAGTCACCACACTGCACAAGTATCTATATATTTCACCTGTTCAACTGCTTGTTAATGCAAATAGCTTATCAGCCAATCACATGACAGTAACTCCATGCTTTGAGGTATGATGACATGGTCAGGAAGTTCAATCTGAGAATCATAATTGAGAAGAAAGGTGATTTAAGTGATTGAACTCTGCATGGTTATTGGTACAGTATGGGCTGATCTACTGGGATTTTCACGCTAAACCTTCTCTAGAGGTCACAGAGAATGGTCCAAAATAGAGAAAATATCCAATGAGTGGCAGTACTCTGGGGAAAAAATGCCTTGTTGATGCCAGAGGTTTGAGGAGTATGGCCAAAGTGGATCTAGATGTTAGAAAGGCAGTAGCTAAAATAATGACTCCCTAAAATCAAGGTATGCTTAAGACCATTTCTGCAGACACAGCAAATTCATTCTTACAGCAGATGCACCACACCTGGTGCCACTCCTGCCAGCTAAGAACAAGCTCGCCAAAACTGAACAAGAGAAGTCTGGAAAATGTAGATGTGTCTGGATTTCTACTCAGACAGTTAGATGTTTGGATCAAAATCTGGTTGAAACATCCCAAAAGCATGGACCCATCCTGCCTTGTATCAACAGCTCAGGCTGGTGGTGGTGTGACGGTGTTGGGGACATTTTATTGGCACACTTTGGGCCCTTTGGCACCAACCAGGCATGGTTTAAATGACCCTCCTGAGTATTGTCGCTGGACATGTTTGTCCCATTAGGACCACTGTGTACCCATCCTCTGCTGGCTTCTTACTGCAGGACACAACATGTCCTAAAGCTCGGATCATCTCAAACTGGTTTCTCGAATATGACTGTGAGCTCATAGTACTCCATTGTCTGCCAAGTTTTGCCTTTATGTCATCAAAATATATTCCAAACCAAACAGAATTTCCCACTTAAAGTTAAAGTGAATGTCATGAAATGTTGATTATGTAGTTTGTCTTCATAAACACTGAATGCTAAACTATTTTCACAACATATTGACATGGAAGTTGCTGGTCAATATTTTATCTAATTTAAATAAACCTTTTTCAAAACCTGATAGGCTGTAAATTTTCAGTATTTATATTTTTAAACATTGCAACAAATTACATTTGGAGTAAGTCAAGAAAAAAATCTACATTTTTAATTTTAAAATCTTCTGTAGAAAATAATTCAAATTAATCGATTTAATCAATATATTGCCCTGCCCTAGTATTGGTTAAAGGATTGACTATGATGCAGCCTGCGTCCTTTAATAGTTCTGAAACCATAATGCTGACTAAGAGGGATTTATTTGTATATCAACATCTGGCCAAGTGTGTGAAACATTTCCCGGCAACGTCTTAAAATCTTTTGACACACTCCTCTATTTTTAGGGCGACCACATCCCAGCATCCCTCTGCAAAATACCCTCGGAGCCGACCCCGGCCACTGTTGGTGCTCTGCCTCATTAGTGAACTGTGGGAGCAAAAAAGAGTGGAGAGCGGGGGAGTCCAAACCCTCCATAAATACAGCCGAGCAGGAATTATGCTCAAATGTAAAACTCCCAAACAAATGAGATTGGTGGGGGGGAAACTCTCGGGGGCGTCTTCCAAACTTTGCTGCTGCCATCAATCAAGAATATTGCCATGCGAATCCATACAGGACTGGGACAAACTGCTTCTTTAAGCATTTCTCCGGGAGGCATAAAAGTGTATTTATGGCCACCGCGGGCAGGTACAGGAGAAGATTGGCAAACATGAAAATCAAGTCCTCTCCCGGGTGCCATCGAGCCACGCCGGGCTGCGCTAAATCACAGATGGAAAGAACAACAGTCTGGTGGCACAACAGCCCCGGCCTGACGAAGCACTGCCTTGGGCCTGCCTTTTACATCCTCCCAGCAGCCCGTTATTGCACCCGATGTTTGTCTTCATACCTGTTTTCAGCTCCGTAATGAACTTCATCCGTCTTATTCCGCACATCAACGACATGTTCCAGTTTAATGTAACCTACAGTTTAGCGTATATTACCCGCTGCTAAGATTTAAAGCCCTGGAAGATCCTGTTTCTGCACTTAGCTGATGTGGGATTGATTTCCTTTACGGTTCTATGAATCACCGGGGTCATTACCGAGTCGGACTCTTTCATTAAATTGAGCTACATCTCCTGCTTGAGCACGAGGCCCACTGAGAGCCCTCCACCGTGAATATAGTGCACGCACAAGCCTGCGAAATGTAAAGTATGGCTTCATTTATCCCAGCAATGCACAACATTGATCCTCAGTGGATGCAAAAGGTGGCAGCTCACTCTTAAAGTGTTTTAATAATTCAGATGTGAAGTAAAGAGGTTGTAAATACACTCATAAGTGGATCTGAAAATCTTTAAAGTATTGGAATGAGTAATACATAGAGAGGGTGAAAATTATAAATACAACGATGCACCCGTCTACTAAATAAATGCCAGCAAGCTTACAGCCTTCCAAAAACTGTTTTTTAATTGGGAGGCTTACAACGAATCACCACGAAGCGCCCTCACAAGAATATTACTCACGCACACTCTCGGGCCAGTATTGACTTTTCAAATAAAAAGACATTAATGTAGATAACGGCCGTTTTGAATCCTCATTAGTCACCGGTAATCTAGAAACATGGGCGATATATTAGGAGTGGTGTTTGCGGCTAGTCATTAAAGGAGAAATAAAAGACAAAATAAATCCAATCTTGGAACGCCTGCCATTAATCATGTTGGCCACCAACCGGCTGGCTGGCTGCTTAACACTTTTATTGAGTCATTTATGCTGCTTTTCCCCCTCGATAATCCATTTATTCTGAATAATGCCTCCCTTCATGCTCAAGGTGCTGCGTTCAGGTGATACCGCCATAAACTGGATTTCCTCCCCCCCCTCGCCACATCCTCCCCCAAAGACAAACGTATTTAACAATAATTACATGTAATGGCTGACAGAAGAAAAGCAACAATCACACATTATTCAAGGAGGCTTTTTAATGAAAGTGTTAATTAAGTATATATTCAATTATGCTTCAATTTGGATCACAAACCAAGATAGTATCATGAATAATTCACTGCAGAGCATCTAATTAGAACTATTTTAATGTTGAGAATTACTTAGCAAGAGGAGGAACTTATGCTTCACCCTGAAATAGCACCAGGGCAGCGATAAGTAGTGATTAAGATGTCCTGATGTCTAACAAGAAGCGTTTGATCATAATCCCTCCATCCAGACTCCTAAAGTGCTTCAGACAGACGTACGTCTGCACCTACAGAGGATGACAACTCATCTAAAATACCAACAGGCAGAGGCCAAGAGTAACCCAGCCCTACTTGACCTCATGCTACAACATTTATCTGCAGTGAGGAGCTTCTGTTTAGTGTCCAGATACCTGAGGTTACCAAGGAGAGCAGGCCTGACAGGGGAACATTACACACCTCATTCACTGGAAATGCTGCTGACAGCCACGACTGAGCTTTTAATAAAGTTTGTCCATTCAGACCTAATCAAAACTATTTATAGCCTGACACACATGGACTGTCACATTTCCATGGGATATATTTCAAATCCATCTGGGCAACATCCCGTAGGAAGAGATTAAGAGGAGAGGAACCTGTTCAGAAAAAACTTGAAGGTCATTGAACCGATTTGTTTGTCTGTGACAGTAATTACAGGCTGATCAGAGGCTTGTAGACTTTTTTTTCTTGTTGTGTGCCTCACTCCCGAGTCCATGACAAGCAGATAGACACCATTCTTTTTTTTTCACCATGTATTTATTGATTTTTCATTGAAACATTAACATCAAACATTTGGCAGCGATGAAAATAATAATAAGATAATAATACAAAAATTAGGGATGCACGATATTATCTGTTATCGGTTACACAAATGAACAAGATTGATGCACTTTCTCATCACTGCATGGGTACATTTAAAAATCAAGGGTTTCGTTATTGCAAGAGTTAAATGCTGTTTTTCTTGTTTTACATCTGTTCCTTGTAAAAAAAATACTGTAACACTGAAAGAAATAAGTCCATTTTGTTAAGTACAGAGCTTGTACTCTTGACCAGAGATATCGGTATCGGCAATAATGAATTAAAAACTCGAAAGCACTCAGAGAGCACAAACCTCCGCCAAGGTAGGTTTTTTGTGGAGTTATATGCACAAATGCCGAAAATGGCTCTATCTTGCAATGTTAGAGAATCCTATAAAAAATTCCTGGATCCGGATGGTGATCCAGATCAGTCCCAGAATCTAATAATTTGTTCCTTATCCCATTCCACACATATCCTGAAAATTTCATCCAAATCCGTCCATAACTTTTCAAGTTATTTTGAACACAGACAGACAAACAGACAAACAAACCAACGCCGGCAAAAACATAACCTCCTTGGCAGAGGTAAATATCAGCATATTGGCAAAAATCCAGTATTGTGCATCCCTAACAAAAATTAAATAATAATGAAAGAAAAAAATCAGCAAATAAAATAGAAACAAACCCAAATACTGGGTCATAAATTCACTGTGCGAAGAGTATCAGAAAATATTGATAATAATAAATAAATAAACAAACCCTGTACATTAAAGCATACAATCCCACACGAAATGAAATGTTTTCAATTAGCTCACTTTCTCAATAACCCCTTTAATATCACCATTCTTTATCAGTTCTAAAAACATCTTCCAAATGTTATGAAATTCAGAAGCTTTCTTTCTAACAATATAGGTCAGTTTTTCAAGAGCCACACTTGAGGATAAATTAGTTAACCAGTGGTCAAGAAAAGGGGCAACCAGCATTCTTCCAACACAGAGCAATAGAGCGTTTGGCCTGTAGTAAGCAAAGGTCAACCATTTTTCCCTCATTTGGTGCCATTCTTTTGACTGTGAGTGCATTAACATGGAACAGATAAGCAGAGTTCGCCCACCACTAGTTAGCTTAGCTCAAACACTGGGATCCAATGGGAAGTGTTAGCCTGCCTCTGCCTACAGTCATCAGATAAACTCTTCAGCAACTCTAAATGGTCCTGTGTGCTTGTTGTGACTCGTTTTTTACCGCGTTATGTTACGTTATCTTCTACTATCATCGTTTTATCTTCTACTCATGAACAGAGGCTTTGTTTTGTTGACCTACCTCCGTGGTGGATCAACAAATAAGAATATAAATATTTTGTTATTTTACACTCTAAAGTGCACCAGGGATTTGATTTAATGATCTGACTCATCTTTAAATGTCATCATATTAAAGGATCTACAAACCTCAATAGCAATATCAGTGAGCTCTAATGTTTTTGATTTTTGGACATTAAATATGAAACTAAGTCCTTATGAATAAAAACAATCAGCCCGTTTTTGAAACAGATATTTTTTACTCATAACTTCAATGCTGGCCCTGCTCTACTGATGTGTCCAGCTTAGCTATGATGTTGTTGCAGTTGGCCATGTTTATTCTCCGATGACCCTCAAACTGAAGCAACTCGATAGACTTCAGCCACAGGACATTTTATTATTAACACCTGTATTTTCCCCTCTGTAACATGTCAAGTTTTATTTTGTGTAAAGAAGCAGCTTTTGGACATTTTGTCAGTGTATAATCCAAGAGGGGGAAGCTCTCACAGCTAATCATTTGTAAGAGATTGTGAAAGGTTGTTCAAAAGCTGTAGGAGCTCAGTCAAGTGCTATTGGCTGTGGGATTTAAGATGAGGTTCTTCTGACATCCTGTAGGAACAAAGCAAGAATATTTACTATGAATACACGAAATCAATGATGAGATAAAAGAAGAAAACAACTGCGATATTAGATTTATCTAATAAATTTTTCCATTTAACCACATCATTTTGAATTAATAAAAAAAAAAAAACCTTTAAAAATATGCATTGATAGTGGCCAAAAATGTCCGCCCCCTCTGACATACTTTGGTTTCACATTTGGCCCTTCTGAACTTGATTTTACTATCCTGTTAGGGATGCATGATATTATCAGTTCAATATTGATATCGGCAGATAATAACTAAAAAAGTGAAATATCGGTATCTGCAGATATGACAGTTTCTGCCAAGATATACAAACAACATATCGGTCACACGTGTTGGCCATATATTGCTGCGTTCCAGTTGTACTGGGAAGTCAGGATTTCCAAGATCTGAGTGGGCTATTTCAACTGGAGCGCCCTCTGAGGTCGGAATTTCCTCCTGGGAAGTTTGGGATCCTCATCATCCCCGAGTTGACAATCGAAGATGGCCGTATACTAAGTATTGTTTGATGTATAAATATAAAAATGCTGCTATAGCGTTCTTTTCATTGTTCATGTGGTATGTGTGAACTAAAATGCAGGGCGTGCTGACAACGCTTAACAATAGCCTGGTGGATCAACAGGTATTTTTTCAGACGTAACTGAAACGCTGATAACTCAGATGTGACGTCATTCCCACTCCCCTCTTCCCATGTTTCCTTGAATTTCTGAAGTCATGTTTTACTCTTGGATAAAATCAAACATCTAATAACCCTTTATTGAATGCTAGTAAAGTCTGAATGTATAAATGAACCGAAACAAATTGAACTTTTGTGTGAAATGCAGTCACCTTTATTTAGGCTACCTGGCAGAGCATCTCAGTTACAATACCAGAACTGACAACAAACAGTGAACCTGCTCTACATGAATATATCAGTTCATAAAGAGAGGAGCTCTGATCGGATCGCTCCACAACTTATCCCACCACCATGAAGCTAAAGTAGCTGTGATATTCCTAACTTGTCCCTACTTTCTACATGACCAAATTAGGTCTGATTGGATTAAGTCTCTGTCAGACATTTTCATCTAGTTTTTATTTGTTGAGGAAAATGTCAGTTAATTTAGTTTTAGTTTCTGTCCATGTGCACTTGTTTTTATTATTTACTGTCTAGTTTTCATCAAGGGATAAAAGGTTGTTGACGAAAACTATGACGAAAATAATTAGTCAACAACATCAACACTGCTGGACACAGGCCCTGTCTTGTGGTCTGTGCTGAACATATTGTAGATCGTTATGCAGGAAGACAGTTCAAACCTATTTTTTATACAGGGAGACCTCCTGAAACAGACTGTTGTACACACTTGTGCAACCCTTCTCTTGGATTTCAGAATGCTAGCTACTTCAACATAATCTGTATTTATTACTTGAGACTTTTGCACAATTTTGATAGAGAAAATACTGAAATTCCACATCTGGGTTACAGGACAGGAATCTGGAGGATTTCCATTTGCGGTTTAAAGAAATTCACAGCTGCTCCCTCTCAGCCCAAACATGCACACTCTGTTTCCGTCCACCATTAGCAGACGTGTGGTCGTATATTTGGTAATGAGGATTCTGAGCGTTCTCAGCTGCGTCTCCAGAGACCCTCTCACACGAGGTCTCAACTCGAAGCCTGAAGCCTATCGAGTGTCGCGCTCAGCACGAGTCCTCACACCTGACGACACGGCTCTGCAGGGAGTTAGTGCTGTCACAATAAATCAGACACAGACGGGATACAGTTCAATCATGGCCGTGTCCCGTTACAGGCAAATCTACCCTGCTCACCAAACTGTTTACATCGGCGTGCCAACCGAGCTTGATGGTTGACTTGAGAGGAATAATCCATGAGAGATAACATCCAAAGAGCTGTTGATGATTTATGTTGAGAGTCTGATCTACTGTACTGCCAGCAGGGCCTTTAAACCTCACTGGCTTTGATAGCAGATGGAACAAACAGGATGCCTTCAAGGGGAAAGACGTCTGTTTTATATCTTAACATGTTCATCATACCTTAGAAGTGAGGCGTTAAAACAAAGTGTTTGCCTCTGTAACAACATGAAGCGTGCACTTTAAAACCAAGTTAAATCGAGATGCCTGAATTATCAGAGCAGGAAGCATCGCTGTGCTTATATCTGAGCTTCCTTCCCTCCATAAAGATGAATCATAACGTCTAATTCTCACAAACGTTCTGCAGCTCGCTCATTCCCAACGCTGTTTAATCTGTGTCTGGAGTATTCGCTGTCACTTCGCGTTGCAAACACTCCTTTCACTCCGGCACTTCATTGTCTTTTGATGGGCCATAAAAGGCTCGGGTTTGATGGATGATAACTCGGGGCATCTCTCTTTGTTGTGGGATGTGACGAGGCGAGTGCGTGCGAGATGTGAGGAGAAGACGCGGCGTGAATGGAAGATGTCACCGACGTCTCGAGCTGACACCGGGGGCCTTAAGCACAGGCTTTGATCTCTGTGAGTGATCGCAAAGAAAACACAAATAAAAGATTCCACCGCCGTACAGTTTCTAACACAGAAAGTTGAACTGTTGAAGAAAAATTACTCCAAGAGGTTTCTCCCCGATTGGAGGGAGATACTCCAGCTAATACCTGGTAGGCCTAGGCATCAGTGTTAATTTTGTTGACTAATTGTTTTCATCGTTTTCATCAACAACCTTTTTTCCCTTGATGAAAACTAGACAGTAACTAATAAAGACAAGTGCACATGGACAAAAACTGAAGCTAAATTAACTGACATTTTCCTCAACAAATAAAAACTAGACTAAAATGTTTGACAGAGACTTAATCCAATCAGACCAAATTTGGTCATGTAGAAAGTAGAGACAAGTTAGGAATATATCCAATCACAGCTACTTTAGCTTGGTGGTGGTGGGATAAGTTGTGGAGCGATCCAATCAGAGCTCCTGTCTTTATGAACTGATATATTCATGTAGAGCAGGTTCACTGTTTGTTGTCAGTTCTGGTATTGTAACTGAGATGCTCTTCCAGGTAGCCTAAATAAAGGTGACTGCATTTCACACAAAAGTTCAATTTGTTTCTGTTCATTTATACATTCAAACTTTACTAGCATTCAATAAAAGGTTATTAGATGTTTCATTCTATCCAGGTGTACAGCATGACTTCAGAAATTCAAGGAAACATAAAAAATGCCTTACCCTTTACACTTCAGATTTTGTCGACTAAAATGTTTCGAAATTTCATCACTGAAAACTAGACTCAAATTAAATCAATTTAGATGACTAAATTGGGACTAAAACTACAAGGTATTTTAGGCAAAACACTATAACTAAAACTAAATTTAAAAAGTGCTGTCAAAATTAACACTGCAGGTTATTACATCTATTTTTTTACAGGTGAAATACCATGAAAAATAATCTTTCTATATTTAGGAATTTGGGTTTTCAACTGATCCATAAAATGTGAACAAAGCCCAACCAGCTCTTTGTCTGTGGCCCTCTTATGTCTGAAACGATGAAATCTGATGGTCTGCTTAAACTCTTGGCATCATATTGAATCATTATGAAACACCCTGGCAGCCTGGCTGGACTGTTGAGAAAGACCTCAGCAAGAAACCAGAGAGGTGGAGAGGGTCAGGCTCTGACCCTGCAGATCATTCTTAAGTTCACATGATTTTTTTTACTAAGTAAAACTTTGTTAAATGATTTCAGTGTTGGTAGAAGTACTTTTTAACATTTTGAGCACATTGCAACGATAATAATGATGGCCGTGATAATTTTGGACAAATAACTGTGATATGAAATTTTCTAACCGTTTCATCCCTGCACAGAGGACTGTTTAATGGTGGGAAAAGGGTATGTTGATGTTGACTAAACAAATCGAGACAGTGACAATGCTTCAACTAGAGGTGCTCCAAGGACAGAAATCTCCACAAAGGCATTTCCAAGATTTTCGGGTGAGTTATAGTCAAACATGTAGAAAACAACTCAGTACGCTTCCCTTGTACTGTTAACAAATCCTAAAAAAAAAATGCCCGAAAAATTTCATTAAAACCCTTTCAAAACCTTTTAAGTTATCCTGTTCACAAACTAACAAAAACATAACCGCCTTGGCAGAGGTAAAAAGTGTTTTTACAGCCAAAATCCTTAACCGTAATCACCAGTTAACTACAAGATAATCCACTGAAAATGTGGAGATTTATCATTTTATCTCTTGTAACTGATTGAGGAGCCTTTATGCTAGGGCTGCTCAATTATGCCAAAAAACATAACTGCAATTATTCTGATAGGTACTTAGATCAGATAATAAGACAAGATTACATACTGAGATTCACTCAATGCTATAATTATTTTTAACACCAGGGTATTGAGCATGAAAGACCAGGCTATGCATTAAGATAAGTCTATAAGGAATACCAATGCCTAAAGATGGTGATAATTATAATGACGGAAAAAAGACAAAAATGTCTTGTGACGCTGTTGATTATGTAGAGGTTATGATTGTGGGAGGCAGTAATTTTAATTGAAATTAAAACTTTAGTAATTGCCCAGCTCTACTTTATGCTATTAGTAAAAATCAATGGCGTTGATATGGATCAGAAGTAGGTACTGACATCCAGCACCAATGTGGCACCAGCATCTGCATATCTGAAACTTACCAAACAGAATAAAACACATTTCAGGGCTTCATTTTGTCACCATTAAATTCTGGAGCCACAGGTGCTGAACTCTGCCTTCTCTTCGCAGTGAGCTGCTCAGTGTTGCCCTTTGACCTTTATAAATGGGCATGTCAGGTAGCAGAAGTGTGATCACATGATCTGTGACTGGAGTAACATTGTCTATACTCTGTTTCTCCTGAAAGCATCACTTTAGGGGCTGTATTGGCACATGCACTGCTTTTAATTAATTATTTTATTTTATTGCTTTTGAGTAGTTATGTACATACACACGTCACACATTTATTTTTAATGACTAGTGGTTTCAAATAGTCATAGATCTTCAGTTGTTTGTTAAACTAAAAGAGAAAGAAAACTGTTCAAGAGCACAGATGTGTGTCTAATATATTCTTTTGCAATTTAGAACAGATTAAAATGGAATAGATTAGATGTTTATTACCATTTTCATGAGTAAAAGTCAGATTCATTGGAATTCTTTTATCTGTGTTGTCCCTTGAGTTTTGTAAAAGAATTAGAAAACATAAATCTATGAAAGGGGCAACATGAAAAGCTATGAGATAACGTAACTATGAAGACAGAAATTAGGGCTGGGCGATATGGCCTAAAATAAAATCCCCTTTTTTTTTTCAACAAAACTCGATTTATGATTTAAATCGATTTTTTTCCCTCTTAAAACAAATCACACAAATGACATGAATCCAGTTTTGCCTTTATGTTATCAAAATATATTCCCAAACCAAATAGAATTTCTCTCTTAAAGGTAAAGTGCTTGTCCCAAAATATTGATAATGTAGTTTGTCTACATAAACACTGACAGCTGAGCTATATTCACAGCATGCTAACATGAAACTCTCTGACTATTTAATCTCATTTAAATAAAACAAATATTAGCCAAACATGTGGTATTTCAAAACTGAACAGTGCCTTCAATCATAAAAACTGCAAATATTCAGTAGTTAATAATTCAAACATTGCAACAACTTACAATAGGAGTAAGTCAAGAAAAAAAATCTTGATTTTTATTTTTTAAATCCTTTGCAGAAAATATATTCAAATCATCGATTTAATCAATGTATTGCCCAGCCCAAACAGAAATATACCAGGAATGTACTCTGTAAAAAACTTTAAGAAACTTACAAAGGTACTCCACTTTTTAAATCTAAAAGGAGACCCTGTGCAACAACAATAATCATAATTCAATAAATATTCCTGAGGAGTTCTGCAGCTATTGCGCAATGTAGAGTTATTATTGTCCCAGCAGTTGTTTTTGCACCAACATTTATCATTGCATCGGGATTTTTATAAGTTGTTTTTTACATTGAGAATAAACTGGACATGTCTTGATAATGTATTGTGCTGGAGTTTGATCCCAGGGAAATTTATTGCTACTAGCTCTCAAAACCTGCAGGCAAACTGAGCCAAAGAAACTTAGCAACACTTTGTAAAGTGGTTGGACTGGGTGAGGAGTGAGGGTTTTAAGAGTGAAGAAAATAGGGCTTTTAAAATTGAACAGAATTTCCCTCTTAAAGTTAAAAAGCATGTCATAAAATCAGAATCAGAATCAGAATCATCTTTATTGGCCAAGTATGTTTGTGACATACAAGGAATTTGGCTTCAGCAGGTGGTATCGCTCACAGAATAACAGCAGCAAAAATAAACATAAACATACTAGAAAAATATATGTATATATATGTATATATATACACACCTAATTTGAATGGAGAAGAATATGTACACTCAGTAAAAATAGAAAAATATGTGTATATGCTATATGTATGTACATTTGTGCAGAGAAATAAATATATGTACAAATTGGTGCAGAGTACACATTGTAGTGCAGTTGAATCAGTGGCCAGTGAAGGTGAATATATAACCATTTAGCACCATGTCGATTATGTAGTTCAAATGTAGGCAAGTGTGTCTACATGAACACTGAAAACTGAGCTATTTTCACTGTATATTAACATGGAGCTCTCTGATTAATATTAAATCTCATTTAAGAAAAAAATACAAGCCTAAAAATGTGCTTGTGCAAAACCTGAAAGGGCTTACTATCATAAAAACTGTAAAATTTTAGTATTTATGTTTTCAAATATTGCAAAAACTTACAAATGGAGTAAGTCAAGAGAAAAAAATCTTTTTTTTTTCTATCTTCTGCGGAAAATCTTTCTAATTAATCAATATATTGCCCAGCCCTAGGA